>PVIA01000106.1:0-374208 GCA_004024845.1 Tonatia bakeri
CTTTCCTTTCCTTTCCTTTCCTTTCCTTTCCTTTCCTTTCCTTTCCTTTCCTTTCCTTTCCTTTCCTTTCCTTTCTTCTTTTCTTTTTTCTTCTCTTCTCTTTTCGTGTGTGTGTGTGTGTGTGTGTGTGTGATTGGGTTTCCCTCTGTAATGGAGAAGAAATGGAGGGTAGAGGGAGAAGGAAAAAGGTGCTAGATTCCCATCCCTTCTTCCCCAGCACTACTACCTCTCAACTTGGAAAACTGAATAGGCAAATGGACATTTCCGCTGGTTTTCTGAAATCTTGAATAATGAAATAATCTGCATCAAGTAGTAGACAACACGAAACTTCTAGGGCTGATTATCACGGTGGTCTGAGAGTCAGTCTCAAGGTGCTACAAAGCCAATTGTAAGGATAAAAACAGATGTCACTTGAATATATCTTCATCTGCCTATTGGCTGGTGTTACACTTAAGAGCATCATCAGGGGACCCTAAGCCCCTTTGCAGAGGGTCTGTCCACAATTTGTGCAGGAGGTTGTGCAGTGCTGGCACACTTTACTTCTGGTCTTTTTTGCCACAGGTCACCACCACCACCTAGCTGTGGTGGTTGGTGTTTTCCAGGCAGAATCTGCCAGTCGTCTAAAGTGCTCTGGCCGCCATCATTGAAACTTAAGTCATTAGTAAAATGAAATGACAAGTTGGTAGGCTTCTTGCTCAAACATGGCAGAACAGGATACCTGAGACTGATTGGACACTGGCTACTCTTAGTGTACAGGCCACCACACATGACACTGACTGCCTGTTCTGGTTACTGTGTGTGGATAAGTTGTGTAGACTCCATGAGAAGGGCAGTTGACAGCGCCACAGAGACAGCCCTGTCCTGTGGTGTATGATGTGTGCATAGGGTGCACTGTGGATGTCGGCGCTCACACTGGGCATGTTCTTTTCCTGCCCTGCCTGCACTGAGTCTGCGCCCACCAGCCACCCTCACCCTGGTTCTGGCCTACACTCTGCCTAGGGTCTGCACTCCTAGTGGCTGCCTCTTCAAGTTTAGTTGTTCACAAGTACAGCCTTCCAATTTTATGTTATGAGTCACTGTCAAGGATTCATTTCTCAATGGAGGCCAAATGTAGTGGAAATATATAAATACATTTTTAATTTTATGGTTAGACAGATGTCCATATATGTGCATTTATTTGTGCAAACCTATTGTATGTATTTAAAACAACCAAGTAGAGCCTTTTCTGCCCTATTTGAGGTGCTTGATGTGTTTAAAAAATACTAAGGTAAATACTGAGGTAAATGATTGCATTCATTTACAGGGTTACCTGGTATATTTAAAATTATAATATACATATATACGTGCATGTGTGTGTATGTGTACATATGTGTGTACACACGCACACATGGTCTGTCCAGAAGGTATCCAGCCATGTAATATAAAAAATAGAGACATTTATTGAAGAAGATACAAGAAACATTGTACAAAGGACAATGACACCTTAGTCCCCTTCAAAGTAGGCACCTCAGGACCTCACACAGTTCTCCCAGTCACCATCAGCTGCCCTGTCATATTTTCCTGAATCTCACTGATAGCCTGAAATCTATTCCCTTGCAAAGGTGATTTTAGTTTTGGGAAAACCAGAAGTCACAGGGCACCATATCTGGGCTGCAGTGGGGCTAAGTTACCTGAGTGATTTGATGTTTCACCAAAAACTCTGCAGGAGATGTGATGCATGAGCAGGTGCATTGTGGTGATGAAGATTCAAATCATCAGTTGCCCATTGCTGCACTGGAATCATCCAAATAGTTTCTGCAGAGGAATGTTCAAGCTTAACACAAAATCTGATGCAGATGTGTTGCTCTGCTGTGTCATTTTGAATGTGATGGCCACACAGTACACATGCCCAGTCAATGGTGTCTACTGCTCCCACTGACTAATACAGTGAAGTTGTCATTGTTCACGCATGCTCATTGCAGTCCACTCTCCTTGGCTGCCAGATTACATCAATGTTGTGCAAACTGTGTTTGTTATATTAACAATGGCTGGATTTTTTATGGAACAAATACACAAACACTTATGAAAGCATTGTTACAATGGACTTTACACAGCAAAACAATTAACAGTCTTCTCTAGGAATATATTATGTTAGGTTCCCTTTTAAGATTGGCCTAAAAGGAAATGTGAACATGTTATAGTTTCCTGGATATCTTATGTTGAAACCCCTCTGCTAACAGGAGAGCTAGGTGTCTTCAAAGAAAGAATAAAATGCTTAGTAACTTAGATGTGATTTTCCTGGCCCAGGATCAGTAGTAATATAAATAAAAGGGATAGTAAATGATTGTTTCTGAGGAATACATGTGAATAATGGAGCATATAAAATTATATTTGTATAGTACTTACGATAGTGACAAAATTATATAGGAAAAAAGAGCAAACATGATAAAATAGGGTATTTTATGGTATAAGTTATCAAATACCTATAAGAATCTAGTTTAAATCCTTTTAATGTTCCAATATGTATCTCCCAAAATAGATCTTAATTTGCTTTTGTAGATATTTATAATTATTTTGGAGTCATGAAGGGAGAGATTTAGTGAAATACTCTGCCACCAACTATGCCCCAAACACTACCACACAAACTCACGCCTATTCTTTAGTTTCATATTTCTGTTCTCCTCAACTTTTGTGGTTTCATTTTGGAGAAAGTGTTCCAAGCCTAATAAGTTTGAAGACAACTGCTTTAGATTTTTATTAACCAATTATAGCTAGTTTATTAGCAGCCTGTTTTTACTTGCAGAATGCTTATTTAAATAGTGTACACTTCAAATGCAAAAACCATTCACTGAGTACAATTTAGAGTCTTCCAACTTCTTGTACCTCATTCATTCATGCATGCATGCATGCTAGACTCATATATAGTCAGTTCTAATCCTGTTGAACATATCTCTGCAAGCTTTCTAAAGTCAGGTCATTAAATTAACCAGCGTACTTCTCCCTGGTGCTGGATTTTGCTTTTATATGGGTATGCCATATTCAGGATGCAGGACAGGTCCTTGAGTCTGCTTTTACAATTTCTTTAACTGAAGGTATGCAAACAAAAATGTATGTATATGGCTTGGAGGTGTGATTATATGTATTTGACAAGAATTATAGAAATTATGGAAATTTATTATTTTTGAACTAATAGAACATAAGTGATGTCTCATTTGTGCCTTTCATAACTACTCTTATGCTCAGGCAGGCTTTCCTATTTTCTCTGTACTTCCTCAGCATGTTAATAGGATAGCTTCCTACTTGTCTGATTGGCTTAAGAATTTATTTAAATATGTTTTAATTTAGAGGAGGTTATTTGCCCCTTTTTGTACATAGATGCATCTATTAGAGTGCCCTTTATGTAACAGTGGAGTTTCCTCTTAAAAGATTTTGCTTGCTTTCCTTAAACTACAATAGAGTGGGCATCTTTCACATGTGTTGGTATTTATTGTTCCCCTGCCATGCTTCTAGAATATCAGAATGATAAGGGGAAATCATTAGATTCTCTCCATTTAATTTAAGCGTTTTAATTGGACAGGTCATTATTACATTTTCTTTTAGTGAATTGTGGGTTGGGTTTTCAGTGAATCAAACTGTTCAGGTTGCTTATGAGGTTCAGCCCTTGGCATAATGTCACTAATGATTTCTCCAGGACCTTGAAGTAAAGCAACAGGAAAATCTATCAACAAAGAGATATAAATGGAATATTTTTAGATCAAAAATAAGGTTCAAATCTTTGTACTGGAAGAAAAGGACAACAGTGGGCAATTGCATACTTGATCACTTTAAATCCAGTAATAATGGCATTGACTGCCTAATTGCCAAAACAGCATCTGGACACATAACAATGAAATGGCAGTTGTGTTTGATAGGAATTATTGCCATTCTGAAATGAATGAAGAGGTCCATTATGTACGAAAGTCATGGCTAATGCATTACTTTTTTCTCAAAAACTTCAGATGTTTTAATTTTAACATTTTCACTGGTGTGTTTTTCCTCGAGTATGCCTTCGGGTGATACTTTCTCTTTCTGATGCAGTTCCTAACGTGGAGGTCCTATGTTCCTTCTGAAGACCTTGTAGTGAAAGGGAATTAAATATTGGCGTGCATGCTTCCATGTGGTGTGCGTGGGCATGTGTGTGTGTGCCAGAGGGGTGGGAGACGTCTATAGAATTTATGATTTCATTTGCCAGAGATGGACTCTGTTCTTTGGTATTATAAGAGCATCTCTCACCAGGGACTGCCTAATTCGTCAGATTTGTAGCTTTTAAATAGGCCTCTTTTTTTAAAAAAAAAAATAGTCATTATGTTATTTATCCTTTTTTGAAGATTTTAACTTTGTTAGTTTAGTATATTACCTTGTAAACAAGCCTTTCATACTTATAAATAAAATTTACTTGTTCTATGATATTTTTACATAATTAAGTGGAATATTCCATCTCTAAGTTGGAAACCTCTACTTATATGTTCTGCCATTATGTCATATTCAATGTAACATCACTTTTCCCACAAGCAATGCCAACTTCCAAACTTCTGTTAATATTACTACTATTGTCCATGAACTTTAACACTTCAGGACATGTTATTTCTTATACTTCAGTCCTTGTCCAGGGAAAGCTTTCTTGAGGAAGTATTATTTACACCTAGATGTAAAGGTGATGACGTGAGTGGGGAGCACGTCCTGATCTTAGGAAACCGATTGTGCTTGAAAACACTAAGATAAATGATTGTGTTGGTTAACCTTTTATAATAATATTGATGATAATAATGGTCATCATCATCATCATATATATGTATGTTTGTGTGTACTCATATATATACACACATATGTACCAGTACACAGAAACACAGGGTTCTGAGTCTCTGGATTTTTTTTTCTTTAGTTAGAGATTGCCATGGGTATTACAGAACTTGAAATGGTTGGTCTAGCAAGGGTGTCCAACCTTTTGGTGTCTCTGGGCCACACTGGAAGAAGAGTTGTCTTGGGCTACATATTAAGTACATCACAACATACACACATACACACACACACACACACACACACACACACACAAACTCATACTGTTTTAAGTAAATATACGATTTTGCATTGGATTGCATTCACAGCCATGTGGGGCTGTATGCAAAATGACAAAAATGAACAAATCAAAACCATCTATCTTAATAAAGCTTAGAGCCAAGTAGTATGAACTTATGTTCTACCTGTATTATGGAAATCCCAGGAAAGTTAATAGGTGAGAGATGAACATAGGATTCCTATAAGGTCTGATGCTTCAACAGATCTTAAAGGATAAGTAGAAATTAGCATGCCAAATAGTGGTAAGGGTGTTTGGAAGATGTTCCAGGAAGAATATGAAGTTCACACAAAACCGTTACAGGAAGAAACAACAGGCTGTTTGCCCTCAACTAGACCTGTCTAGTGGAGCAGGAGCATGAAGTTCATGGCATGTTGGGAGAGAGAAGGCTGGGTAAGGAGGTGATGGCAGAGTGAGAGTCAAATATTTGGTTTATAATAAGGCTGTCACCTCTCGAACTTGAATTATACACAAGCTTCTTTTAAAGAAAAATAAAGAAAGAAAAAAATTACATACTCCAAAAATATATTCACTGAAGTCTTTGAATTTTTTAAAGGAATGTTTATTCCAGAAAAGAAAATTATATTCTATGAAAGTATCTTTAAATTGAGGATTATTGTTAAAAATGAGAATTTTTTCCAAACGGGTAAAATACCTTTTAATAATAAAAAATTACACATTATTTATAGGCCCCCCAAAATATGTGTTGAGTCTGCTTATCTGAATTTGGGAAATATTGTATATAGTTGATGGGTAATGACTGAAGAGATTTTAGTTTAATTAGATGTGTATTTAAATAATTTAATCTATGTATACTTACATATATTTTTTTAAAAACATTGGACTCACATGGGAAATTGGCGCCATGTTTCTTCTCATTGGTGGACCCAGGCTGATGGGACAGGCTCTGTCTAGGATACGTTATTTCACGGTGGAAGGCAGAAACAAGATAAGGTGGCTGAGCTAAATCAAACATTAGTTTTATGACTAAGATAAAGTCCATGGAATAGGAAATAAATTCTATCAGTGGGGGAGTATAGCAAGGGAGATAAGAAATTATTTATGAATGAATAGTACAATTTAATATAAAATGTTAACTCAAGTTTTGATTTTTTGCCAATCTGATAGGTTGAAAAATGGTTATCACATTGTAGTTGTAAATTTCATTTCACTAAAGGATGCTGAGCATTATTCCTTTGTTTAAGAATCATTCTTGTGTTTTTTGAACAACTTACTTTTCTCTTTTACTCTTAGATTATATTTTTTCTTATTGATTTCAAAGAGCTCTTTATATATCATGGAGACATATATTTTTTACAACTTGTCTCATGTCTTCTGATTTGTTTACAGCACCTTTTGCCATCTAGAATTTTTGGTGTTTATATGATTGGATTCATTAAGAGTAAATGGGCCACAAATGAGGAAGGACATAAACATACACATATTTTTAAAGATGTGCTTAGGATGCCATCACATTTTACAAGTGCTTGTCATAGTTTAGTCTATGCCTTTCCTTGAAGCAAAATTTAAAAATAAATGTTTCTAATTATAGACCCAGAATTTGTTTAGAGCTAATTAATATTTAGGGGTCTTTAAATACTAATGTATCATTTAACACCATTAATATTTGTTAATTAGCACTAATTTATCTTTTTCCATTTTATGAAAGTATGAAGCATACACAATAAAATCTTAATATATGAATGGTTTACAGTACAAGTGTAGATTAAGGTTTCTAAATGTATTTGTGTAGTAATTGAATGATGCGTTCTTTTGGTAAAGTCTGTTTTCTTACATTTTTTTTTATCCTGTGCTAGTCATAATGAATTGATCTCTATATTATGGCAGTAAGTAATTTTTTAACAATAACATAGAAAAAGATGTTATTTGGCAGGAGTTCTACAGAGTGTTCACAAAATTCATTTTAAAAACTAGGTTTTCTTGAATACAATTTGCCTGTCAGGATTTCTAACATTTCAACTTTTTAGTCTGTCTTTGAGTTTCTCATTTGTGTTTTGAAATTCTGGATAACAGCAGACTTTGCATTTATTTCTCCCGACATGCCAGTCACTGTCATCACACACATGTGACATGTTCAATATAGTAATGAACTGCTTTTAATTCTCTTATGAATTAGGTAATGCTAATAAATGTCATTGTAGTTAGAGAAAACGAGAGCTGTAACTTGAAAATTCAAGCACATGAATTTTTCAGATTTACAAATAGATTATATCAGTTATAAAATTAATTCTTTTGAAAACATGGCCTTTTTTGTGACCAAGTTCTCCTGATCATTTCAATTTAATAGACCTTAGCTGAATTAACTTTAATTAATAAAAGTTTTATTTTCCTTATCATCTTATATGTGTGTGAATGTGGTTATGACATACTTTAAAGGGTTAAAAAATTATAAGGATGAGTCTTAAAAGTTTTAAAAAGCCTGTGTAGCTGGTTTAAAAGTGAAAAGGGTAAGAAATTTTATTTTGCAAATTATAAATTGACTCATCAAAGAAGCAGTTATTGAGTCAGAAATTCAGAGTGAAAAGGGACCTTAAAACTTATCTTTCCTGAGATGTTTGACTTAGGTGAGACCACATGACTAGTTAGGAATGAATATAGGCTATCTTTAGAGCAAGGTCACCAACCTTTTTGGCACCTGGGACTGGTTTTCCCACAGACAAGGAGGAGGGGGCAGGAGGGGGGGCTGAGGCTAGCCTCACTTCTTCACTGCCCCTCACCTGCCACTCACCTCCCGCTGTGGACCAGGTGAGGGACTGGGAGGCCAGAGACTGGAGGTGGAGGTTAGAGGAGCTTCCATCCAAGCACAGTTCCTAAAAGGCAACTGACCTATACTGGTCCTCAGCTGGGAAGGTGGGAACTCCTAGTTTAGAGCCCAGGCCTCCTAACTTTCTTAGCCATAATTCTTTCTGTGCTGTTCTAGATAGAAGTACACCGAACATTGTCAAGGGACAACATTTTCACTTACTATGAACAAGATTTATTTGTCATTTAGTAAGCTATCACAGGAGAATATAGAGAACAGACAAGTATAATCAACTTAAAAATGAAGCTAAGTGTACACATGGTTTCATACTTTACCCAGTTTTATCTCTTATTTCTGTTCTAATTAATTAGTATCAAGAAATACATACATCTACAGTGGGAAAAGTTTGCTGAAAGATACATACTAAAATATTTTGCAGAAATAACATAATAAGTAAGAATCCAAGCTGTGTTTTAGCAAGGTCATGGTGCTACTACTCACTGTGCGGTTGTCTCATTTACAATAAAATGTCAGCGTAGTGTGCTCCGTGGATTCATTTCCAGGTTGAGAAATTACTGTTTGGTAGCCAAAAACACTTTTTTTTTTCCACATGTGTTTTTTTTAATTACTATTTTTATTTTTAAATTTTTTTTGTATTTTTTTCTATTACCATTTACTGACCTTATACCCTCCCCCCCCAATAATCACCACACTGTTGCCCATGTCCATGAGTCTTTTCCTTTTTGCTCAGTCCCTTCATCCCCTGATCTTCTCCCCCTTAGCTGTCATCTTGCTCTCTATCTATGAGTCTGTCTCTGTTTTCCTTGTTAGTTCATTTTGTTCATTAGATTCCACTTATGAGTGAAATCATATGGTATTTGTCTTTCTAACAGACTTATTTCACTTAGCATAATGTTCTCCAGGTCCATGCATACTGTCACAAAGGGTAAAATATTCTTCTTTTTCACAACCAAGTAGTATTCCATTGTGTAACTACCCTATAGCTATTTTATTCACTCATCTATGGGTGGCCGCTTGGGCTGCTTCCATATCTTGGTGATTGTAAATAATGTTGCAGTGAACATAGGGGTGCTTATGTTCTTTCAAAGTAGTGTTTTGGTTTCCTTTGGATGTATTCCCAGAAGGGGGATTGCTGGGTCCAAAGGCAGACCCATTTTTAATTTTTTGAGAAAACTCCACACTGCTTTCCACAGTGGTTTCTGCATTTCCTCCAACAGTGCAAAAGGGTCCCCATTTTCCACATCCTCACCAACACTTACTGTTTGTTGATTTATTGATGATAGCTATTCTGACAGGTGTGAGATGTTATCTCGTGGTTTTAATTTGTATATCTCTGATGATTAGTGACATTGAACATCTTTTCATGTGTCTATTGGCCATCTGTATGTCTTCCTTGGAGAAACAAAAGAAAAAAATAAACAAATGGTACTATATCAAACTACCAAGTTTTTGCACAGCAAAGAAAAACATCAACAAAATAACAAAGTAACCCATGGAATGGGAGAACATATTTGCTGATCCATCTGATTAAGTGGTTAATATCCAAAATTTGTAAAGACTTACAAAACTCAATGCCAAAAAACCAAACAACCTAATTTTAAAATGGGCCAAAGGCTGAATAGTCAAGGACACTTTTTAAAGACATGATCCCATTTGAATGGCTTCCCTTCTCATAGGTTACATGGATATTTTACTTACTAGGTATCTTCTGAGTTTTACCACCTGAGTGATTGGTTCATGACTTTCTCATCCCCATGAGCTGACAGGGAATAAACATCACTACTTATCACAAGGGGAGATAATTGTGTAATGAGTAAAAATAATAAAAGTATAAGTGCAGTTGGTCTTATGTTCCTCATAGACATTCTTTGCCTGAAATGATTCTTTTCTGTAAGATAGATATTCCAATGCAAAGTTGTAATATGGAGACTAGAAAACAGGTATTTTACCTCAGATTCCAAAAATGTAATCATAATAAGGAAGGGAATGTTTAAAAATTATTTTAATAGAGACCCAAATTATATTATTTCTGTTAAGTTTTGTGTTTATGATCACCAAAAATGTGATGAGTACTTTCTTAAACTTTTCAATGCTGTGTAAAAATCAACTTTTGTATCAAGTTATTTGTCAGAATGGGACAATCAACCTAACTTTGTCCAAAGTTTGGTCGTTCATTTAGCATTAAAGCATAATTATTAAGCACATTCCTTGTACTAGATATTGCTTTACTATTAAGCTATTTTTGAAATAAATTAGCATTCAATGTCTTTGGAGGGAAGATTTCATATCTTTGGTTTCCCCATTTGCACTTACTAGTTTTGGGACCTCAGACAAATCAATTAACTTCTTTTTATAAGCCTCAGTTTCCTCATTGTTACTTGAGATAATACAGCTACATATCTCCTATTGTAGTTTTGACTATTAAATGAGGTAATTTTATTTTATATGCATCACAGTGACTGGCAGAAAGTCCTAAAAAGTAAAATCTATTATTTTTTAACTTCTTCAAATTATTCTGAAGGTAATAAAGAGTAAGCTATCAATCAGTGGGAGGTATTATTGAGAATGACATCATCTCTTTCAGAAAATCATGAGACTAGAGTTTCTAAAGTGAACATGTTTTTAGTTTGTTCTTGAACAGCACTAGTTGGTCAAAACGTGATTTGAGGACAATTCATATTTATATTCTAACTAACTAACTAACTAACTAGTGAAGTAACTAACTAACTGACAATACCCTAAGTAGGCTTATATGCCAATTCTCTGGCATAAATGTGTAGAGAATTGAAGTTTAGGTATTTATAAAAGAAAATAGGTGCGAGAGGGGAGGGTGGAGGAAGGGACTGGTTGAAAGAAGGTTAAAGTCAGAGAAAAGTGGGTGGGGGCTGGGAGAGGGGGGCGAAGTGGCGGGGGGGAGGGGTGGAGACACATGTAATAGTGTCAACAATAAAAATAAAGTTAAATGTAAACAAAAAATAAAAATTAAGAAGAGAGGCTATTGACCTTCAATTAAAGACTAAAAGTTTTAAGTTACACATATTAGGTCAATAATCTCTTTTTTTAAAAGTGGAAAGTTCTTTTTTAATGTTTTTGTGACAAAGTAAGGAGAATAAAACAGTGAGGAGGAAAAAATAGGTGAACATTTTCTTAATGCCTCTGTGTCAGTTTAATTCAATACAATTTTGTGCCGCCTGACAGTGATTTGCTTTAAACTCATTGTGATTGTAACACTGAAAGTTTCATTTCTCAAAAATAGCCTTTCAAATTCCATAAAATGAAAAAACTAAAGATTGATGGTAGGAACATATATCAAGTATTAAAGCATAATCTGTCTCTGTGACCACATATTTCCATTTCAGTTATTAAAATAGAAAATATTTACAGTTCTCTTAAAACATGGGAACAGAAACACTTCCTTTTAAATGAGATATTAGAAATGCTTGCTTGAAACAATACCTGTAAGAGGTGAAATTTGGAAATAATTTGTTTATGATCTTAAAAGTTCCCATATTCTCTTTGAGAATTTTCCAGCAGCATTCAGTACTATATCTTACATTTCCTTAGCCTGTGTGAACCTCCTGTTTATGTTTGCAATGGAAACAACATGAGCTCAAAAGCACACTTTTCCAGGTTCATTCCATTTTCCATAATACTAATGCAGCAGTGTCACAGAGACTCATTAAATAAAAAATAATTTTTAATAGGTTTATGATGTAGTTTGTGCTCTGGTCTTCTCAGAAGATGTATTTATATTTTTATATTTGCATTTGTAGATCATTTTCATATTTCCCACTAATTTAATTATTATTCAATTAGGTTCTTATTGTTTTTTGTTTATTTGCTTATTTATTTTGGTTGTAACTTTTCTTGACATATTTTCTTTAGAGGGTTTGGGCATGGAACAGTTTGGATTTTGATCATATATATCAGATTTGTTACAAATTTTTCTTGAATTCTTTTTTTAAAGTCTTAGGACTTAACATATTGGTAAGCATTTAATAGATGTTTGGTGAATGCTGAAGTATATCTTAATCTACACATATTATGAAATCTACTAGAGATCTACTTATGATAGTATAGCAAAGTCATATTGAAATGTTAATTCCTATGTAGAGAATACCAAATACATAACCAACTGATTATGTTAAAATTTTGAGGTAATGGATAAAGAATATGATTTTATTTAACACATATTATCTGGTTGTCATTAACATGTTTAATATTTAAACATTTTAACATTTAATGTAAAATAAAAAGTTTATAATAGCAATTTAACATTCATCATTGGATCAATTAGATCCATTCCATCCTTTAATGAAATTGCCAATGATAAGATTCGATGAGAACATTTTGGAACTGCCTTCTCTTTGGCTGACATTCTAAATCTTATAGAAATTCTAATTTGTAATATAGAATTCAAATGAAAGAAAACTTTTATGGCCGAGAGAGCTGCATTTAAAAATATTTATTCCATTGAACCATCAAATACAGTACTAACTTCATGCCAATGAGATTATATCAAATTTAATTTCATTAGCAATTATTTGAAAGCCTTTTATGTCACTTAAGAAGTGAGTACCTTCTTGGGATTTTCATTCAGCTCTAAATTCTGGAGTGTTATTTTATTTTGCGTTATGGTGTCACAAGTGAAATAAAATCTGGCTTCAAGTAACAAATGGACCACTAGCCAGCTGTATGACTTTAAGTTCCTTTTGCCCAAGTTTAAACACTGGGGAACTTAGGGGTACACATAATCCCTTTTTTTCTGTGCTGCATATGATCCATGAGCTAAGCTATGTGAACGAAATTCTTTATTAGCTTGAGAGTTGTACTATTTCAAAGTACCATTATTAAAATGATCATTATTATATTTGGCAAATTTTCTGTCTGGTTCCTACTTTATTTCAAATCGTTCAGCAGGAATGATTGTGCAAGAAATAATTTGTTTTTGAATGGCTACAGTAATGTTTATATGTTAAGGTCTTAACCTGACTTCCAAACCATTTACTATTTTCCTGTATATTCTTTGTGTTTGTTTGGCATATGTGTACTTCCATATACATATATTAAGTATCTATAAAAACAGAACCAAAGACAAGGAAGATTCTGATATGAGCATCTTTTTATTATATTATAGCTGGCCTCAAACACTCATACTCTCTTTCCTACCTGCTCCGCTGACCTTCTGGATTAGAGTTTCAGAGAAACAACCAGAGGTACTAGCTGTAGCAAGACAGCAGCTGGGACCATACGGATCTCAGCATCCTGCCTTATGGCCATTATCTTTGTTTCTATCTTTATGCTGCCACTATGTCTCCTTGTGCTCTCCCTGCATCCTCTCCTCACTGCCTCCTCCTTTTCCTGACTCCAACTCCCATTGCCCCTGTAACTTACCTCCCTCCTTCTTCGTTTTTCTCTATTTATATAAGAGGAAACAAGATTTTCTAATTAGAAAATTTTTTTACAAAAACTATTTTTAAAGGGTATGTAATAGCCATGCAGCTACCATACCCTAATTCTCATAAACAATAGAAAACATTTATTTTTGTATACTTTATTAATTAGAGTGTATCAGATTGTAGGTCTCAGAAAGGCTGAGAAAAAACAGAAATTTAAAATAAATACAATAATTTTCTCAGTTTTCTATGTAGGAGTGGGTTCTTGATGTAATAAAAAATAATTTGAGGCTAACGACAAGAAAGAATAGTGAGTAATATCCTTCCCCCTTCCCCAACTGCTGAAAATGAAAATCATGTCAGCATCAAGTCATTTTTGCCACATCCCTTCTTAACAGCTTTTTCAGGGTGGGTCATAATTCTGTGTTTTGTTAGTGTCTTAACTCCATAGTGACATGCTTAAATCTTATTCCACATTGATTTTGTAGTAGACATACATTTATTTTTAGGATCCCCGGTGAATGATGGCTCTCATTATTAAGTTATGATCAACTTTGTCAAAAAATTTATAAGCTTTGATAGAAGAATAAATTTATTAATATTAGAAGGTTAATCATTGATCTTGATATTTGGAATATGTGTATGGTGCCACATTGTGTATGTCTAAGAAAGTAAACTTACTGTCTGCCTGTCGCCAGGGAAGAAAAGTGGGACCTAATCAAACTGCTGTGGGGTCAACCCTTGTGGTTTTAAAGGCCCTTAATGTTGTCCAGCTGCAAAATAAAAGGAATTGGGAGGGGAAGTTGGAAGGAGTGGAGGGGGTTGGGGGGAATGTGTGGAAAAGAACAGGGAGTCTGGCTTTTATTTTTTTTTAAAGTGAGTTCAGTGCCAGCCTGGACATTGGCTGTGCAGACTATTGAGCCATTGTCTGCTCCATTTCCAGAATAGCCCCCAGTTAATCACTTCGGCTTTGAAGGGAATTTCCTCGTGGAATTCTCCACAGAAAATCTAATCAACTGACCTGCCCTCTCAACAATGGAAGGCTTTTTTTTCTCTCTTTCCCTTATTGGGGCGGGCTCTGTAATGTAGCCTTTTGTGCAGAATGAACCCTCCCAGTAGGAGTGGAGAGCGTGTGTGACTGAGTGTGTGTGTGTGTGTGTGTGTGTGTGTGAAGAATGCACACTATCTCGTGTTGGTGAGTGTGTGCTCACTCCCTGACCAGATGCTGCAGTGCACGGGGCAGCCACCATCTCTGCATGCGTGTCTGTGTAAGTGTCTCTGTGTGCATGTGCCTCTGTCATTTCATGTCAAAGGTACATTACCTGATTACCTTCCTCGCCTGCCAGATTTTTATCTAGATAATTGGAACTGCTATGGAGGCTGTGCCTTGCCAGCCAGCTTAGGATCTGTAAAGCCATAGTTTGTCCACCTTGTTATCTGTGGTTGCTTGGGCAGAGGAAATTAAAGAGACCCACAGCCAGGGGAGCGCTTCCTACCCCTGACCTCCTCAGCGATCCGGAGCAGGACAGTTTCCGAGCCCCATCTTTTCATTTTCATTTTTGGGTGTTTGCCTTGTGCTTCTTGTCCCCTCGTGGGTGTGTGTGTTTGTGTGTGTTTGTGTGTGCGTATTATTTTGGCATGTGGATACCTATTCCCCTCCACATCGCACGTCGTGTTTTATGGAGTTTGGAGCTCAGGAAACTTTGGTTGGGTTGCCAGGACGTTCGCACCACTTTGTGGAAAGCAGGAGCTAACAGTGAGACCGACAGAGTGAGTGACAAGTTGTTTACAGGTTTCCTTGAAGGGGCCTCTGCTATATTTCAATCTGTCAAAGTTGCTTTTCTTCCCTCAGAACAATGCCTGATTGTTGTGTGTGAGTGTGTGTGTGTATGTGTGTGTGCGTTTCCGTGTGTGCTCTAGAGAGCCTAGGAAGGGGTGAAAAGGAATAACAATTCTTTGTGTAAAATGCGATTACTATCATTTCTTTGCTTAATAAGTTAATAATGCAGTTTAATCAATTCTGCTAGTATACAGGTTTCTCTTTTAATCAGCAGCAAATGCATTTAAAAAAATCTACTGGTGTGTGTATATGGGGGGGGAGAGAGAGAGGACTTATGTTATTTAGAGGAGAGTATGGGAGATGTGTTACATGAGTTGACTCCTCACATTCGGTGATGTCTGGAAGAGGGAATTCAAAGGAAAGGACAGGCATCCTGAGGTTGTCTAGTGCTCTGCAGCCTGAGCGAGCGTGCGGCTCCGTGCAGGGGGAGCAGTCAGACCCCGCGCTGGAAGTGCGCTACCCCTTTAAGAGACTGGTCAAGGAGTCCTAGGGAAGGGAGGGGGACGAGGGGGGAGAGAGAGAGAGATTGAGAGAGAGAGAGAGAGAGAGAGAGAGAGAGAGAGAGAGAGAGAGAGAGAGAGAGAGAGAAAATCAATTGGTTCAGAAGGTTTGGACTCACTTGACAGGTTCAGTTGGAGACGATCATAGGTGGCTGCTGTGACAAAGGGAAATTGTGCTTTTCCAGCATGCTTACTGACCCTGATTTACCTCAGGAGTTTGAAAGGTGAGTACAGTTTTTACCCCTAATATATTGAAGTACAACTCTCCCCTTTTACAGTCGGCTCTGAATCAGTTGGAAGATGCTCCCCTGTTTGTTAGAAAAGCCTTTAGCCAGGGTTTCTGCAATCTTCTTAGCTGATTTTTGTGGTGATTGCCCGGACCCAATTGAACTGATTTGTAAAGTCTCCGAGATTTCAATGTTTTTAGGTTGTGTCCTATAACAGGAAATTTAATGAACATTAAGCATCTCTCTCTCCCCTCACTCGCAGCTTTTCTCTTTCTCATTCACTCTCTTACTTTCTTCCTTCATTGATATTTTCCTTCCTTCTACACCTTTTAAAATGCTTTTGTGCAGAGTGTTAACCATTTTCAACATCTCTGTCTGGCAATTCCTGGGGTGACAGAAGATTTTAGTGGTGGTTAAACGGAGGCTCTAAGTTCCTATTTGATCCTTCCGTAAAACTTTGGAAGCTACTCAGTAAAGCACATGACCTTTTGTTGATATAAGAGAGCAGATTCTTTTAAAAGAATATTTAACATCACAACACTCTATTAGTAGATTACTTTTGAAATGTCAAAAAGGGGGGAAATAGTGATGATCTCTTTCTAAGTTTGCGCGGCCACTTTTTGCACTAGCTGTCTTAAAGTAAATTGTGATTTACTCCATGTTCTCCTTTTGCTATGATGGGAATAAGTGTATTTGTAATTAAGTAGTTCCTATTTGGAGAAATACGTGCAACATCCTTTCATTTGATGTTACTGCAAGTAAAGCAGGGCTTTGAAAGAATTTTAGCCCTCTTAGTGTTCCTGTAAGTACACATTGCAATTTTCAAATTTGAGTTCTTATCCCAGCATAAGTTCATTTTTAGAACTATAAATAGAATTTTGTTTGCCATTAAAAAGAATTCAAACTTTGTGTTCTGTATGGTGAATTAAAAAAAATAGCTAAAAAAAGCCAGGATGCATGATACCCTGGCTTTTTTTTTTTCAATTTCATGAAAGCTACCTTCTGTATAAACATTTGTTGTATCTGACTATGCAATGCAAGCTAGGTGCTAGACCAGCTGGTTAAAAATATGCTAAGTCAAGCTGTTCATCGCTCAAACAACTGAATTTGATATGAAAAGATGAAAAAAGAAAGGACAAAGATTAAAACATTCTAGAATAAAGCAGTAGAAGAGAAGGATATTGGGAATAAAACAATATTTGAATGTGACCAAATATTAGAGAAGCCATTATCAGATCAGGGAAGAAAGTAAAGCAGCTAACATATATACTTTAATGCTGTCTTCTTTCTTTCATTTCCTCTTCATCTTTTTTTTAAATTAAGGTGAATCTTCACTAGCTAATTCCAGTCAATGATTGAGCTTTCTTAATAGTTTGAATTTATCTCTTCAAAGTTCTATATATTAACTCTTTAAAAAGGTTTTGTTTGCAAATATAGCTGATTTCATATGTAGATGTTAAAGTTATTAATATTGGAACATACTATTGCTTAATATAGCAGTTTGTTAATATACCACAGTAAGTTTTCCAGCATGTGTGCGGAGTAGCACTTAAATAACAGTATTCTTCAACTATAGAGTCTATACTTTTTGGAAATAAAACTCTGAATCTGATTCTTAAGCGTGTTAACAGACTGTTCTTATAAAAAGGTAGTTACACATTAACAGGCTGTAGCCTATTTCTCTATATAGGCAAGCTTTCCTGCTGTGAACTTTATTTGTATTTTTTTCAGTTATCTCTTTTTAAACTAAACTTTTCCCTTTCCTATTCTGATGGTCAAATCTCTTAACGATTTTTTCCTCTTAGTGGGATTTTCTTTTTTTCCTTTTTCTTTTCTTTTTCTTTTATTTTTGGTCACCTAGAGGCATGCTTTTCTAACTGGCTAATTAGATAAGCAAGTGATAATCAATAGAGTTGTTAGTATAGACAGCATATTTGTAAATATTAGCAGCTAAAATAATTTTGGGAACTGTCATATAATATAAAATTTCTTAATAATTTCCCCTGTGGTTATTCTTGGTAAAATGTACAAAAATCTCAGTAAATCATTACTAGTTTACATTCAATTTGTATGGGTGAGTGTGTATGTGTGTGTGTGTACACACACACACACACACACGCATATATACAGTCATCCACATAAAGTATATATATTGCAGTTTCAATATTGAGTATTTATGTTCTCCAAAGGAGGTATATATTCTATAACTACACATCACAGTCAGTTATTTTTCCCTTTTCAAATATTTGCAATCTTCTTTGAATAAGTAGGTTATTTCAATCAAGTGCTAATTTTTATTCTATTTATTCACCTGCTATAGATGAGTTGTTCACTCAAACTTAGTCAGAAATCTGAAAAGAAAACTTCAAAATTTCTTTATGAAATAGAGAACTTTGCTCTAGATGATATAAACAAGTTGTTAGGGGTTGATGTATTTTGGAAGTTTTATGTGATCTTTTTTCTAATTTCATTGGTAGAGTTATGTCCATCTTCTATTATTTCGTGCAACCTGTGGACTAGGTGGAACTTTAAGTAATATTCAAAACTTAAATATCGTGATCAAAATTTGGATTTAGATTTGTTATGTGTGTGTTTGTAGCCCTAGAAATGTGCATGGTCAGTGCTGTCAGTCTCATAAGCAGTTAAGTAATTCAGCTCTAGTAACAGTTTCATTGTCTGTTAAAAGCATTCAGGAGGTAGAACAAATTAAACAGTGATTTTGCAAAGTAAAGGAACTGAAATATTTTATTTTTATTTTCAAGCATTATTGTCATAACTGGCTATGACTAATGAAAATCACAATTCTCAGGTGGGACATGAATAGGCAAAGTGTGTTCTAAGGAATTGTTTGTAAGCAAAGTCTTTTAGGTCATACAGCTTAGAGGAGACACAATTGGCAACATGGTCTAAATGTTAGTAATAACATCATTAGAATGAATGCATGAATTCTCCTAACAAATTTTAAAAGAAGACAGTGAAATTGTGTATTTATTTGAAAATAAATAATAAAACACTGTGAGTTAAGATTTGTCCTTTAAGAATTCCATCTATTTATTCATATTTCTAAAATGAAAATATTCAAAATCTGCCTTAAATAATCAATATTTGTTTCTGATGAGTTAAAAAATAATTTTGGTACTGTCAGTATTCTGTTCATTCCTTTTATATTTATTCCATTTGATAATGTTGATAGTGTTATGATTAAGCTACTTGTCACTTTCTAATTGCTCTATGTTAGAGGCTTAAGTAAAAAGCAAGTGGAAGATGATTGCCTAAGAAAAAGTTTGATGATAAATAGAAAAATTGGGATTGAGTATACTAGGATGCAGCAAATTAAGTTCATAGTATCACCTATTTGGCTGCTTCTCTCAAAACGGGTGCAGACCACAGACTGCCTATGTTCTGCGTGTCGGAGACAACACTGCAAGAGTACAACCTTCTCTGGTGGAAATTTAATGTATTTAACTTATATGCCTATCATAGTTATTTGTGGTCATATTGACTAAAGATAATTTTTTCACATTAAGAAACTTTTAATTGTTTTTCTGAAGAAACAAATATACATCAGGTATTGTGAGAAACGAATTTGTTAAACCACCATGGCAAATGACTATTAGCAGTCTACAAGAACATCTCTGACATTCACCTTAGTTTAATTACCTGAAGTTTGGCAATTAATAAAATATTTGTAGCCTAGACAGCTTTATTTGACTTAATTAGAAACTTTAAAAAATCATTGTTCTCATGTCATAAGCACATTCAAGTTAGCAGGTAATCTCTAGCTGTGAATCAAAGGGAGCTTACCTGTTCACATTCTGTCACCTAATGGCATCTGTAAACCTGTAACTTTGATATTAAGTTTTCAGGGTGTGCTGATATTTTCCTTTGTTCATTTTATTATTTTTATGTACTTATACTTTGTAGAGGAGAAGGTGCCTATCACTGATTATAAATTTTAATCACCATCTCAATAAGCTGCAAGTTAACTGAGCTATTAGCTTGGCATGCAGCTTGCACGAAGCAGTGGACAAACTGCACTCTATCACACCCACATGGGAGTACTGTCCTGAAGACTTAGCAGGAGACCTGTCCTCCAAGGACAATTAAGGGTTAAATCAGGTGGCGATGTACATTGCTCAGTGTTTAGTAGGTTAATAGATATAGAAATGTGTGAATATTAGGATTACTTCATATATTGGGTTCTTTTCTTATATTTCTCAATTATAATAAACATACAATAAAGTATTTACCTGTTCTTAGGGAGCTTTTAACTAAAATGCACGCATCATACCTGAGAGGCAAATAATAAGTCCTATTCTAATACTTTTAGCGCATTACTCCTCACCAGGGCTGGAAGCCATTACAAATGAATTACATTTATAATGCACTTAAAAAACAAAATTACATTCATGGAAAAGTCTGATTTTTATTGTCTATTGTTTCCACTGTCAATTCTCCAACCTCCTAATGAGTATATATGTGTAATGCAGATATGTATTGTGTAGGTCAGACACATCCCTTTTCATAAATTAGTTAAGTTACTGTAACTGATGGGTTTTTGTTTTCTTCTATAATTTGTTATTCACTTGAAATTTCAATGAGGTGAACTAATAGGATGGGAAATAAACCCATGTGTCTCTTGTACTCATTCACGTAGAGTTTAATATGTCGTGTCTCTGACTCTGATGATGGCAATCAGATAAACAGATGTCCATAGATTTCACCATAACCTGAAATACAGTCCTTCTAATGGAAATATTTTGTTGAACCAGAAATGAACTAAAACATAGCAAGTTCTCTCTTGCTTCATTCATTCCATCCTTCTTTCCATCAATTGATACCGTCATCATTTCTATTAAATACGAAATTTGAATGTTTATACATGTAGTGGTATTGTTAACATAGTGCTTATTACATAGATGATTAAGTCGTTTTGCTAGAGAAGAAAAATTTTGAAGACTGATATTCTTTTGCTTAAGTGAACAGTGTTTATTTGGACATCCTTTAGGAGAATGCTATATATTCCCTCATATTAATCAGGAACTGATAAAGGTTCAGGAGAATATCTTTTTTCTATCTTTTTTTACCCTGTGCGTTTTCCCCTGCAGTTTGAAAACTGCACTCCGAAAACTGCACTCCCTTCCCCTTGGTGTTATCTATTCTTCTCTTCACTTACTAGTTGAGAGTTTATACATCTCCTCTGGAGATACAGTGGCGTATGGTTCTGCTTGTCCAATAGGGGAGTGTTGCATTTCTACACGTTCAGTATCCTTTACCGTGGGAGTCTGAGTAAAACCTCAGCAGTACTCCCTGCCTCTGCCAGCCTGAGGAGTCAGAGACTCAAAGTTGCTCCCAGCTCTCGCGCCTTCATTGTAGAACTGCATTCTGCTCAGTGGGCTGCCGAGAAGGACCAGACCGAAACAAGATTTAGAAGAATTCTGGTGAGAACTGTTTATAGGGATATGGCATTTTAAAAGAATGTAGTAAACAAACAGAATTGTGGCATAAACAAAGATAATTAGCATAAACAATGTCGTTTTAGGACAGGTGGTTTAAAAAAACAAACAAAACAAAAAACCCAAATATGAACCCAACTTGAATGCTGCCAGTTTGGAACCACTGAACCTTAATCTGTACTTGATGAGAATTACCCAGGTTTGTTGATAAACTTGTTAACATGCTTTTTCTGTTTCTTTTGTATTATTTTTCCGGTCATTATGCCCTTTTGTCACCCAGCTTGAAAGCAATTAATCTATTACAAGGTAGTTTAAAGACTTTTTACCCATAAAACATGACAGAATGAAAATTAAAAACAAAAGCTTGTGGATGTTCATAGACATTTGAAATCAGTGTCTAACCTTTAATCAATTCAAACCTGAACTTGGCTTATTGTATTTCAGATCTCTCTTTCATCTAAGTAACATTTCAGGCACTTGGCTCTTTAGTTTTGTCATGGCCTTAAAATTCAGAGATATTTTTTCTTTTGCTATGGCTGAATCATCACTTGTGTTATATGTTTATTTCTAAGTGTTGCTTATTTCATCTTCCTGTTTTTTCTCTATAACTTAGTGAAGGTGGTACAGCAGTATCTAAATGTAGCTGGTGATCATGCAGTATAAGGATGCTAGTTATTGTGAACCACATTATCTAAAACTACTATGCCGGTGTGATGCATTTTGACATGGAGACATTTAGGTTTATTACTAAAATATAATGTTTTTTTCTTAATTCTTTATACTGAAGTATTTTGACTTAATTGAAATGTGGAGTATGGCAAATAGAAAGCTGTTTATTTTTCTTGCATTAAAGATCAAAGTTCTCTATTGAAGTTAGTAAAATTTTTTCTCTTCATTTTCTCCTGGAGAATGAGGACCGGGAATTCAAAGTAGATGTCTCTGATATTCTGTAGCCATTCTCTGTGCTGAAATGAAAACATTTGTGAATGAGTTTTGGTTTCTTGGAGTTATAAAAATGTGTGTAAACTAGTAAACTATGCCTCATTCATGTGCTATGGAGATCTCTCGTACTTCAGGGACAAAAATAATTTGGCTACTACCGAATTAGGGCTACCTGCCAGTGCCAACATACACTGTAGGTAAGAGAACACTATAAAGAAAAGCTTCTGGAAGCAAATCTGTTGAAACTTTCATATGTGACAGCATTTCTATTTCTGCTTTTCACATCTTTGAAAGAATGCTTTGTTTTTTAGGAAAGAAAATGTTAAAAAAACCCAAGATATGATATTTCTTAAAAATATATTAGTAGCTTCACTTTTAATGTTTCTTGTTGTAGAGATGCATATGTATTATATTCTCTGCATATGTGCCTGCTCTACCCATCCCCATCATTTCCGTCACATCGAAACCGCAGAGTCAGATGCACTGAGAAAAGACGTGTTTTGAAGGAATGAAGTGAACCTCATAGGGCCCCCAAAAAAGACACCTTCAAAACGTTGTAAGATTTTTCTTTACAGTTTAAGAGAGTTATGTCGTTTGGGACACTGAACAGCAATTTCATAAAAGATGTGTTCTCTCGTTTAGGGCCTTAGGAGCATTATTGAGAAAAGAAAGGGAAGGGTTAACCTACTTTGCATGTTGATAATTTTTAAATATAGTAGTAAAACACATAGATTCAAATCGTGTTTTCCTGCTATATTTTAATTGAAATTTATTTTGATATATAGTAAATCATTTACTCGAGAAATGATTTTGGTTTGGTTTTCTGTTTTTATGTTAATTAGGGTGGAGACACCAAGGTGGTAGATTGAGAAATGGTTGTAGAACTTTCATATATTAGCCGTTGACTTTTCATTTTAAACAATCTCATATTTATCTAATAAAAGGGCATCCAGTGGAAAAGAAAAATAAATACTGAAAATGCAAAATACGCATTCACATAAGAACACAAAATAAAGAGGAATGCTTTATATATGCTATTAATTTTTTATACACAGTTAATAGGGGTTGCATGACACAACTTCAAAACATTTTAATTCTGATTCTTAAGTTAAGGTATTACTTGTTTGCCCACAACTCTTCCTTTTGGTTATTTACCTGGGCCAGAGTTGGTTGGGCAATACTTTACTAAGTTCAAAGACTTTTTTTACTCCTTTCCTGTTATCCCTTTGTTTCAACACCTCCCCCTTGTTTTATTTGCTATTGAGTTTCATAATATGTTTGAAAAGAGTTGGCAGGATGATGTCACATAAATCATGTTCATAGTTTTCTTTTCTTCTTCTTTATCTGTTTTACAAGAGATATGTTGAAGATTTGTTAAATAATGTATAGTGTTCTTAATCTTTAGTAGAGAAAGAAATGACCTGGTGATCAAACTAGTTTTGATTCATTCACTAATTCAACTTCGAGTTCGAATGAGTGATAGCTGAATATACAGTATCAGATTCAGACTGTCATCTCTACCATAGTGTCATCGAGATGTGAAGAAAATTTTATGCAATATTCCAAGTACCATTAATCAAATAGAAGACCTCGGAATGGGCAAAAATAATAAATGCTATTTCTGAGGCAAGAAGTTCTTTTTCCTGTTGTCCTAAACATAGCCAGAATTTAGGAAACCAAAAAAGATATTATTTTCAGAGCCCTAAGGATTATGGGATATAAATATGGCAGTGTAATTGTTTCCTGAAAATTTAGCATTACTGGAAAAATAAAATGGATCTGATTTGACCTAAAAACAATTTAGGGATGTTTAATGCTTTAAAAGCATTTTCCTAGAAAAAGAAAATTGTATCTAGGAGATCCTTATTGCAATTTAAAGATTTAGAGTAAAGGAGCAGAATATATAGACTTTCATAAATAAATTAAAGGATAATTGGGAGTCAGTAGTAGTTATATGAAGATTTGGGGAAATGTAATAGCTGTACACATACATGTAAAAAAGTTTGGAATTCAAGAGAAACTTTTTCACTTATAGGGTAATTGAATTTTCAATAAATTGATTTTGAATAAATCCTACTAAACACTGATGAAGCTGCAATTTTGGGAAGAAAATCTTGAAAGGAAGAAATATTGCATGTAAACACAACAAGATCCATTCCCACTTTCTCACTTGTAACACAGATTCCTTTGGCATCAGCTATAACAGTTTTCCAGCTTTAAAAATCCAAATGTGGCATTGTGATGCCTATTTAGTGGAAACTTTGAATTCAAGAATTTGGGTATGTTAATATTTGCTTTTGTAAAATCTGATATTTCAGACTGAGATGAGAAAGTTGAACATTAGAGGTCTAAGGCATACATAAAAAATGGATAGTCTTTTATGGATTTTGAGTGTTTACTCCTGAAGGATAAAAAAATTTCCTCCTATTTGGTAAAAATATACATTTGCCAGTAACAGCACTGTTTTTTGAGGGAAGTGTACCATAATAGAAAGTGTTATTAGCTGGATGTAAGATCTTAAGTTCTAGTTCTTTCTTACAGATTGAGCAGAGGTTTGGGGTTTTAGTTTATGCATCTGTGAAATGCAAAGATGGGTAGAGTCATTTCTAAATTCTCTCAAAATCTCAAAATTTTATCACTTCGAACTACATTTGGAAGATCCTTAGCTCTTTACTATTGTGGTCAGAATTCTTGAATTTATGTAGCTTGTTGTAGACAGAATATTTCATATAACAAACTTGAACATGTGGAACCACTTCTCAATTCGCCTTACCTGTCAGCTGAGTGGTGGCATGCAGGAACACGTACCCATAGCATATTTTTGGAATTTCAAATCTAAATAGTATGTATAATTCGTATGTAGGATTAAGTGCTCAAATTTGCGATGAACTATTTTGAAGCTATGTGTTTCAAAGGTAAGATTCATATTTTCATGTATTTGAAACTCTTAGGTGTATCAGATCACCATCCTCAACTATTACACGTATTGTGGAAAATAAATTACATATGGATTATTGAACAAGACACTCTGGGGTAACATGAAGAGCATGAGAATGGCATTTTAGGTCAAAGTGCTGAAAATCTATTTATAAAGATAAGATAAAACACACAAAAAGAGAGTAGGACATTAGGACAACACAGGGTCTGTAAACAGTATATGTTTTTATGTGAAAAAATAAAACATAGGGCTTGAAAATGGCACGATCAACTAAGAATACTAATAGGTAGTCTAAAGAAAGATTTTAAGTGATTCTCAAAATAAAGTAAACAATTATTAGCGTTAGCATCTGGCCAGCCAACCTAATATACAGCAGTTGATGGTTGGCAAGTTCAGGACAAGAAGTGCTGAATCCTATGAAGCAAGGAGTAGAGGAACGGCCAGTAGAAGATGCATTCACACAATTATATTATCTTAGAGGAGAGGGTCCACATATTAGTAGTACACTGCACTTGGCAGATTGCATGCTTTTTTTAACCCAGTGTTTAAAAAATTTTGTAGTTGTACTATATCAGCAACATAAAATCTTTGACTATATATATGCTAGGTCCTTCTTTATTATGTATACCTTGAAAATATAACTATGGTATCATGAAGTATAAAATAGTCACAAGCTTTAAATATAGATTCATATATTTGAGGTAACAATAGAATTGACAATATATTAAAATTATTTGACTACTAATTATAATATCCATTTTATTATATTTCTGTGACTTTGATTTTAGAAATAAAGAATTGATGTTATTTTATTCTCCTGGTACAGATATAAAGGTTGTAAAAAAACAAACAGAAAAGTGCCTTATTGAACAAGAACTGCATGTAAAACAAGGACCAAAGGGAAATGTGCAAATATCCTATTCTTAAAAACTAAGAAATCTGGAAATCATTCAGTTGGACAATTTATTGCTCATATATATTATATCATCCAGCATTTACTAATATACAAAGTTGGCATAGGTTTCTACAGTTCCTAAATCAAGAATTAAAACTTTGTGATGTGTAAGCCACTCAGGTTCTTTGGGGTTTAGCCATGCATCTATAAAATGGACTTTAAAATGAGTATAACATTATTTATCCCTCAACATTAATGAGTCGACTTAAACTTAGAAAATTTAGAAAAAATATTTGTATATTTCTGAATGCAAGCCACTGAATTCAAACTTTGAAAACTAGTTTGATGTTTTGGAAAATATAAAATGACCAGCACATCAATAAAAAGAATGTTTATATATTTTTGTTTGATAACATTCTAGCCTGATAGTTGAAAATTATTTTATCATATAAAACAATACCTATAAAAATGTATTGATTTATCTTTTAATTTGTAGTTAATATAACTATAATTGTTTCAAATACACTTATGATTACTGATTCCAGGTAACTTGTGCCTAAACAGCAGCAATATAGCTATAGTTTCTTCTGACAGCTGACGTTAATAGTAAAATATCTTAAGAAAGATCGCTTCCCACTTTATATATAGGAAATCTGATACACTAACTGCTGTTTTTGGAAGTATCAGTATGTCTAGTATTTAAATAATCAATTTGCTAACTTATCTTATTCCTATGCTTTAAAACCTATGCAAAATTAAAATTCATTTATTTGTCTATAATCATTATAATGAATAATTTTATAGAACAAATTATTGGACAACAAAAAAAGTGGTTTTATGTTAAGGTAAAAAAAAGTCACATACCATTTATTGCTTTTAAAGTATTGTACAAATATTTTGAAAATTAGAAAATTTTAAATAACTACAAGAAACTTATCGATACAAATATAATACATCATAGAAATTTATAGTAGAAGTAACATGAGACGTGTTGCCTTAGCTAGCTACTTATTCCTTAGACTGTAGGTGAAGCTTGGGCAAATTAGATTTCTTTTCATGAGCATTTATAATACATGCAAACAGAGGCATCTGAGAAAAAGAACTCTTATTTTTTTATATAAAATTGTTTTCCACTAAAATAATCTGTTGAAATCCAGAAGCCATCCAAAGTGCTGATACCAATTTAAGAAGATGATCTTTTGCCTTAATTATACATCTGGGAAATATTAACTGAACATTTTGTGGAGAACAGTGAATACCTTAGTTGCCAGTTGTCTCAAATGCTGCTAATGATCGACATAGTGCCAGTGTTTTGATGGCTAAAACCTAGGCTGCATATGAATACAAAGAACACAGTTGGGGGAAAAAAGCACACATTTTATACAAAACAGATTTCAACCATCTGCTTGGCACTTAAGTTTGCGACTATAGGCGATATATGAAAGAGACTACTGTCCATGTTATGAATGGTATCACTTTTATTGGTACCTTAGAAAAACCATAGGGTTTGAAAGAGTATATAACCCACATTTTTCTTCAGCTAAATAATGAAAACAAGGGCCTTATCCAAAATTTTGTTCCCTCTATAATCTCTTCTATGTCAGTCTTCTTTTCCTGGCAAAATGAGTTTCACTAATCAAGTAAGTCTTAGTGCTGTATCTCTCAAGATATTAAAATATACCAGACAAGAGTATGCAGTGGCCCTAAGGACGTGAACCCCAGATGGTTATGAGATAAAGTACTGTTTGCTTTAGGAATAGGTTTTATTCCTGAGTCCGTTGCCTGAGTACGATGGTGCATGTCAAATCAGCATGGAAGTTAATGGTCCAGAAGCACTTCTGAATTTAATGCTTCCCCATTTGTTCTGAATTTATAGTATTAAATCAGACCAGTGCTGTTTCATCACTAGTTCAGTAAAAGAAAATCATGCCATAGATAGTAAATTATAGGCCAAATCTAATTATTTCACCCATTTCATTTACCTTAAAGGTATGGAAGAAATCCTCCGTAAAAGAATGTTGGCAGGTATTATATACTAGAAGCTTTTAAATTTATAGAGTAGTTGGTAAGAGCTATTATAGACTGTTACTTAGCACATAATAAGCAAAAAAAAAAACTTTTTTGACTAAGTAATTCAATCTATTCTATTTTAACTGAAATATATTTTGTATTTTTGAATGTTGGGGAAAAATAAGCTATTAGAATGTGTTAGTTTACTGATTCCTCTAGATTGTATGAATTACCATAGCCATCTTGAGCCCATTTTAGCTCTTGAGGAAGAGGTGTATGATTTAGTAGAAAGGATAAACAAATACCCTCAGAATCCTTTACATCTGTGCTTTCCTGTATTGTAGCCACTAGCCACATGCCGCTATTGGAGCGCTTGAAGTGCAGTTAGTCTGATTTGAGATCTGCCCTAACCACAAATACACACTGGGATTTGAAGACCTACTTTGAAAGAGAGAATGCAAAATATCTTATTTTTTTAATATTGATTATGTGTTGAAATGATGATATTTGGATATGTCGGCTTAAATAAAGTATGTTATTAAAGGTATTTTCACCTCTTTCTTTTTACTTTTTTAATGTGGCAACTAGAAAATTTCAGATTACATGTGAGGTTCCTATTTGCGGCTCACATTATATTTCTACGGGATGGTGCTGTTTCATCCCTTTCTGTGGAGGGAGGAGAATCAAAACTTTTATCGATGTCTAGATTCCAGAGTTCACAGCTTAGTAGGATAGCATGAATCAGAAAGACTTCAGATTTTATTAACTGTCTTCCTTCTTAGCTTTCTTTTACAAGAAGGTGAAATTTTATCACATTTTACAAAAATCTTAGTAGTAACACTGACTTGTACAGATACTTATATCATTTACCCAATGAAAACAGTCTATTTCTCCAAACTCCCATGGAGTTACATTGGAAAGGAAGGTTTTTGATTAAAGATTGTATGGATTATTTTAGAGATTATAGGTTTGAAAGAGACAATTTTATTTACTATTTGAAATGCCACCTGGTTGATCTGTAATTTCTCTACTGGGATTAAAGAAGTTTGTCGTTGGGTAGGATATACTTTTCCCTTTTGCATCACAGCTGAAACTACATACAGTTTTAAAATTGATCCACAAGATGTGATCTGAGCTCTTTCTCTATTCATATAGAGATTTACTTATGGTATAGATATAGAGTAGCACTGACACTTAATATGGACTCACTGTGTGCCAAATTAGGATCGCAAGAGTCCTATTTGTTATCCCCATTTCACAAATGAAGAAAAGCAGAGTGGCCTGATTTTTCACAGGTAATAAGTGGCAGATATGGGATATAAACCCAAACAATTCAGCTCCAAAGGCTCAGGAAGTTTATCTGATTAGTTGTTGCTGTCTTAATGGGCAGGAAGCCTCTTTATAGTATAGTAATATTTAAGTATTTAGGGTTACCATCTTATATGATGATATTAATATGGAAAACTTCATGATGAATTGGTAAATAATGATATAATTAATAGCACATTAATCCTTTGATTTAACTTGTAGCCATGATATATTGATTTTATTGAGTAGCAGGCAGGAATGTTGGTAAATTTGAGTAGCAAACCCAATCAGGTATAACAAAATAATGTGACTGATAAAAAGATTGCAGGTTCCTGGGAACAATAAGGCATTTGGAAATAGGGATAAACCCCATGGCTTAATTCTATGAATTTTTTCAACTTGACTGTTAAATTCATATATTTTAATACACTTTTGAATTGTTTCATGAGTCTCTATTAAATCTTAATCTTTTAAATGTTTTTCCATGTGTGGATATTGCTGGTTTCTGCTGCTTTTTCTAATTTCTTAATACCTTACTAAGGAGAGATGATATAATTATAGTTACCAGTGGGCTTTGGAGTCAGAAGGCTTATATTTATTTTACAACTTCATCACTTATTAACTACATGATTTTTGCAAGTTGTTCTCCATGTCTTAATTTCTTCATCTATGAAATGGGGATTTTAATTCCCATCATTTAGGTCATTCTACTGCTTAAGTAAGAAACCCTATGTAACTTAACATACTCCAGAAATATATATTACTATTCCCTTGAACAGATTTTAGTCATGCAGGAATAATTCTAAGTATATTTCATGTAATGTGGCAAATAATATTGGATTACATATTGACACATAAATATCAAGTAATTAGTAAATAATGTTGAAGCCCATGGGTCTTATAAGACTTATTAGAACTAAAAGTACTTACAGAAAGAATTAAAATTAAATATTCATGTAATAGAATCACATATTTTACATGTTATACATATAATATATGTTTTTTATATAAATATACTATGCACATATTTTATAAAAATACATACATATAGTCTGAACACCATATATATTATGTAAATATATGTACAGATAGGGAGATAGCAAAAAGGGAAGATAATTGTTTCTAAAACTATGGCTGAGAACTAACTCTGTGTTACCTGACAGTCATAATAAGGTTAATGGTTATCATTTTCTGATTAAAAAGAAACTTAATGTTTTATCAGTAATCACAACTTTTTTGGGAATCCTGATGTCTGAGGGAGTAATTTATTATATGACTCTTTAAATTATCTTCATTTAAATTATCTTTCTTCAATTGTATTTTAGAAGATTCTTAAGACATTCTTCACATTGCCATTTTTAGTAGAGACCCAATAAGAGAAAGAATATTGAGTGAAAATTTAGTGTAGGGATGCATTTTTAAAAGTATATAAACTGCTGTTTGCCAGGTATGTGGATTTCCTGATGAAAGGATACTGTAGGATTCTAAGAAAATGCTCATGTGTCCCTTAAACTATCACCTTTAAATAACAGTAGTTACACCAAGTCTGTTGCTAAGAGATGAGGAAGAACAAGTTCTGGACTGAGTTGTGTTCTTGCCTTAGATTTAGGAGCATGCCCACCTCTGTCCTTAGGAGTACGTCAAGACAAAGCCAGACATTTCCTCAGCAAACAGTTTGGTTCTGCCTGGGTACCCAAAGAGCATCCCACTGAGGCCCTAGAGTTTGGAGGAGTACGATAAAGCAGGAGTTGTCTTCATCTGAAGCGTGTTGAAATGGTCTCTCAGTAATTGTCCACTCTGACAGATGTGTTGTTTCTGCAGATGTTGGACAACACAGCATCTTCCTGGGTCCTCTGAGTTGACTGGACTTGACAAGTCATTCCAAGTTAACGAAAATAAGTTAAATTAGCATACAATTTTAGAATCTTGCATATGATTCCATACCACATTTTAGAGTGATATACATAGAAACATTATTCCCATTTTAACTTATGCATTTAAAAATATTTAGTGAATACTTACTATGCAGATAATTTGGCAAGATAATGGTGCGCATCAATGTGAATAAAGAAATAGGAGGGAGTGACAAGGTAGAAAAGAGAATAAAATATATTTATAATTTATCACTTCATCAATATGAGAACATTATTTAAAAGTACCTCTATTTCCATTTGCAAACTGAAGTATCACCAAAGCCAATGATTTTGGTTTAGGCATAATTATTTTAGAACTGCGCTTTATGACAATATTCAGGCACTTAGAGATCACAGTGGCAAATGTAACTCATAAGACCAGTTTTTTTATTTTACATGTGTTACAATTAAAACCATGCCAGTCATCGGAAATATATTACAGTTATTTGGATATACATTCCCTTAATGTTTCCATGTCTCCATTTTAAAAATTTCAGATTTACAAGAGAGTTTAAATAGTAGTACAATGAGCATCCATGTACTTTTCAGCTTGTTTTGTTAATTATTAACTTTTGGTCCCTTTGCTTTCTCTATTTCTTTTTCTTTTCAGACTCATTTGTAAGAAAATTGCAGATTAACAGTCCCAAGAACTGGGACGTTCTCATACATAAGCACAATAACATTAGCACATCCTAGAAATTAACATTAATATAGTAACATTAATTGGTTCACAGGCCTGCTCTCAATCCACTGAGCCACACCAGCCAGGGCTTAGTTGACATTTTCCCATTCACATTTTCCCATTGTTCCAATATTCACGTTTTCCCATTGTTGCAGTAATTCCTTTTATACATTTTTAAAACTTAAATCCAGGTTGAAATTAAGCATCAGGTATTGCATTTACTTTTCATATCTCTCTAGGTCTGCTTTAATTATAAATAGTTCCCTGCCATATTTTTATCTTGACATTCACATCAACATTTTTGAAAAGCCCAGGCCATTTTTCTCATATAGTATCTCACAATCTGTTTTGCCAGATTGCGTCGTCATAGATTCAGGTTAGATACAAACTTTTTGGACAAGTATTAGACCATTGTCATTTTCAAAACCTCTTATAATTATAATCAGGTCTGTCAGAGGTAAATACGTACCAAGTTAAAATTTTGGCATACCAAGTTCATGGAGACATTTTTTTTCTCTAGCTTAGATTTTAAGAGAACTACCATAATCTGTAATCAGAAAGCTATTTGATTTAGTGATATCTTTTGCAAAGAACTATTTGATACTATTTGAGAAAACAGTGCTTCCTTAATCCAAGAAACTGTCAGAATTTATCCATAAAGTCTACTTTGAAAATGGCCATAAATATAAAATTTTATGTGAGTAATAATCTCAAAATATTGCTTACAAAGTCTATAAATAGTAAAGCACTATAAATGTGTATTTTGTTGGATTGGAATTCTTACTTAGAACTACAGTGTTCATTGTTTATGAAAAATGCTAAAAGTCAACTACCTCAGCAAAACTAATTGAATTCTTTTTCTTATTCCTCATTCCCCATTCTTATATTTTGAAAATCAGAAATAATATTTTTAAAGTTTCTAAAATATTTTATGATTTTGAAGAAAATTAAGGACAAGTACAAGCTATATATTCATTTACTCTACCATTTACTAAATATATGTTAAGATTAAGGAATGGAAATCTTTCCCAAAATTTTTCAATTCTTAACTGCTTTACAGCACAAAGCAGTCATTCAATCAGAGAATTTAGCCCTTTGAAAATTGTTGCTAGTTAGAGGTAGTGTACAGCTCATGCTCCAGAGTCATGCTCGTGTTCAGATCCTGGTTGAGTATTTCACTTGCTGTGTGGTATGGGGCTAGTTAATTAGCCTCTTGAAATTTCATTTCCCCTTTATATGAAAAAATTCCGACTATTAAGTAGCCGAATATAAATTAAGTGCTTAGAATTGGACCTAGGATAGTAAGTGCTGAAAACACACTAGCTATTATTGATGGGAAATTATCATTTTTGGAGTTACTAACAGAAATTTTTGAATGGCTCTTGAGAGAACAGATTTTTTAAACAATAGTAAATTGTGCATTCCTTTATGAAATATTCATGAGTACTTTGTATATGGACAATGCTAGCTTCGAGACTGTTGAATGCTGGGAGATTTAGTGATGAACAAGAGACATACAACTCTTGTCTTCATCAAGCTTATAGTCTGAAAAGGGAGACAAACAGTAAGCAAGCAATTGCAGTGTGCGGGGGGGGGGTGGGCAAAAGTACGTTTACAGTGGTGAGTGTGCAAAAGTTTATTCTTGTGTTATTGTTAATGAACTGTTGTATTTCCACATAAACAACTGCAAACCTACTTTTGCCTCACCCTGTGTAAAGGCAAATGTTGTGAGTGGAGAAGTATAAGTATGAGGTGTTATGGATGAACACCAGATCTATTCCTGGTCTGTGCGTTAGAGCCCTTCTGAGGAGGGCTGAGTTTAGGAGATGAAGAATAGTAGAGCTTTCCATGCCTAGGCAGTTGTATGGGTCACTGGTGTGGGCCCTAGACTAAGGCTGTCTAGTGTACAAACCCGGCTCAGCCATATGCAGCATGGTTTCCCTTGGGTGAGTTTTTTAACCTCTCAGTGCCCGCCTGTTTCTTCATTTTTGAAGTGGTGATAGCAATATTACCTACCTCGCAGGGTTGTTCCAAGAATTAAAAGAAGTGATTCATGGACAACTCAGAACTTTCATTTTGCATTTTAAGTACCCAATAATACGTTGGCTGCATTATCAGAGAATTCAGCTTATTCGAAGTCCTGGTAATACCGGTATAATCAACTGAAGGACCTAAAGTGCCTTAATTTATTTCTCAGATGTGACTGTGCCATGATCCTTTGTTGCAAATTTCCTTCAGCTTTCATTTTCCTTCCCCTATAAATGGTTACAGAGCTTTCTTCTGTAGGTTCACATGAGTCTGATCTTCAAAACATAAGTCAAAATATCAAGCTGAACACATTTATTTTTTTCTTGGGTGTGTTAATAGAACTGGCATTTTGTGAGAGCAAGAAATAACCTAGTCAAATTGCTGTAGTCAGGTAAATTTTAAATGCGTTTGAATGAATTAAAAATGAAGCATTCTATCAATGTTCTTGGAAAGTTTGTGGAACAAAGTCTGCTTTACCAATGTGAACAACTTGGCCATTTTCTCCGCATGTTGCCCTCCTCCCCACATGACTCAGTAACATAGTTACATTTATTGGTTGTTTACTTACTTTTAATGCCCTCCATTCCACCAAGGTTTGTGAGGGGTGAGAAGGGAGCTTCAGAATGCATGTTTTGAGTTGAAAAGAGTGGTTGTGTGGTCAGAATGAGGATGAGTAGAGAAATTGTTGGGAAGCTTTAGTTTTGAACAGCCTGCTGATTGTCCCATTTTATTGAATGGAAATGCTAAAGAATGATTTAATTTGATGAAACTGTAAAGTTGTTTTCATCCTGCTGATTGATAGAGTCTGATAAACTTCAGTGCTTTTTTTCTAACTGCAGAATTTGTAAATATAACATTTTGTTGATTCAATACAAGCTGTCACGTTAGGGATCAAAACAAATCAGAGTTTTAAAAATTGGTTTCTAAAGGTATTAGATATCTCCAGGTGAAAACATGTATGTTCATAAAAATTAAAAATTGTTATACAAGTATAGCTTATCCTGACATATATTTTTAAATTATGTTCTCTGGTGTGACCTTACTTATAATCAGTTGAATTTCCTGTGTTTAGAAAGGTTGGGTTCTTTTGATTGTTTATTTTCTTTCACAGTGGTCTTCATTTCAGTTTTTATTTTTCTGTATTAGATTTGTTCAATGCTCAGATAAAAACCAGCCCCAGGATATTTGAACTTTAACTTTTATTTCGAAGACTCCTTAATTTAATTGCTGTTCAGTATTGTTTAACTCAAAAATATAGAAATAACTATATTTTTTAATTTAAAAAAGAGTAAGAAATAAAGAGCAGCATTACCTTTTTAACAGGTTCTCAAATGATAATTTTGCTTTTCATTTCTTTTTTTTTTCATTTATAGCATGATCTAATATATGACTGATTTTCCTACATAGTTTTATAATATTTTCAGTGGGATTTTATATTAGTTTGTTGATTTTTACAAATTTCAATATGAGTATTCCACATTTGAGGAGGCATGGGCCATCGTTATTTAAGGAGATGCTATCTGTAGAATAATATCAAATTTTCTGCTGATTATTCCACTTTAAATTTCTATATCTGTTTGAAATACTACTATGTTTTTAATGTTGAGCTTATGTCTTAACTTTTTTAGAAGGCAGATTTAAAATAATATTACTGGGGAAGCTCATAACTTATTATCATTTATAATTGGATATTATATTTGTAATTATATTGATTTGCATACATTAGTAATACAGCTAATTGAATAGGAATAGGCAATTTTAACATAAGAGTGGGTGATAGAAATTAGGACACCTATATGATAGACAATTTTCTTTTGCATTCCTGATTTCAAAGAGTTCAAATTTCTACTTATTAGCTATTGCTTGCCTCTTTTATTAGCTGTAAGAGCTAAGATGCTTAAATATCATTGCCAGAAGGACAAGTACTTTTTTTACTGAAAACTCAGGCAGGTGAAAATGCTATCTGTTCTACTGTACCTAAGAGCAGCCAAAATTAATTTCCTTACTTATACACGACTATTTTTATTTGAAATGGGTATTTAAAAATCAAGGAGTGTTTAAATTATTTTATAATAAATAAATTTATATTTTCCTATCCTTTACCTATTTTGACTTAGAGATGAATCAAACACTTAAAAGTATTTTTAAAGGTTTATAAATTTAAATGTCTAATAAGGATTAAAGGTGAAAAATTCAGGCGTCCTTCCAAAGCCAGTTTGTTGGGCTTTAATATTAAAGAGTTGTGTTTTGGTTAAAGTGTTACTGTCGGTTCCCATAAAATTCCTTGGCCACACGCAAGTAGGGAGCTCCATTAAGGCCAGAAAGGAAACCCACAGTTCTGCCTCCAAGGGGCCTTATGCTCTTAGAACTGAATCTCAGATAGTTCAGTTTTCTTGTGTGCTTGGACTCACAGCAGGACTTGTGGTTTTCTTCGTGCCTTGCCCTATTCTCACTTCTTGGTTTTTACTCTGTAGTTTGGATGACTGGTCTGGCCTCCCTTCATGCCCTGTTACCTGTTGGTCCCATGAGTCATGCTCCAGTCTGGTGTCCTTTCTCATTCGCCCAGTGGATTTTCACTGGGGAGCTCCAGGATTTGTGAGATGCCCTGCTTCTGTCCTCTCCTTCTGCCTCATCCCATCTGGATAACCCTATTACTTTGGAGTGTGTTTTAGAACCTCCAGGTGGACTGTAAATCTGCTGGATTCTGGGAGATATAAGACCCATTTGGAGACTAATGAATTTCAAGGTGAACTTCCTTGCAAGTTTGTGAGGGTCTCTATGTTTTGTAGAATATATGATATCGCACACCTTTAAAGTATAGGCCACTTGTAGCAGACTACCTGTAGCTCTCAAAGACCCAGTAAAACTAAACAGAAGCACTATTTTGTGTATTTGTCTAAGGTGGATTTTTACATCATAATTTGTTCTTTGGAACAAAATATTGATATAACTTGTCACTGTAAAGTGATGGACAGTGATTTGTAGGTATTATAGAGCCTGTGAGGAAAATGGGAAAATTAGAATAACTATCTGTTGTCATGGTCATTTTAACAAGGTGGAGTATTTCCCACTAATTATGGAAAGTATACTGTCTTTGATCTTGTGTCTTGGAACCCTACTTGTATATGTGAAATGGGTGTATAGCTGCATATTAAATGAGAATGAAAGACAGTGAAAGCAGAAGTGAGAGTGAGAGAAAGAGAGAGAGAAAGGGGGAGAGAGAGAGAGAGAAGGGTGGAGAGAGAGAGAGGCCAACTTAGAGACGGAGAAAGTGATGAAAAATGAGAGGGAGTGCCCTCAGTAACATACCAGACATTCTTCACAGAAGTGATACGCTTCCAGTAGAAAGGATAACCCTACTTTCTCTCTCGGGTAGACATTATTATAGAATCAAGAGCCTCCCCAAAAGAGGTTATGGAGCTTATTTCAGGTAAATTTGAATAGCTGCAATGATAGTGAGGGTCAGTGAAAAGGGCAATTGCTAATGTATAAGGATTTTGATAATGTGGGTGCATACTAACATTTGGGCTGTGGGGGCGGGTGCAGGACAAAGAAAGAATGTTCATTTTTAAAATCAAGCTTTCAAATTAATTGTAATTGCCCTGTTTTTATTTATGTTTATATTAGGGAGATCCTTTCTTTTTCATTTTTTTGATTTAATATAATAGATAAGTTCTTTATCTTATTAATCAGTGTGAATCTATTTAAGTCCTCTTTGAAATAAGCTTCTTGACATCTCCCTCTCTTCTGAGATTGGTGAACTTTCCAATCTAAGTTTTTAAGAATTGTGCTTCTGATTAAGAAGTATAAATAGGTGGTTACAGAGTAGCCATGAGGATGTAAAGTACGGCATAGGAAATGGAGTAGCCAAAGAATTTACCCACATGACCCGTGGACATGAACAAGGCTTGGGGATTGCCTGTGGGACTGGGGGATGTTGGGAGCAAAGAAGGAAGAATTGGGACAACTGTAATAGCATAATCAATAAACTATAATTTACAATAAAAAAGAACCCATGGGCAACCATACCCATATGTATGTACTCTTTGACACATTTTTTAAATCACTCAAATCTATTATCAAAGTGATGCCTCTTTTCATAGGACAAAAATGGATGTAGTAATGTTTTAAGCCAAAGGAACAAAGGGCTATAGAAAAAAAAGGAAAGAGTTTTTAAGCATCATTCATAAATTCAATTGTGTTCAGTGGAACGTTGACCAAAAGTAGATTTAACCTGTGAATTGAGATTTTATGTCTTCAGATTTCCTTTTCCCATGTGAATGATTTCTTGGTTGAAAAACACTGTTTACTTTTTTTTCCTCCCTTCCTTGTGTATGTATTAGAGGTTCTGACAAGTCCTTCATAAAACACACACACACAGACACACACTCACAAATGTGTTTAGTATAAGTTTTCTCCTAATTATTTGATGAGAGAAACTTTTTACAACTTTTCTTCTTCGGAGACGTACCACTGAAGACAGTACTGCAAATGCCTATCTATGTGACGAGAATGTAAGAATGAGGGATACCACTCCTGATTCAACCAACTCCAATAATATAGGAATCCCATCGCAAATCGTTGAGTTATTAATTACAATGTTGAGTCATCTGGGTGTCTGGATACAGAAAACTCCGGCATCTTACCCTGACTGCCTCAGTGTCCTCTCCCGCACCCTGCAGGCTGATGTGCAGCGGCTCCTACCAGCGTGGCTCTGTTGGCGGTTGCTAGCCAGACTGCATTCTGATTGGTCGGTGCCATGCTATACTCCCTAGTGAGATATTTTAATCGTCACCTTTAACCACAGGTTGTTGTGAGGATTAAATGAAATAAAATATTATGTTTCATAGCATCAGAACAACATACACAGGTATAACATTTCCCACATTGTTTTCAAGATGTATTTATTTATAGGAAAATTAGGGTAAACAAATAAGTTTATGTCACTTTTTAAAAAATACTATTGGATTTAAAACAGATTTATTTTGGTAAGATCATTTGTGGCATTGAATGTTCACCTTGAAACAATGTAGTGTGGTTATAAATCTCTCAAATTTAAAAACAGATAATTTAAAATTTAAAAACAGATAATTTAAAATTATCTCTCTATAATTACTTTCTGATGTACAGATTAACTATTCACCTTTTATATTTACTATTCATCTTCGTATTTAACTGGACCTTGGGATAGAGTTTTCAAAGGGAAATTCTACTTCTGGCACCTATCACTAAGTTACCAATGATATTATGAAATTGCATGTGACATTTTATGTTTATACAGGAGTCATAAAGAAGATGGTGTGCGGGACCCACTAAGGAGATGTTAAAAATTACACTGATGTGCCTCTTGCTTTCCACTGATATTAAATGTACTCAGTAAATTAATTCAAGTATAACAGAGTTATCAAATCACCTTATGCGTATTTCTTATATAAGAGAAATGCCACTTAATTTTACCTATAATAGAGAGCCAGAACATTATGCCGATATATGGGGTTATAATTGTGGTTTGTGGCTGTATCACGAAAGCAGCATACAGCTATGGTGATTGCAAAAATTCAAATTTGGTGACATATTTGTGATAATTTATTGGCATGATACATGGGACATACACCATGGCTTGGGTTTTCTATTAACTTATTTCATGTGACAAGAATAAAAGAAATTGAAAATTAAAATATATGGAGTTAACTATATGAGCTTCACTAAGATTTTGTTAGGCTGGAAATGTTGATGGTGTGGAAGCATCAATTACTCAAAGTCCTGAAGTCAACAGTAGTAATTTAAATATCTAAAAATATCTCTTTTATGTTAATTCTGTGAATTCCTTGATATATATACATATATTCAAATTTTCCCTCATATTTAAAATTTTAGCAAACATTCATTTATTCTCTAAGGATTATAATGAGTGGAAGGTTAAGCTATTAGTAATCTATAAGTTGCGCACTTTAAAAATTTTATATTTTCCCATTGCACCTGATTTAAATGTGTATAATTTTTACTCATGACTGAGGAGCATCTGATAAAAAAAGAAAAATATATCACCTCACCATTTTTAGTGTTTTCACTAAAAATTTCACCTTAATTTGTCAAATTATATAAGATTTATAAATTTACTTTCAAATACCTAATATCAGCTTCTATAACTTTTCAAAATCAAATTTATTGGGGTCACATTGGTAATAGGTTCATATAGGTTTCAATTGTATATTTCTATGATACATAATCTGTATGTAGCATTGTGTGTCCACCACCCAAAGTCAGATAATCTTCTGTCACCATATATCTGGCCCCCTTTACCCTTTACTACCCCTGTACCCACTTCCCTTTGGTAGCCACCATACTGCCATCTGTGTCTATGAGCTTCAGTGTTATATCCTACATAGGAGGGAAATCATATATTCTTTACTTTTTCTGACTGACTTATTTTGCTTAGCATAATATTCTCATGGTTCATCCATGTTGTTGCAAATGGTATTTTATCTTTTCTTATGACTGAGTAAGTATTCCATGGTATATATGTACCACATCTTCTTTATCTAATCCTCTATGAAAGGGCATTTTGGTTGTCTCCATGTCTTGGCTACTGTGAATAATGCTGCAATGAACATAGGGGTGTATATATCTCTGTGAATAAATGTTTTTGAGGTTCTTGGGTAGACACCCAACAGAGAGGTTGCTTGTCATTGGTAACTATTCTTAATTTTTTGAGGAACCCCCATACTGTTTTCCATAGGGGCTGTACCAGTTTGCATTCCCACCAACAGCGAAGGAAGGCTCCTTTTTCTCCACAGCATCTCTAACTCTTGTTAGTACCTGTCTTGTTGGTAATAGCCATCCTACCAAGTGTGAGGTGGTATCTCATTGTAGTTTTGATTTGCTTCTTGGCCTCTGGCTAGGATCAAGCATAGGTATATCCTTATCAGTATATAATTTTTTTATGTTAAAAATATGCTTCTGGTTAAAAAATTTGGGAAGGCTTACCACAACATTTGCACAGGTTAAGGAAGTAGTGGCATCTTCATGTTGTTTCATTTCTGATGTTAAATTCACAGATGATTTTTCATAGATTAAGATCACTTTTTAAAAACTAAACAAACCTACCTAAATCTTTTATCTTAGTACAATGCAGTTAATATTCATTGAACATATAATAATGCAAAAGCTTTGTAGGCAATATTTGGGGGAAAAATTCTCCCTCACACTTCATTTGCATAGCAGAAAACTCCATGTAAATCTCACAAGAATTTGTTTTATAACTACAATGGATACAGAATGCCACGGGAGTTCAAAGAAGGGAAAAATAAATTCAAACAGTGAAGACAGAAGAAGGTTATATAAAGGTACTCCCTTTTGAACTGGCTTTTGAAGGTTGTATAGGCTGTCAGATCCCCTGGCATAGGGCTGGAAGATTGTGCATTGGCATGAACTAAACCGTACCACCATGCTCAGCTTTGGGCATGGCAAGAATCTTGTGTGACTAAGACACAAGGTGTGAACGCATAAGTTAGTGACAGGCTGCGGAGGGTGCTGAACCTCAGGATTGGCTTTTAGCCTGTAGGTAATGGGAAAGTATTGATTTTTGAACTTAGATGCAGTGACTGCATGTTAAAGCAATTTTATGTTAATGTATTTTTTGGTCATGGCACTGCCTAATTTAGTCACACCTGATAACTCAGCAGCATCCTCAGCTCCAGTGTTATGTATAATGTTGGTGTTCAAGACTCTATGGCTGTTTATTCCACCATATATCTAGGGGTTTTTTTTAACCTATCAGTTCCCATTCTGACTTTCTGGCTCTATATTTTACCATTTATATAGTTATTTACTTATTAATTGCCATCTGCATGCTATTCTCTAGCCAATCTATATCACTCTATATTTCTTTCAATTCTGTGCTTCTCTCTCTCTCTCTCTCTCTCTCTCTCTCTCTCTCTCTCTCTCTCTCACAGTATAACCACATTTTTATTGAATAACTATCCTTTTGGGTGCATATTTATTGAATAACTATTGAATAACTTTTGGGTGCCTATTTATTGAATAACCATCCGCCTACTCTCTGAAGCCCCCTATGACTGAGGAAGTCGTGTATTCGCTCCATGACTTTCAAAGGATCCTTTCTACCTCTGTCTACAGTATTTCTCGCAGTTGAATCTCCTCACTAGATCATGATGCCCCTAGATTGTGAGTGCATCAGCTAAGATTCATTCATCTTCATTTCCTCACACCAAAAACAATATCAGCACTTGAGGAATGCTGATTTAATTGGATTGACTTTTTTAAAATATAGATTTAATGGAAGTTGAACTTACATATTTTTAATGGGATATATCTGATACATTTTACATATGAATATTATAGAAACTGTCATTTTTATAGGGTCTCATTTTCTCTGTAATATTATCATCTAAAAGCCCATTTGAACTTCAATTACACATATGAAGCTAAGTGTACTAAATCACAGACAGAAATATTTGTAAGGCACAAGTGACCCATGAATGCAGGCGGATTTCCTGTTCTCTTTGTACTCATACAAATAGAGATACTTTTCTTGACACAAAACCATGGTTTCATTTTGCGGGTTGTTGATCGTAAATTTAAAGGGGAAAAAATATAAGCACTGTGTGTTGGTAGAATTTCAAAATCGGTATCTTTCGAAGAGTAGTCTTGTCTTAGTATTATTCTTGTATTCTAAATGATATATTGATAATCAATGGCAACATGGCATCTGACATTTTGTTCTTTTCTATTATTTTCTTTCTTTCCTTTTTTTTTTAAATCAAGACTGAACAACAGGAAGCTGTGTTGGCAATGACCATATTGGGTGGAATTCAGGAGTAGGTATCATAGAAAGGAATGAAAACAAAGATTGCTTTGGTCTTTTTTTTTTGAAGGAGGAACATACCAGCTAGTTTATAGTAGTATTCCTTTTTGGAAAAAACTGGGAGCTGAAGGGGAAATTGTCTGGTGTGTCAACTAGTCTTTTTTTCCCCTGCAGACGGTAATCATTTCTGTATTCCTTGCTCCTAATGAAATAATTGTTATATGCTGGAAGTTAGTGATTGCTGTTTTGGATAGAATGGAGTTTTACTTTGGAAAAAATAAATTAGTAATGGAGTGGCGGGGAAGAAAAGACAGAACAGCTTTTCAGTTTTCCGGTTTGGATTCTGCTAGTGGCTTTGCTGCCTTGCCTGCAGTGCTGGGTATTGCCAGAACTTGGGGGAAAAACAAAGCTAAAATGGCAACATCTCTTAGGAAAATCTGTAAGATTGTAAGAAGGCTGGGTGGTTGTGGGGAGTGTGCGTTGGAGAGCAGATGCCTTTGGTCTGAGTTTCAGGCCTCACAGTCTGTTTGCTTTCTTGCTTTGAAATATTTTTTGTTTCTACCTCCTTGGTTTACAGGGAGCTGGGGAGGCTCGTTTTTGTTGTTGTTTTGAAATGTAAGTTTGCCAACAAGTGAAACAGAAAATAACTGCTGTGACAGACATGTCCCCTAAGACCTTTGCTTTTAAGGAAACACCTCTTCTTCATGTTTAAAAACAGAGGCCCCACCATTGGAATACCAGATTCTTTTTTTGTCTGCTGTGCAATGTGAAAAGGCAAAATTGTTCCTTTGGATTTCTAATTTTTTTAAAGGTCATATCAACTTTGAGGTCTTAGAGCAATAATTTCTCTGCTGCCATGATTTGCTTTATATATTTTTTTCTTTTCTTAATTCTTTGGGCAGACTTTGTGCTAGTGCTGAACAGCTGCTTTAAATTCTACTTATGAACGGAAATTTGAGGTTTTTTAAATGCTCTTACCTAATCATGATCAGACCTCCTCTGATTGATGCCCTGCTCCTGTTGATTATTTTTGTACTTTTTTATTAGGCTTTCTTGGCAGCCAGAGCCTGTTCTAACTCATATATTCCCTTTGAAAGAGTGTATTAGGTGAGTTGTATACCAGTAATTGTCTAAACAATATAGATAGAGGAATTATTTTATGTATTTGGATAATCACTCAACAAAAACACACTGTCAGACACTGTGTTAGCCTGAGATGGATGGAAATGAAACACACACATACACACACACACACACACACATAGTCTCTGTCCTCATAAAATTGCCTGTTTACATAGTAGCTCACCTTGCTATCTATTAAACATTTTTGTATATTCTTTCACAGCACGTTATTAGCTTTTATCAGCATTGTTGATAAAGCTTATCTTAATGAACAAAAATTTTTTATTTGAATTATGTTATTGTACTTATATTTTATCAACTGCTTATTTTGAAGCTCCCAAAGTTACTATAGAAATGTAGGTCTAGGCAAGATACATTTTAGATTCTGTCCACTAATGTACTTTTTTTCTCCCATTTATAGACAATTTTTGGCAGGCATATTTCGTAAGGGCAGGTCCATGGATCAGGCCAGTGACAATCTGGTTTCTTTTGACTCTTCATGAGAAGATTCATGGAAACAGTGTCAATGAGTTTCTACTCCCAGTTCACATGCAATCTCTGTGAAAGTTATGATTCCTATACACATTTGAGATTGAAGTCAAAATGGAAAATTAAATCACATAAACAAGAAATGTCATTGTTCTATGCTGGGAATTTTGTCTTGATTTATTACTAATCTTAAAGAATTAACTGGCTAGACTACCAGATTCCCTCAAAGACTATACTAAGCATTCTTAATGCTTTTTAAAAGTTTCTTATATATCAAGGGTCATCTGCAAGTAAAATACAAACAATCTGGGAATTAGGAAATTATATTTTAGGTAAATTAAAATTAAACAAATTGAAACTCATGATAAATATGGATTTTTTCTATTGCTTTGGCATAATGATATTTTATATTAGAAAATTTCAATTTAGAAGCTAATCCTTTTAAATCATTTTTTCTTTTGACAGCAGATGTGAGAAAAACTATTTTAGAAAAGATAATATGCCATAAGTAAATAGGCATTTAGGCAAAAAGAGTGCTGGTTAAATAATCCTGATAGTTGGCAACAGGGCTACAGACAATATATTAAATTTAAAATGGAGTCTACTAATCATGTGTCCACGATTTTCTAGGATAATTTTAGTGTCAAATATTATAATCCACCATCCAAATCATCCAAATGTTTCAGCATTTTGAAATCTAAATTATATTTTCCAGACTGTCTCACTCATTAATAAGTGGTACAAATATATTTACCAGAAGATATTTTGGTAGGATTTTTTGGAGGGGTAAAAGTTTGTACGTTTGGTGCACCTCGTGGACATTTGCAATAGAAATAGTATAGTGGTTGAAAACATGGACTCTCAGGATTGAATTTCGCCCTGCTTCCTACTAACTGGGCGACTTTGGGTGGGTCACTTCACCTCGGTCCCTTAGCTTCCTTGGCCACGTATAGGAACAGTAGTAGTGACTATTTATAGGGTTGTAAAGAATAGATAGGTAAGTAGATAGATAATAGATACGCATTCCATTTAGTGTTTTATGTTCGGTGCTGTGTATGTATTAGCCACATTTTGCCATTACTACAGTTAAGTGAAGAATCTATAGCTAAAGTGACAAGAAATACTAAAATGTTAAGAAATAGTTCTTGTACCAAATGCTTTCTGTTCACACTTAGATTCACATTAAACTGAAGGTCACAAACTGATGAGCTGGCTATAGTTGCTTTTTCTTGTTCTTGTTTTACTAACATTAACTTTTTGGAGGTTTCTCATAAAATTCCAGATTTGGTTTTACTTCATAATTGGATGTTTTGATCACACTGAACCAGCAATGTGATCAAAACACCCTGCCCCAAACACCATGAACCTGAGTGAGGTCACAGCAACCATTCTAAGTCTGGTCATATACTCTGTAATACAGTTTCTACAGTCTGCCTGTCACTGATACCCCAGTACGATGCATGCATTTGCACATTACACTATGTCCTGTATTCATGATATTATCTGCTGAGTGCCTTTCAGTCTCTGGCTTTTTGTGACTCTCTGAAATGCATTCTGATTTCTAGTTGATTGTTTTAACAATATTGACTATTTAAGGCAAAATGTTAAAATGGATGAATTAGGGGCATTGTTATCTTTACATATAAGTTTCTGAAATACAAGTGGGAGAACATCTGAAAGGTATGATCAAATATAGCATAACTTTATTACAGCAAATTCTTATATTTGTTGTGTTGGTCAAAAAGTTCATTTTTTTCCTAAGATTGCTCTAGTAGCGCTTAGTTGTCTTTAACATCATTCAAAACACTTTTATTAGATTGTATTGTAACAGCTGTCATATCAGCATACATTTAAAAACATCACAATTAGTGATTTATTTGTGTAGCCATTTTAGTATTGAAGATGGAAGAAAATAAGCAAAATGTTGGCATATTATGCTTTATTATTAAAAGAAAGATAAAAACACAACTGAAACACAACAAAAAAAGATTTGTGCAGTGTACGGAGAAGGTGATGTGACTAACCGAGCATGTGAAAAGTGGTTTGTGAAGTTTTGGGCTGGAGATTTCTCATTAGACGATGCTCTGTGGTTGTGGGGACCAGTTGAAGTTCATAGTGATCAAATGAATACATTAAGTGAGAACAGTCAACGTTATTCTACCTGGGAGATAGCCAACATACTTGAATAGCCAAGTCAGTAGAGTTATCAGTGAAAATGAAAAAAATGTGTCTTCTATTTTTTGGAAAAAAACTAAATAGACTTTTTGGCCAACACAATATAAATATAGTCAGCAAACAAAGAACCAGATTCATTATCTGAAATGAGTCACATGGTAAAACTTTCTTTCTAATACTTTTGGTTGATCCCAAGATGTTGATGATTACCGTCTTAAGGTATTTTAACTGGCAGTGTAGAAGTTGGTAACAGCCCTTTCTTTGTGGTGGAAGATCGCATGACACTTAGATGGAGGAAAAAGAAGGTGTTAAAACCGCATGCCCATGCTACCTCAAAATAGAAATCTCTAGGAACCATATGCTTTGAAATTTAAAATGAAATACTTTGAGTAAAGAAAAAAATACATATAAAGTCCCTAAAATTCATTAGGAAATGGAAAAACATAAATTCAAAGAAAATACTAGAGCTGTATTGTTAGTAGGCATAAAACATTCATATACCATATTGATATGTCTCCCTGTGTTTATACCAAATATAAATGCATGCCAATGGCTTGAAAGAAGAATGAGGGAAGAGCAATCATGTTAAATCTATCATCAATCTTAAGCTATAACAACTCATATAATCTATTGTCAGTTTTTGTATTACTTTAAAACTGAAGGAAAATACACTGGGTAATTTATAAAATAGTCACATTATCAGTTACCATATTATAAAGAATTATCCCAAAGTATGCAATATGCAGGGTGGGAAAAAAGTAGGTTTACAGTTGTAAGTTCATGAGACACAGTTTATTCTTGTGTTATTATTTATTAATTATATTACTTTCTGTACAAACAACTCTAAACCTACTTTTGTCCCACCCTGTATGTCCAATCGATTGGTTCTAGTGAAAATTCCTAAATGTGCTCTTATAGCTTTCATTTTCTAACATTTTTTACTATCATCTTAGACACAATAAATTCTGTTGTGCATTGTAATATAGCATAATAGAAATATTAGCAAGTCATACTCGATCTTTTTAAGAAGATCAAAATGCTGAGGCATTGGAAGGAACCACAACGGTTGACTAGTTCAGCCTTTTAAAGGTATGCATGAGTCCTCTCAGTAGCATTTCTGATGTGTGGTCTGTCTTCCCTTTGGATACTTAAAGTGTTGTGGCAGTCATCATCCTACGAGAGAAGGGATTTTATTTTTTGTTGGCTCTGACAGTTAGTAAGTTCTTTTCAACACTGAGACTAAACATACCTTCTCTGAACTTCTGCTTTTAACTCTTCTTTTATTCTCTCATCACTATTTGCATATCTTTTGTATATTATATAGCATTATAATTTTCTTTTTATATGCTAGCTTCTGCAAGGTAGGACACCTAACATGTAGCAGACCTTCAGTAAATATTATCAATGAATGAATGAATGAATAGTCCTGGTAATGTCCTCTAAAACCACACAAAAAATACAGATAACCTCTGCCAAAACAGAAGTTTATGTTTCAACAATTTTTTGATTATATATGTATATACACATATATACAGACGTATATATGTGTATATATAGAGATTTGTATGCTGTATATAGCACAAAAATGCATGTATAATATTTTAGAAGTTAACGCATTTTTATATACTCAAAAATCCTTGATAGAAATTTCTCCATAGGCAGAAAGTGGTGCACAAGTCGGTAAAAACATCTAAAACCTGAACGTTAGTAGTGGCTCCTGGACTCAGGCCCATGTTAACACTGAAGTGCGGATTCTAACAATACACTCCTTGATAATGCTTTGTGGGTTTCAAGGATCAGGAAGGCTACATTGATTATTTATTATAAAACATTTCACCCAGTATTTGCCTTTAAAGTAATATAAAAACCATATTGGTAACATTGATGTTCAACAGAAAATATAATTTAATTGTATTAACTTCCATTAGATTATAGTTCTGTACTGTTTCTTGTATTTGTCTGCAGGACCTCCAAAATATGAAGGAGGGTTTACATTTCTTAAGAGTATTGTGACAGTGGTGGTTATTAATTCTGATTAGTTTCTAAATACTCCATGAGCTGAGAGGATATAGTCCATATGGAAAGTGATTGGTGGTGTTTAAACTCTCCTGACATCACTCAGTTGTGAAGGAGCTGTTATTTCAGTCTGCTTTTTGGAGATAGCCAGAAGATACCTGCCTGCCACTTTACATTTTAGATCGATTTTCTTTTGCCAAATGATGATAGAGCATTCTAACTCAACTGTTTTTCTCTTGGAGTATTTGTGGCTCTCTTTCTTTGTTTTTAAATATTTTATTAGAAGTGCAAAATGTTTTTAGGTGAACTACAGGGTCATTTTGGGAAGGGGATGGCTTGAATTATTGACGGGTAATATATGGGGAAAGAAGAGCGCTCATCAATTGTTTCAGTAACTGAATAGTTATAGAGATTGAAAATGAAATTCTGACTAGTTGACTAGTTATTTTTTCCCACTCTGTTGTAATAGCTTAATTTTTCTGGTCAAAATTATCATTTTTGGGTTTAGCCTCATGGTCCTCAGATGGTTATACAAAATGTTAGGTATCAATCTAAGCCAAACTGTGAGTTTCTTTCTATACTAGTGCAGGGAATCCAGTGACCCAGTGCGCCTGTCCCCCACACTGATTCTTCACAGCTGAAACCATTTCTTTGTCTGGACTATTAAGTACTATACATAGAATGGGGAAATTGTTTATGTGGATGGCAATTTCTAATGAAACCTTCATAATGACTGAATCTTATAATGCCATGTACTATTTCCCCTTATCCTAAGGAGATTTACCTCACCCTCTGAAAGCAGGTGGAAGAAACCTATTTTATTTAAGTTGTTTGGACATAAACATCATGCAGCGAAGTCCATAGTCTGAATTCCTAGCAGTGGGGTAACATTGGGGTACTTCAGTAGTACGAACACTGCTAGCATACTTCTCAGTGTCACTCAAGAGTAATTTCTTTTCACTTAGCTCGCAACTAAAATTATTTGAAGGCCAAACATGCTGCATTGCCAGATAGTAGAATTGATTAGTCACTTTTCCAGCAAGATTCAGAAATCTTAGCCTAGTGCAGCTAACTCTGAATCTTATATTTTTAATTCAAAAATAAAAATATGGCTGTATAGAAGTATTAAAATAACTCTTGGCTCTTTTTCATGGGTCAAAATATATTAAACACAGATGGCTTCTCATAGCTAATTAGGTTGGGCCGTACCCTAACCTTCACTGTGCTTTACAATTGAGTTGTTTAAATTAGATTCAGCTCAGTTCAATTCCAAATAATAATAGCAGTAGATAACACTTACTCGATACATATAGTGTGTTTGGTAAAATGCTTCTTGCTTACATATGTACTTATTTACTTTTTTCAAAATGCAGCTGACGTTTTGTACAGTAAGAAAACAGAGACTCAGAGAGGTTAAGGAATGTGGTCAAGGTCACAGAGCTGGGATAGTATGACTAGGACTCAGCCCAGGTTTGTCCAATCAAAGCTCATCCTCTTCAGTGCTACCCACATTCCTCCACTTTGGTTCATTATGCTCTATGCAAAATCCCACTTTAGGTAAAAAAAAAAATGAGTAGTATTGTTGGGGCTCGAGGAGTTTGTAATTCAAAGTGAGTAAGTACCTCACAAAGTAACTCATGAAGTTCAATGAACTCATGAAGTTTAAAAAGTTTCTTATGGATTAAAAACTTTGATAGATGGGTTTCAGTATTAGAGATAAAGACCAGAATGTGAGGTTTTGTATTTTAATCTAGAATTTTCAAGTAGATTACTTATAGTAGTACAAAAGTTGTGTAAAGATCGAATAAAGGTAAAAATAAATAAATGTGAACTACTAGCATAGATTTGAAAAACAGTTCTTAAATTATTAAGATAACAGTAGGTGATTTGAACAATATCTGGTTCCTTGGGAATCAGTAAGCTCCTGTGCTTTCCTACACTTAGATATGTAATTTTAAGTTATTATTATAATTACACAAATGTCTGTGCCTCTTCCTCCTAATTAATTTCTCCACTATGAGAAAGTGCAAATTACTTTTAAAGAAATAAAATTGAAACACTTGCTACTATATTTACCTAAGTGTTTATTTAATAAGCCTATGTTGATTTGACCTAAATCATTTCAAACTATTAATGCATCTTAGAATATATTATAGAATGTTAATAAGCGAGGACAATGTCCTACTTTTATTATGGTGGATATGTATTTGTAAACAAACTACTGAGAAAAAATTAAAAAGAGTCAGGTTATACATTCTGTTTCCCTACTATAATTTTTAAGGCTTGATTACACAGCTAGCACCAACAGTAGTTGATTTGATAGGAAATGAATTAATTTGGGGCTCAAGGTAATTATTTTGGAGATGATTCCACAAGTTGTTTACAAAGGTTATCATTTCTTTAGAAGTTTCCTCAGAGACATTGGAGGTTAAGCTACTTTCCCAAAGTCTTCCCTGTATTAACAAAATTAAAATGCTGGATCAAACTGCTCCAGACCGAACTATTTTGAAAGTGTGATAACACATTATATCTTTTATAAACATTTAAATGAAGAAATTAATAGAAACCAAAGTAAAAATTGATAGCCTACCACTGTGAAGATACCATGGGAGAACAGGATATCATCTGTCCAATGTGGGCATTAGGAATGATTCTGTGTGTTGTTTTCTTCACAGTCATTAAATATTTGCATATCATGGTTCCACGAAAAGAGGATGCTGCAAAGAGGGTGCTAAAAGAAAAAAAAGAACCTAATGAGAAAAATTTAGAAGCATAAAGAACATTTACTTAGTCTAGATCTAACAACAATGTTCAGTAAGAGCTCACATTTAAATAAAAGTGACAGAAATTATAAATATATTTCTATTTTTGGAGAAAAATCATTTAAAACATATATTGCAGTAATGTGTTGTACATAAAATAATCATTTACATTATCATAACTTTGCTTAAGATGTCCTACAATTGTGCTATTTTTAGTGGGTTTTATTTGTAAGATTATATTTATTTAATTTTAGAGAGAGGAGATGGAAGGGAGAAAGAGAGGGAGAGAACCTTCAGTGTGTGAGAGAAACATCAGTTGTTTCTCCTGCACTTGTCCCTACTGGAGACAGTCCGAAACCCGGACACGTGCCCTGACCGGGAGAGAGCCGGGGCCTCCCCACCAACTCAGCTACACCAGTCAGGACTGGTTTTCTTTTTCTATAATGATATTTTGGTGGATTTTGTGACTGTTCAACAGAAGTGCACAATTACATCTGGAGAGTTTACTAAGTATGTTAAGGAAAGGCAAGGTTAGAAGTTCATGATTGTAAAGAAGTGAGTGTTTAACCATTGCTCTTTTGCAATGGAGTGTATAGTTATTTTCTCCGTATTTTACTTGATTTGAATACAACGTTGGCAGGTATTGTTTTTGATACACTTGGATACACTCAGCTTGTTTCATCAGGACCAAGTATTTATCACAAGGGAACTATTTAATTACTTCTGAAAGCAGAGTACCACATGAAGCAAGTAGAAATATGAGTGCCCGTTGCTCTAGGGCCTACACCAGCTGTGGATATGGAAAAAGATAATCTCTGAAAGCAACATAGTTCATTCTAAACAAAACCATGCCTTGTATTATAAACATACATTTTATAGAAGAGTATACAGATTGGCAAAGGAATCACAGTTACCCCATCTCCAAAAGGGTAATTCCTTTAGGTCATTGACTAGACAGTGTGAAGAAGTCCTACATTGCAGCTACGGCAATCTATGGATAAATAGAGGCTTTAATAACACACAAGTATTTGTCCCAACCTCAAAGGACACCCTGAAATAGAACTTCACAGATGATACAGCTCTCTCCATGTACGTTCTGGTGGTTCTTGCCCAGAGACTTCCTTGGACATTTAATATGCTTCCCTCACTCTTTAAATGCAGTTATGATAGCTCTCTTTGTGTGCGACCTGGCTTTAGTCCTTTATAAATAGTGTCAGTGTAGTATGTAAGAATGACAAACATGAAAATAGGAAATGCATATTTAAGTCTCTGGAAAATCATCTCTATGGTTTGATGTTCTTGGACACACAAGAGGAAGGTTTTGAAAGGACTAATTAGTTCCATCTAAGCTTTCCTTCGAACTTCAGAAATATATCCCACATAGACTATACTGAATGTGCACACAGCCAATTCTCTTGAAATGTGTGTTCTACGGGAAACGTTCTTTAGAATGTCCAGCACTCATTCTACTTCAATTATATATGCTTTATTATCTTCTACAGGAATGTATATTCTCGTGGAGTCTTGGCAGACATACTGCCTTGCAATCCAAAGCTGTTGATAATATTTAGTTATATTAATGGCTAATAAGTTTATATAACCATTAAAAATGTTTTCAGGGAACTGTGTATAGATGGTTTAATGAAGAGAAAAACAGTATTTTAAGAAGTCTTTAAATGATCGTGCCTTCAGCAGAATAACAAAAGAGAAAGGGACAGAGAGAGAGAGAGAGAGAGAGAGAGAAACAGAGAGAGACAGAGAGAGACAGAGAGAGAGCAAAGGGGAGGGAAGGAGGGGAGAACTCTGCCCCCTTTGGAACACAAAGGTCTTTCAGTTGTGGGGGATCGGAATGGGGGTGTTTGGGTAGTGGAAAAAAATGTTCTAGCATGTGGTAATGAGGTTAAAAAAAAAACAGCAATGGATGATTACTTTTCTCCATCAAGGCTCCTTTATCCTCATAAGCTCAGACAGTGGTCAGCATGTTAGACACCCCTCCCTGTTTTATCCATCCCTTAACTATGTTTTTTGACAGGACTGGTTTATACAGCTGGGCCTTTGTTAAGCTTTGGGGGAAATACTACAGAACAGCAGAAAATATGGCAGAGGATCCATAAAACAGTAAATGGTACACACTCTCTTGAGTGCAAGATTTCACCTTTAAAGTTTAGCTTTTGGTTGATTAGTTTTTCTTTTATAGATTTGTAAAATGAACATCTTTAAGATTCTTAGGTTTTCTACTGACAGATTTCATGGTGACATGGGTAAATTGATTGTGTTACACAGTAAAATGTCTTATCAGCTATATTGTAATGAACAAAACAGGAAATAAGTCAGTTATATTACTGACTAAAATTACAATAAATTAGACATTTCTATTGTAGTGATACAGTATTTTAAGGAACATCTACATTGTGTGTGCTGAGCCGTAGAACTGTTTGAAAAGAGAAAGCAAATAGGAAAAGTATTTGTTTAAAAAAGTTTGTCTATGTGACATACTTAAAAACATTTTTAATGGAAATTTGATGGTGACATTACTGTTAGCCCTGTTCGAACTCCAGTGTGAACCTTGCGCTGAGATCATTTTGTGCTTTTATATGTGTCATACCTTCATTACAGTTTGATGATTTTTTTCTCTACAGAATATTCCATATCATTGAATTTTTAATTCACAGGCAGGAAACTGATAGCATTTAAGTCACCACTGAATAGTTTGTACCCATTTATAGAAGAGAGCTAACATTCCTAACTTGTCCACAGTGGCAGTACAAACCATGCTTTTAAAGGTTTTTTCCCCCTTAGAAACAACAGGGAATGTGCTAAAACCAGAAAGATTAATGGGGGAAGAAGATAAACAGTTAAGATGTAAAATGAGTTTAGAGGTCAAGCTAGAAAAATAAGAAAGCTTATGGATTTAATTCATATTCATCCAAGCAAAGAAGCTTTGGCATGAAAGGAACCAATGAAGAGGCTCAGCATTCTCATAACATCAACCCGGCTGCGCCCCGCTGTTTTGGAGTTTGGGTTGATAGATGCTCACCGTCTTTGGCACTGCACCCTTACTTCTGGACTTTTCATGATTATAATGGCATATTCTTCATTCTGCCGGGAAGTTTGGAAATGTGTCTTCGCCTGGTATACCTAACTCCCACATCAGAAGCTGTTGTCCTAGGAAAGATTTGTGCACAGTATATATGTTCTTTGCAGTCTATTTTGAATATGACATAAATATTTTTTACTTTGTTCACATTTCAACAGCTGTTGTAGAAACAGACTGCACCCAAGTGTGTATGGGGCTGAAAAGGAAGAGTGAGTCCCCTAACTTTGGCCTGAATTTAGCAAAGTGTAAACTTTTCCTTGCCAGGGTTATTTTGATTCCAGAAAGGGTAGGGGTCATAATATTTTTCTTCATTGAAGTACTTAGTCATTCTCAACAAATCTGACATTGATGTTCAGTATTTCTTTTAGTTGTGAGCCTCCTTTCTCATTTCTGCTAGAGGGGAAAAAAACAGCACACTATTCTCTAGAGGTTTGCTTCTGAAGGCTTAACTTGCTTGATTTCACAATGACCTTTGAAAACAAAAGAAATTAAAACGAGACTGGTTACTTAATTATTTTTGTCATCGTTATTAGATCCTAAATAAATTAAACATGCCACAGATTTTATTTCAAGGCATACACCATGCTAAGAATAAGTCACTTTTGATTATGGAACAATTTGCTATTTATTTAGACTCAGCCAGTAATGTGAGAAGGGGGAGAGAGCAAGGTGGGGATGGGCTTTTCAGAGGATGCTCAGATAAGGAGACAGGGAAGGAGCCTCAAAATAAGTACTTAAAGGTAATTTGGAAGATAAAATTTTCCAAAGAACCCTGTTTGCAGTTCTGCCAAAAGGAAAATCTCCTGGGAGAGTCAAAATGACAAAGTCATTAAAATCAGTGAAATTATATTTTTACAGAGGGGTCAATATCATTAAACCTAAATATATATTGTTTCCTGCTTAAAAACTGTTTATTTTCTTATGTATGCACCTCACTTGACCAATGATGTTTGAGTGAAAATACATGTTCTTTCACTATAAATATAAAGAAACTGGTGAACTGTTGTAATAGGTTATTACAAACATGTCCACATGTGTGTGAACATGTGAATACATGTAGATATGCATATTTCCTCATGAAGATAACATGAAAAAAACTGGCATTATTTTAGAAAGCAAAAGCTACAGGTTAATATTACTCATTATGATAGTAATAGTTACATATTATATTTCCTTTGGGTTGTTTTTATTTTATATTATATATGGGTTAAAAAATTGAAAGGAGTTTGTTTCTACTTCTTTATTTCTTCCTTTAAAATACTGAAAACTTTCAACCAAATAGTTTAAATTTTATTGTAAATAAAAAATGTTAGTATATGATTAGGATTAAATTAAAATGGTGATGCCCCATTGTTAATAACAAGGCTCTCTAAAAAAGAATATTAATTCCCACTAACATATCATTGTGCATTAAAGTCTTCTCTTCCTCCTTGTGCTCCTGCTCACCCTCCTCTTTCCCCTTCTCTCTCTCTCTCTCTCTCTCACCCACACACAGACATACACACACATAGGACTGCACGTATACACAAGACATGGATACTCCCAAATTTCCCTGTAAGATTCATTCAGGGATAGAACAACAGAAATTGAATCCCTAATTCACTAGCAATTGTTCTGATAGACAGCAGTAAAGATTATTCCTTTGCAGGGATTCTGCAGACAGTTCTTAAAATCACCTTGGTAGAGATCTTGAGAATTGATACGCATTTCATACACTATTCTTTCACTCTTCTATCCAGTTGTCTTTAACCTGAAATTTATACATGTGGCAACCACATGTCTGAGAAACATCCAAAAGGCTTCTGATTTCTTCACTTTATTTCTTTAACTCAGAAGCAGACAATTACTTGTTAAAAAATTTGTCCCAACTTTCAGTCTAGATAAATGATACTCCTTTTAAATGTATGGGTTTTTGTTGTTGTTTCTTCTTATTGTTATTAACAGAGTTGTACAGCATGCACTGGAAGACACAGTTTTTGCTAATCTCTAGATTTTTCCCTCCGATTCTCTATCTGTCCCAGGACTGGAGTATGTGGCTACTCAGTGCTCAGCTTTTAGACTTACAAGGAGCCGAGCATCTGGGGAAACTCAGGAGGTGAGCACTTTCACGCTGACTCAGAGACCAGCCGTATGACTCCAGTCTGGCGCTGTCATGCCTGGTTATGGAAAGGCAAGAACAATGCCTCCCTTGAGAAGGGAGAAAAAAAGTCTAGTGCAGTCACAATTTTGATGTAAAATTTAAATCATCCCTCCACATCCTGTGGACTTAGAGCTGTCAGAGCAAGGCAAACCCATGCTCAAATGGAAAAAGCTTTTTATTTCCTTAAAAAGTATACCTTCTCTAACTATAATTACAAGTTTTTAGAACCACAAATCTTAATGCTAGATCATTCAAAGTCACTTATAAATAATCAGAACAAAGGGACTTTGAGATTTTTTAACCTGTAGATGGCTCAAGGCTAAATATTGTTTTGTTTGTTTCTGATTAGTGACAAATGTACAACAATACATGGATTAAATAATTTGCAGCAAATTGGTATTTTATAATTTTTATTTTTCTTCTAAACATATGCATTTTGTCATTTTTTATAACTTAAAAGAAATTTCTCTTCAATCAATATTTAAAAATCTTTATATTGTTTTCTATAGATTTGATTGAAGTTAGTGTATTTGGTGATTAAAAAGATTGTGTAATCAAATATTTAATAATTCACATATAAGTGTTTGAGATAAGGAAATAAAATTATAATAATTATTGAGTCAAATAAAAATGGATTATTTTTTAAGTAGAGAGTGCTTATTGCCATTGCCTTATATTGAAGATCATGAGAAAATTTTTGATAATTTTTTCAAAATAATCTAGAATTCTGTAAAAATGCTTAATAGCTCTTCTCTTTATAAAGTGACTTTGTATTCACCAGTTATGAAAGTTCCCCTAACTAGCTTTCCTTCAACTTGTTAGACTCATAATTAATTCTTTATTTTCCCAAGTAGAATACTATGGGATGAGTTTAATTAAATTTAATAATCTTTATATCTTTATATATATCAAGCATATTATTGTCTTAAGTCTTTAGCAAGTGTGGATTAATTTTTAAATAATACAATATAATATAAACATCAGAATTTTTAACTGGCAGATACATTTATTTAGGTAAGTTTGGGCTTTAGAGCCCAGCTATGAGGTTTCTCATATAAAACAATCTTGTTATTCATAGGAGTTTTGTGAATCTTCATCCAGTAACACATTTTAACATTGGAATAAGTTATAACAACTTACAATTATTAGTAAAATAGTAAGAGAAGAAAGTAGAAAAGGAATAAAACTTTGAATTCTGGATCATTATAAGATGGAATTTTACTATCATAAACTATTTGTAAATGCGCACCTTTGGTATTTGTCTCCCTTGATTAGAAAACAAACAAATGGACAGTATAAAGTTAGTTTCACTGCCTCCTTCAGTTACATTGTTCAAGCACTGCTGAAACATCCTGTGTCCAACTAATAAAGAAGCACTTACTTCTTTGAGGTACTGACAAGAATTAAATTTTCTTTTTGATTCATTCCTTATCACTCTTTAACTTCTGCTTCTTTTCTTTTAATTTCTGCACATTCTGTGCAGAAGCCCATATCTCTTTATTTTTTCTTCTTCTTTAATTCTTCCCTCTATTTTCTGACTCTTTGGTTGTTTGAACTAATCTGGGGAAAGCTCTTTGGTAAGAGCAGAGATGCAAACAAATGGAAGGGCAAACAGGTGATGTACAGGTTCAAAGGGATGCTATTCTTCTCAGAGAAAAGGAAAAGTGACTTCATTGCGGAGAACATCTCAAAATCGAAAAACATATGATAAACACAAAGTAACACACAAGGAACAACCTTGGCAAAACTCTTAGTGACTACGTTTTTAATAAAAATAGTTTTAAATATAGTTTCACCTTTGTAATATTTATTACATTTTTTTATTCTAAATTCAAAGTTGTATTTGAGGACAAAAGAACAAATTTCTTCCTAAGTAGCTATAGCTCAAAAATTACTTCTATTTTTAGACTTCAGTGTTATGGTTAGTTTTGTTTATAAATACTAGTTGAAATAAGGGTCTGCTCTGGTGAAAAGTATTGTAAGTTTTAAAAGGGAGCCTAGTCTTACTTATTATTCTCTGTTACCAGTTTTTGTATTTATATGAAATCTGTGTTTCTACTTCCATTTATAGTATATGCCAGGATCCAATGAACTTGTTGATGCCTCTAAACAACAGTATAATGAATGAAGTCATTGTATGTGGGAAGCAACAAGGAGAGAAATATAGAGATTGGCATATTCTATATCAGAAATTGATGGCAAAGAGAATTTAGAGAAAAAAGAAGGAAAATGTTAAGACCACAAATCAATTTTCCATTTAAAAAGCTTCTGAACATTATATATGACAGATTTGGTTATAAAATACACATGGAGTGTTTGCAGGGTAAATGTTAAGCTGTCTCTGAACTTGTAGGAAAATGAAAATAGTCAAAGCATGTTATAAAGAAAAATAACAAACTATAAGATATGAATAACAATTGAAATTCATAGTTAAAGGTAATGAAGTTGGTTTTTTTCTTTCATAAAATGATATGCTAAGTTTGTATAATTCTGTGTTAATAAATCACATAGAAGTATTGGTTGTTTCATTCATTTAAATCAAAACCTGTTCATTTATGCTAAATGTCTACATTGATGTTCCGTATTGGACAGATAACATACTATTGTGAAAATAGCTTTGATAAACAGGTAGCATTTCATTCCTTGTCTTGATTAGCCTTCTCCTGCCAACATTAGCCAGACAAGTAAATGTAAAAGTCCTGAGGAAATGGTCCCACTGCTGGAAAAACTTGAGATACATAAGTTCTAGAAAAACAGTATAATCTTTTTATATGAAAGATTGCCAGTCTTTTATTTATTTTGTAATATCCCATATTCATTTTTAAAGTTTTCCATTATGCTTTAAAATTTAAAATGAGAAAGTAACCATTAAAAACAAGTATTTAGGAAAGTGAATAATGAGATACACATTAAATAAATGCCATGATCCAGCATTTTAAAAGTTCATACTCAGAATGTTTAGTTTTCTAGAATTGTTCAGAGAATAATTAGGCTGCTTCACTTATCACTTTGATTTATCTTTATCTGTCTTGTTTGCTCAACCCTTTTTATTCACCCGCCTTCCAAACTAGGATGGACTGCAAGATTCAGATTATTCTCTCCTCTGCTTTATTTTCTACTTATTTTCCCCTGGGAGAGACAACAGTTCTGCTCTTAACTGCTATCTATGATAGCGCTAAGACTGAGTACTGTAATGATGAAAGGTATTTAACCACTTTATGACTCAGTTTTCTCTTTTAAGAATAAAAACGCTGACTCGGAACAGTATGGAACTAGTCAACGAGAAATCATTTCAGTTATAGGTTAGCTCTCTACTCATGTATGAAAGACTTCACAGCCTTGGTTCCTTCCACAGAAGTCCTGCATTTTCTGATCATGTGTGATTTCTTTTTTTTTAATCCTGCATTCAACAAAGATTTACTTCTAAACTGAATTTCTTATTTCCCCACAAATTCATCTTTCTTTATAATTCATATATTTATCTACATAGCAGTATTCTCTAAATTATACACTCAAGTCATCTCTTTATCTTTGAAATATCTCACCGCATTGTTCTCCATTTATGCTTCCCACCCTAAACCTTCTATCACCTACTAATTTCTGAGAAATTTTCTTTCTAAAATAAAAGTTTGATTATATTATTATTTAACTCACAAACATCAATAGTTCCCTACTGTCTTTAGTACCAATTTCTAATTTTTGTTTAGACATTCAAACCTGATGGGATTTAGCAAGAGTCATGATCATATGCTCACTACCTGTCATTCTTAGTTGCAAGTTGCATTTACTTGTCCAAGAATCTACTGCTTTAACCAAACTATCCTGCTCACTAACCCAGAGCTTTCTATATAGTTCTTATTTGCTGTTGTCATTCCTCCTCTCTGTAATTTTCTCCTCTTCTCTCTCTATTGACATCCAATCCATCTTTTATCACCCTGTTGAATTCTCGTAATTCGTAGTATTCTCTTATTATTTTAGCAAGATGGTGTCTCTGTATTATAGTACTAATATTTATACAAGGTAAGTTACCTTAAAATACTCTTCATTGATTTCATAATTACATTGCTATTTAACGGCACAAGGTAGTCTTCCAGTAAATTTTCTTTCATTATTTATTTTTCATTAATGAATGAATGGATGAGTGGGTATATTTCTATTTTCATCAAAGCTGTACTGCTGTGAGGGTAAAGCAGAGGGTCTTCATATCTAAATTGTCTGTTTCCTCAAAACACAAAGGTAATTTGCCCAGCACAAAGTAAATAGTCATTCAATTCATTCATTTATAGAAAAGTACAGTGAGTGGCCAGCCATGTGCTAGGAATTGTGCTGCCATATAATCAATTGTATCTCATTCAGCATAGAGGATTAGACTATTTAGGGATAAAATAGTTAGTTATAAGCTTAGCATTAATCTTAGAAAGACCAAGTGAGATGGTAAAAAATAGGCCTGTAGTTACTAAAATCGTATTAAATGCAAGGCATTTTAAGTGTCATTGTAAATTTAAGAAATTAAAATATAACATTCTTGCTTTCCAAGTACTTGTGTTTAATTTTAGATACCGTATATACTAATAAGTAGAGAAGGAAAAACAAACTATTAAATAAATGTCACAGGTTACACTGAGGTTCAGTTTTTCGTTGGGCATTAAGAGTTGGTGTAGCTTGAGGTGGGGCGAAGTCTCTTTGACTGTGGTGACTGCAATCTCTACCTCACTTTGTAGAACAGCGAGAATTTGAGTTTGTTCTTTATAGGTTTTCCCCCAATTTTTTATACAAAACTGCAAACCTTAAAAGAAATACTAACACGCCAAAAGAATAACCAGTAGAAGGCACTGCTTGCTAGTACTTTATCTCTGAATTAACCAGTTAAAGTTTTTTAAAAAACTAAAGAAAGAAAGAAACTTTAAAGATAAATTTGTATAAAAGAAAAGCAATTATTATTCTGAGTCTTCCATTATATGTCTGTTTCATACACCATTTCTTAGACTTTGTGCCTGTCACTTTCCAAAATAATTAGAGCAAAGAACATATCCTAAGCAGATAGAGTTAGGTTCAAAGTAATAGTAGATGATTCCTCAATAATAGGCCTATTAATAATTAATTATGCATCATTTTTACAGTTACTTCACTTTTATAGCCTTGTGCCACTTTAGAAAGAACTACAAGATTTTTATAATACCTTAAAAATATAATTAAATACCATTTACCAATTCACTTCCATGTAAACTATTTTCTAAAAAGGCTATGGAATCACTAAGCTACATTTCCTCTTTTTCTGATTATATAAAAACATTCTCTATACTTGTCCTGTAAGACTAGATCTTACCCCTAGTCATGGAGAATAGTGAGGGAGTTGCTGGTTTTATTTAGTAACTGTCATGTAACATATTTATTTAAGCATTACTCTTTTCAGAAAGGAATCTAAGTACTGGGTAAGTAGCTGTGAACCAAAATGAAATCTACCCTCTTGTATCTTATAGTGGTGGCGACAGATAATAAACAAGGAAATAGACATGAGAACTTTCAGGTGATGGTAAGTGCTGTGAACAAAGTAGAGAGTACAGAGCAGTAGAGGGAGGAGGTGCTGGTTCAGGGGGAATGAGCATGGGAGGCCTTTCTGGGAAATGATGTTGTTGAGAAAGCTAAGTACAGTGAGGAACAGGCAACTGCGTATCTGAGGTAGGAGGATTTCAGATTGGAAAAAAATACCAACCCTGAAAGAGATACATTTGAATGAGTGGTATATTTGTTTCCTGGTGCTGTTGTAACAAGCTATCACAAGTTTCATGACTTTAACAATACAAATAGTTCAGGAGCTCGGAAGTCTTACAATCAAGGTGTTGGCAGGGCTCGTTCCCAGAGGCTCCAGGGAAGAATGTGTTTCATTGCCTTTTCTAGCTTCTGGAGGCCACCTGCAGCCTTTGGTGAATGGCCCCATCATCTATTTTCACAGCAAGCCTCTCAGTATCTTTCGATGTGTCTGACTATGACCCTCCTGCTTTGCCCTCTTGTAAAGACCTCTGTGATGGCTTTGGGTCCACCCAGAATATCCAGAATAATCTCCTCATCGCAAGATCCTTAAACTGATCACATCTGCAAAAAGTCTCTTTTTGCCTTGTAAAGTAACATATTCACAGGCTTCAGGGATTAGGGGTTCAGGCATCTTGGGTGAAGGGCATTATTCTGATTAAGGCAAATGATTTGCAAACGTGACTGTGCATTAGAAAGACCTGAAAGCTTTAAAAAATTCTGATAACCCTGCGTGCACTCAAAGACCAATAATAAGAAAATGTCAAGGAGTATGACCCAAACAATTGTGTTTTTTAAACATCTCCATATAAGTCCAATGTGCAGCCACGTTTGAAAACCACTGGTTTGGTTTTTTGTTGCAGCCCCACACCCTTTACCCTGTTCCTCAGTTTGCTACCCATGGCTAAATGCGGTTGAGCACAGCCTGGCTAGAGTGATTACTGTGCACACAGAGAGCCTGTAGCCAACAGCAGAGGACTCCAGTAGTTTTAACATTACTTTCACATATGCACTAGAGTAGCCTGATTATGCAGATTGCTACAGGGACAAGTAAAGGAGAAGCAGCTCCTTGTAAAAGCGAGTTACCCCTTAGAAGGGAGGCCATTTTTACCTATGCCATTTAGGTAACTTAGCAACTGTAGGAATGTTGCAGACTAGAGATGGGATTTTGTCCATATTCCTCACTTTTCCCCCTTTTAAAGTAAACTTGAAAGAAATTTACATTGTGCTTTCTAAAATGCTCTCTGCATCTTTGCTTTTTTCTTACTTCCGACATGAAATTCCCTCCTCATTTATCTCAAAGTTTCCAATTTGTCCTCTCTTTCCTCTATACCCAAACTGGTCAACCATTTCCTGAAGCATTCTAGGCTGCTTGAGCCTTCAGGAAGCCCTCAGGTTGTTGGCCGTAATGTCATCTTACCCTTAACTAGAATTGCCTTTCATAATTTTTCTCCTTTTATTTAAAATCATGTCAATGGGTTCATAAACTTGTTAAAGTAGAGAGCCTGGATTACATGTTTTAATTCTCAGTAGGTAAGTGTCTTATTCATAGGCAGTGATCAGTAAATTGTTAATGATTTGAAATTCCCTTTTGCCCTGGAATTAAACGAGAGTTCTTTCAAGATTTTCTTGTCCACACACAAAACTTAGTTGAAGATTACTATTGTCCTCTTAGTTCCACTAGTTAGTTTCACGCTGGGTTATATTTATCTGCCTAATGTCAGTTTCTCTGAAGTCTGAGTTTTGTTCATTGATTAGTCTAGCACCTACTATAGTAATATAACAATAATCATCTCTGAATTAATACGTAAGAGCATACTCAAAACTAGATCCTTAAATTGTTTCCAGGTACCCTTTCATTGTATCACATCCCTATAGCTTAAGCTGCAGGTATTGGAACCCTACAGATCCCAGGTAGAAAATATATGGAAATTTGCAGTGCTTTCTTAACGTTTTTAGAGATGAATGAGGCTTTTCTCTGTCCAAAATGAAACCCATTAGTAGAGGAACAAAAATTTAAGAATCTAAAGTTATTGGTAATTTTGTTATCAATATGTCTAGAAGCAGTATAGATCATTATCTCTGTACATAATTTGTTAAGTATTTTAATTTTTTAAATTAGTAGCCTATTGTTTAACTATAACTATGGTCATTTTATTGTATTAATTTAAAAAATCTTTAGGAAATCATTTACCTGAATTATATAAAACTACTCATAAGTTCAACACATTAAGAAATTATATGTCTCTGAAAATAGAATTAAAATAAATATGAAAGACATCATATTTCAGGATCAATTGCCTTCTAGCACCATAATTTCTTCTTTTTCAGTGTTTTGGACTTTGTAATTTTTGCTTCATAGAAATATTTACTTATATAAAACTTTATATGTATTTATATAGATATAAATATTTATATAGAATGTTTATCCAGTTGTATATAAAGATAATTTAGGTATTGAAATGACTATAAGTTTTGAGAAGAGTAGTGATATTTGTCTGCCTAATGACTACTTTTGGTCTTTCACTTTTCATAGTTATATTATGGATAATTGTATTTATTATGAATAATTTATTATATTTATAATGTAGAAGCCAGCAAAACGGCCATGCCTTCTGAAAGTCATAGAATTGTGTATTAACTTAGAAAAGGCCAGATGACCCAGCTTTCTGCTTTGACCACCTGGAGATTGGCTCTTGCCAATAGCCTAGAGTTTTCAGACCATAGGAGACTGTGCATAAGACTGAGGCAGACAACAGAATACCAACTTAGTAATTCCACCAAGCATGATAATGCCTACACAAAATGTGAAATTTCCTTCAAGTCATGCTGTATCTGAAACCAAGAAATAATTAAAAGTTCCCTGACTGACTTATTCTTATAAATCACAAAGACCTTAAAGTATTTTAAATCTATTATGCTAAGCGAAATAAGCCAGGAGGTGAAAGACAAATACCATATGATCTCGCCTTTAACAGGAACCTAAAGAACAAGTCAGAGAAACAAGCAAAATATAGCCAAAGACACTGAAATAGAGAACGGTCTGACAGTGTTCAGAGGGGAGAGGAGAGGAAATTTCAGGGGAATTTCAGGGGAAAAGGGGAAGGGTTTACAGGAAGAAGTATAAAGGACACATGGACAAAAACTAGGGGTGGGTGGAAATGGGAGGGAGGAGGGGAGGGTTGGGAGGGTGGGTTGGGATGGGGGTAAAAGATAGAAAATTGTACTGCAACAACAATTAAAATAAAAAATACTAAATTAAAGAAAATCTATTCTGTCAGCCCGTTTTTTTCAATACGGGAATCAGAAGTTTGCTTGGAGAGCATGGAAGCAGGACAGCAGAAGTTAAATATCCCCAGTGTTCAGAGTTACTGTGTATAATTCAACATATCAATTTGATGTTACCAATGAGACTAAGATTATTCAACTTCTGTTAACTCCAGCCCCTAATTTCTTTTCTCCATACTTGAATGTATTTGAAGTAAACCTGGTGATGAGATGAGAAATAGTTAAGGATACCTGAAACGTGTTGGCTCGGTCTACTTCTTCAGACAGTGCTTACGTGGCAGCCACCAATATTCCTTTTCTTTCTCTGCTCTTCAGCTGTTCAAGATCCCTACTGTTAACATATCTTCTCTAACATCTGTCCATACCTTTGGTCAGTCTCTTGTCCATTCTGACTGGCCATGGACCATTTCTCTATTAGGAGCCTTTGTACTTCATGTTGACTTTATAGTTTAAGTCCTCAAAGGCCATCCGCTTGCCTGATTTTAGAGTTGTGTGGTTTTGTTTTTGGATGAGGCTGAGTGTCTTACTGCAGTGTTAGAATGTGTGTTAAAGTAAACAACAGCTATTGTTTATTGAGCATCTACTCTGTGATAAATACTCTAAGTCGTTTTCAGATGGTGCACAGTTCATTCTCAAAAAGCTTTATAAGTAGGTATAAAGTAGGTATCACATTTTACTTTAAAAGTGAGCACCTGGAGATAGTCTCACTGTTTCTAAGTAGTGGAGTTTTTTAATCCATGTTTGTCTGCTTCCAGAGCTCTTATTGTTTTCCTACAGTCCTATTATTTCTTAATAGAATGTCTTTGGTACTCCATTACTTTTCTTCTGAAACTTCTAATGCTAAGAATAGTATTGTTTAAAGAAAGGTGAGATACATCTCTTTTTTTGTATTATATTTTAAATATAAAAACCAGCGAAATATATGAAGTGGTACTGCAGTTAGTTAATACCTAGCCTCCTACCCCACTCCTCTGGATAAGAATAGATGATTCTGTTAACACTCTTCGTTTGCTGAACAAAACATAGATTTTTCAAGGTCAGATCAAGTTGTGAATAGAGGAGTTTATTTTTTATTAAAATTTTAACTATATACATGTCTGTAAAACTTTTAATGAAAGAAAAGGGAAATCTATTTAAAAATATTTGCCACATATTTTTACTTCTAATTACATTCTCAGTCAGATGTAATTACAAATATATTTAATTTTGTTCAGTTATCTAACCTTATTGTCATATAGGTATTAGCTTACCCAAACAAAACATCCTTATTTGATTTTTTTTCTTTTACTTGGATATCTGAAGAGTAAATAAGTCTGATGTCATATCTAAATCTGTCATAGAATTGTGGAAATAATATTGAAATATTTTTATTTTCTCACCTGTTCATACTATTCTGCAAATTTAATATTAGAACTAAATGCCTCAATTGCATGACTCAGAATTGAGGGAAGAAAAATTCTCAAATGTTTCAAGATTTACAGTAATTATGAAATTTATTCAATTCCTAAGCTTTAAACAAATCTCAAACTTCTTTGTCTATCATGTGTTCTGAGGTTTACATGTAACCAGTACCTGTATTTCACAATAATTTTACTTTAAATTAAATGCAAATTTTTATAATGGTAATCATTTATTTGTTTTGTCTAGTTTTGATGAAACACATTTTAGTTATTTCCCTCCTTTTAACTCCCAACCGTATTTGCTATTCATAGATGTTCTGTTTTCAATAAAGTCTATCAAAGTGAAAAACTAGATGGGCATTTTTCTTTTCTTTAAAACGGAATGGTCTTTCATTACACAGTATTCTTAGGTGAATTCTCTTGTTTAAGGAGCCAGAACACAAGAGAGTGCTATATTAGTGTATTATTCTCCCAACAAACAAGCACTGTTCTGTTGCTACCTGCTTGGCCATTGTTTCTGACTGTGTGTGCTTTGCAGTGGTATTTGGATGGTTTCCTGCTCTCTGCCAGCCCAGAAAGGCATTTCTGTTACAATGGCCCCTAACCACACAATGACGGCATTAAGGATTTATGTGGAGGTTTCATTATTTTCTCCTCTTTTGTTCCTTCCAGGATGTCTTCCAAGCGACCAGCCTCTCCGTATGGGGAAGCAGATGGAGAGGTAGCCATGGTGACAAGCAGACAGAAAGTGGAAGAAGAGGAGAGTGACGGGCTCCCAGCCTTTCACCTTCCCTTGCATGTGAGTTTTCCCAACAAGCCTCACTCTGAGGAATTTCAGCCAGTTTCTCTGCTGACGCAAGAGACTTGTGGCCATAGGACTCCCACTTCTCAGCACAATACAATGGTAGGTTTCTCATGGACTATTGTGCCTACACTCACTTTTTGACGAGTCTAGTCTTCTAATAATAGTTTGGCTTCAGTCCTTTGCTTTACAATTACCATCTATCTAATAGCCATACACAAGATTCACTCCTACCATCTTAGAATTCTTTGTAAGTAAATTGATTTCAGTAGGTAGTAAAAGATATGCTATCTTTTCTTCTTCAAGAATTCTGCTTTTGAGATACTTATTATTTAATTTGAGGGAAAATATGTAAATATAAGAATGATTTTAGGGTAACACATTTAAAATTGGTCAGCAGAAAAGCTAGATGTCATAACATTTCTAATAAAAGCCTTTTCCAGATAAAGGTAGTACATACTTTGAAGATGTGCACCATTTTAGTAAATCTTTTTTTTTTTCCAATTTTTTTCTTTGCCCAGATTGGGCTCCAGTATTCATTAAAGTACTGGCAATATTATAGAAGTATATGTTTCACAGAGACCATAGTTTTTAATGTGACCACACTATAATTTCTAATTCAGCCCCATTCATGCTGTTGTTTTGATAATTCAGTAATTCCCTGGTGCATCCTACTCCAGAATTTGAAACTCAAAACAATTTATCTGGCTTCTCATCCTGGGATCTGGATCACTGGGAAACTGTGGTTTCACAGATGAGAAGGAAGAAGGCAGCACTGCATCTTTGGCTGAAGCTTAGACAGCAGACACACAAATAAGGCGTTTAGGCCTGTCTGAGGAACACAAATACATGGAATCTACTTGTTGGCAAGGGGCAGGGCACTCAGCTGCCAGCAGAACCACCCTTGCCTTTCCACACGGCTGCTAGGGTGGATGTCACACTTTTGCAACCTCTCCTCCTCTTCGCCTTCAGGAATGACAGTGCCATTAATGTGAACCAGATTACACCAACCGAAATGTTTCATCACACATTCTCGTATCTTTAAAGACAGCTCTGATTCTGTTAAGTACTTTTTTTTTGCTTTCTCTGAGGAAATTATTATGCATCATAAATGTGCATAATACTGAGATATGCCCACTTGTTGATGTCATTGCCTAAATACACGTGGAGTTAAATCAACAAGGAGAATGAGATGTCCTCTAATAGCTGTGAAATAGACACTAATCTTTGGTAGTCACATTAGATTTAAATACTCTCATTCAACATTTTAAGCCTTATAGATAAAAATTTCTATGGACATTTAACTATGTGGAAGATCTTTCTACCAAGAATAATGTTTTAGATGACACTTATATAGCACTTACATAGATTTTAAGCATATTACAAATATTAACTCCTTCAATCATCACAGTATTTCAATGAGGTGTTATTAGTAATCCTATTTTACACAGGAAGGAATTGAGGCACAAGGAGGTTAAATAACTTGTTCCAGGTCATAGTTAATAAGTGGGAGAACCAAGGTTTTACCCAGGCAGTCTAGTTTTAGAGTCCGTGCTTGCATATATTTTAAGGTCTTCCCAAGAGCACAGGCATATTTTATTTGGCAAGCTAAGTCATACTGCCCGTGATCTGCCCCTTCTCCCTGCGAGTTCATGTAAGTTGGTGTGCAATGACATGACCTTTTGCCTCCTCTCACAGAGGAGAAACTGGGAAGAGAAGGTGAGAAGATGGTAGTGCACAGCTCACCAGGGGGAGATGCTGGACCCTTCATTTGACATTGCTCACTACTCATGCCTTTTTTCTCTCAACATGTTACCCTTGCTTTGCCTCAGGGAATGCCCTATCGAGAGTGCTTCTTCAGTTTGGTTTTCTTGAGGTACTACTGTAAACATAAAGGCAAGTTGGAAGGAGTGGATATAAATAGTTACGATTAGAAGAAAACCACAAAGATAAAGGCGAGATTATTTTAAGTACACTCAAAGATGGGTATAAGAAAGGCATATAAATTACATGCTGTAGTTGGTAGGAGGGATTCTGTGATGAGGGATGCAGTGAACATGAAACCATTCAGTTTGTGATGGAAAATTCAGTTTAACCAAATGAAACTATAAACTGCCTGCTTTGTACTAAGTTTTTTGTTGAGTACTATGGAAATCGATTCAAATCAGACACAACTCCATCCCTCAAACAACTTTGTCTAGAGGGGAAGTTTTTAACTGGGGTGTATGGATCTGAAAATGAATGGAGAGTTCTGTATGTGCACATGTGTGAGGAGGAATGTGGTGTGCATCAGATTTTCAAGTAGATCTGTAACCCAAATAGGTTAAGATCTGCTGTTCTAGAAGTTAAAACAGTTTGAATATAAATGATTTAACTTCATTTTACTGACATCACAACTGACAGTTTTCTCTTACTGTATGTCTAATTGGTTTCTAAATTTGTTTCTCCCTCAAATGTTTCTTGATTCTACCAGCTTTTCGTCTCTTGAGTAGGCAGTTGGAAGAGTCTCCTATGTCATCTCAAGTTTTCAGCTTCTTTTCTTTCCAGTCTTTCCTTCAACTTCCAAAAGACTTGTTTCCCTGAGAAATGAGTTAGCTTGTTTACCCCACTTTGGAATCTACAGTGTCCTTAGTGCTTATGGGATTTAGTGTAAAACTCTTTATCTTAGCATAAAATCCTATACAGACTAGCATCAAATTATGGCTTTTCTGTCCTCTCCTGCCATATCCTGCCATGGGACCAATGCTCCAGTCATGCCAGACATTTGAAAAGTATTCATAAACATACCAAGTGACCTTGAATGGCACAGCTTTATTCATTCCACCTGGAGAACCTCTCTCTTTTCGTGGTTTACCTTCCCAGTGCATTGTGCATCTCACAGAACACTAGGGGCAGCAATTGCTTCTTCTTAGATGGTTTCATTGACCTCCCAAAGTGGAATGGTTGCTATGTAATTCTTTTATCTATGGCACTTGTTTATAATTTCTCCAATGGCCTTATTATAATTTGTGTGTTTACATGTCTACTTTTCCATGCACTTTTTGAAGGCATAGTCATATATATTTGTGTTTCTGATATCCAGCATATAATAGATAATTAATTTGTGATTGCTGATTAAATGGCAGAGTTCATATGGATGATTAAATATATGTTTTGGGCAAAGTTGTTAAGACCCTTTTCATGGTGAATATGCTGATTTTCTAGAAATTTTAAAACTCAAAAAAAATCTACTAATGTAGTATATTCCAAAAGCAGGAAGTATATTATAATAGCTAGGATATATTCAACTGTTAAGCTTATTAAGACATTTTACACATTTATCAAAATGATTGAATATCTTTATAGAATTGTTACTTAACACACACTCTTTATATTTCCACCTAGATAGTAGATAATTGTCATATTCATATAGCACATCCTTTTATTTCAGTAGAAAAATGCATTTTATATACTTTTCCTATTCAATATCTTTGAAAACAATAGAATGTTCCATGATGTTTGTATCATAGAGTTCAATTAGGGGAAAAAAACAGCTTTCTAGATTTCATTGCCAACTTATATGTGACATTCATGCTATATTTTTTCCTTTTTTCTTTTTTTAAATATATTTTATTGATTATGCTATTACAGTTGTCTCATTTCCCCCCTTCATTCCCCTCCACCCTGCACACCCTCTCCCACCCACATTCCCTGCTTTTAGTTCACGTCCATGTGTCATAAGTTCTTTAGCTTCTATATTTCCCATACTATTCTTGCCCTCCCCCTATTTTCTACCTACCATCTATGCTACTTATTCTCTGTACCTTTTCTTCCTCTCCTCCTCCCACTCCCCTGTTGCTAACCCTCCATGTGATCTCCATTTCTGTGGTTCTGTTCCTGTTCTAGTTGTTTGCTAAGTTTCTTTTTGTTTTTGTTTTAGGTGTGGTTGTTAATAATTGTGAGTTTGCTGTCATTTTACTGTACATTTTTTATCTTCTTTTTCTTAGATAAGTTCCTTTAACATTTCATATGATAAGGGCTTGGTGATGATGAACTCCTTAAACTTGTCCTTATCTGAGAAGCACTTTATCTGCCCTTCCATTCTAAATGAAAGCTTTGCTGGATAGAGCACTCTGGGATGTAGGCCCTTGCCTTTCATGACTTAGAATACTTCTTTCCAGCCCCTTCTTGCCTGTAAGGTCTCTTTTGAGAAATCAGCTGACAGTCTAATGGGAAATCCTTTGTAGGTTACTGTCTCCTTGTCTCTTGCTGCTTCTAGGATTTTCTCCTTCATTTTTACCTTGGCTAATGTAATTATGATGTGTCTTGGTGTATTCCTTCTTGGGTCCAACTTCTTTGGGACTCTCTGAGCTTTCTGGACTTCCTGGAAGTCTACTTCCTTTGCCAGAATGGGGAAGTTCTCCTTTATTATTTGTTCAAATATGCTTCCCACTGGTTGCTCTTCCTCTTCTCCTTCTGGTACCACTATAATTCGGATGTTGGATCATTTGAAGATGTCCTGGAGGTTCCTAAGCCTCTCCTCATTTTTTTGAATTCTTGTTTCTTCATTCTTTTCTGGTTGGATGTTTCTTTCTTCCTTCTGGTCCACACCATTGATTTAAGTACCAGTTTCCTTCCCATCACTATTGGTTCCCTGTGCATTTTCCTTCATTTCCCTTATTGTAGCCTGCATTTGTTCATCTAATTTGTGACCAAAATCAACCAAATCTGTGAGCATCCTGATCACCAGTGTTTTGAACTGTGTATCTGATAGGTTGGCTAGTTCTCAGTTGCTTAAAAAAACTGGCTCTGGAGCTTTTAAAATCGTTTGAGCCATCTTTTGTATTTTATTTTATTTTATTTTCCTCTGCTCTGGTTATGCTTGTTAGTATGAGGGGCGGAGCCTTAGGTGATCACCAGGGCGGGGTATTCCAGTCACTGGGTTATGACGTTGTATGTGGGTACGGGTCCGAGAGGGAACAAGGGTGCTGCTCCGCTCTCCCGTGGGACCTCAGTCCCTTCCGCTGCTTCCCCCGAGCAAGCTGGGCCCTTCTGGTGCCAATTCCCACGTGGTTGGGCTTGTGCACACCGTGGGACCCTCCAAGGACCTCTATTGTGAGGCTGGGAGTCCCTCTCTGCTCCTCAATCCCCACAGGTGACCTCAATCAGTGCCCCAAGACTCTTTCCCAGCTCTGGGCTCCTGGGTTGAGTGCAGTGCCTTGCTTTACAATCGCCGCCTGGCTGGGTCTGCTGTTTGCCACCCCTTGGCTGGGGTCTGCCAGCTGCTGCTTGCACGCTTAGGGACCCCTGCTGCAGTCTTATGCAGTTGCCTTGTGCACCCGGTCCCAACGCTCTCTCCATTCTCCATGCCACGACCCACACCTGGCTGCCCGACTCCGCCCCTCCTACCAGTCTGGATGAACGCGTCTATTTTCTTGGTTGTCCGACTTCCAGACTTCCATTCAGATCAATTTTCTGTCAGTTTTGGTTGTTACTCTGTTTCTCAATTTTGGTTGTCCCCAACCTTAGCTGTGCGAGGAGGTATAGTGTGACTACTTATGCCTCCATCTTGTCCAGAAGTCCTAAATAAGCTTTATATTCTTAAATAAAAAAGAAAGATATTGAGAGGTCTACATTTTTATTTCCCACATAGTTTAGAGACAAAGTAAAACTGATGAGTAATCTTTGTAATGATGGCTTATAGAGACATACGTTCAATGTAAAGTTTAAGTTGGAAAATATTATTTCCTGGGATACAAGTTCTATATACTTCATAACTGTTGTCATATAAACGTTTTGAGGAATCAGCATCCAGATCCTTTGTTCATATTCAGGGTATGCAAGCAATAGCATTTGGAGTTGGGTCAGCTGAGGATTCAGTTCTTCCTTTCTGAGCTTGTATCTGTTACCTTAGTATTGTTGAGAAATAACCTAAGGTCCTAACCAAGAGTTGCTCCCAAACAGTTGTAACCGACATGAGTGCTCCAGCCCCTCCCATTCTTGGAAGGTTTTACTACTGTTCAGAGTACACTATAGATGAAGCAGATTATACACATGTATTTATAAAGTGCTGTCAGATTTTTAATCAATAGAAGATTGAGATGCAGATAGGTGTAAGCATGAAAAAAAGAATGTTGGTTGCTTCTGTGAAGTGCTTACAATCTTGCCAAGCAATTAACAGGAAATCTTACTCTCACATTATCTTCAAAAAGGTAAAAGGCAAGGTTGACGAGTCTGATTCTGACATGGATGGAAGAGCAGCCCTCGGTTTTATTTTATGGAAGGCCTGACCGTCTCGCTCCACTTCTTTTTTCTAACCTGCGGTTGGAGGCTGTCACTTCAGAGTTTCAGAGACAAGCAAGGCTCACTCATTTCTGGCTCATTTTTAATAGTAGATATGATGTAGATGGATTTATTTCATGATGTGAAGAACTATTCTGGACATGTCCCCATGTCAATCAACATGATTATTTATGAGCACCAGAGGGAGTAAGTTGGAAGAAAAATCAAGCTGGGCATCCGAGACAGCCGGGGGACTCTGGGGTGGCCATTTGGGTGCTTATCTTCTATCACACTAATTCTGCTGGTGAGATTGTTGTTCTCGTGTCAAATGTGATGTGAAATGAAAGTCTTGACCACCTGTGGTTACTGAATTATCAGTTGCCCCCCACCCCGACAAAAATCCTACTCTTGTCTCAGCGTCTTCTGAGTCTTGATCCCTAAGTCTCTCTTGAGTTCATTGAATGGCTTTGTATTAAGTGTAGAGTGGCTGCTTCCCAAGATTGATTTTTAAAATATAGGTACTTATTTTAACAATGTAGTGTTTTATTAAAAAATAATTTGAGTTGCCCACTCTACTGATAGCAGAATTACATGTGAAATAAATGCTGTGTTTTTGTGTATTTTTTTTTAATTTTAAAGATCTATTTGATTTGGAAACATGATGTTATGTTTTAATATCTTATTTGTTGTTTATATTGACAACATTTTCCTGGAATTGTTAAAGAACTCTGGGTCTATATTAGGTTTAATAAAAAACGTGTTGTATCCTAATGTGTTTAAACATTTCAGAGTCACATCATGAAGCAACATTCAGGGAGAATCAGTTTCTCTCTGAAGTTCATCAGAAAAGAAAAGAAATGTCTACTCAAGCTGATATTCTCTAGAAGTTGGCCATACAGCTGAGGATCAAGTATAACAATTGCAAGTCTGCAACATATGAGATTCAAACTTAAACACTGAAATAATTCATTCAGAGCACACGTGCTAGAGAAAGGCTTTTATTTTCTCAGGCTTACTTTTAACTCCTGGGATTCTTTATTTACCTAAAATAATTTTAATGCTCTATGATAGCTGTGTCTTAAAATGCTCTTTATGTAAATTTTGCTTATGATCTAATGGTCATTAGTAATATATTCTAAATTTTTTCTTTATTGGTTTTAGAGAGGGAGGGGAAGGAAGAAAGAAATAGAGGGGGGGCTGTTTCACTTATTTATGCATTTATTGGTTGATTTTTACATGTGTGCCCTGATCAGAATTGAACCTGCAACCAAGGTTGCAGGTATCCTATACACATTAGGATACTTGTATCCTATAACACATTCATCCTATTCAAGTATAGGATACTTGTTATATCCTATAACACATTAGGATACAACAAGATTTTTATTAAACCTAATATAGACCCAGATTTCTTTAACAATTATGCACTGAGCTACCTGACCAGGGCACGATATGTATTTTTGATGTGTGACTGGTATAATGTTATGTGTGAACTACTGTTCAGAAAACTTAAAAAAGAAAAAATGCATGTGTTATTTAAAAATAAGTCACAGAATAAGACCTTAATTATGCTATGGTAAAGATTCCTATTTTTATATGGTGGTTTTTACAAGCTTTTAAATTTCTGGTTACCTTTGTACAGTAAACTTAGGAGAAGTTATTGTGATAGTATAATGCACACTGTTGTTAACACCAGTGTGGTTATTGAGCCAGTTCTAATCATGAGAAGTTCATTGTTTAGGGAGACCATTCTCCTACACTCTAGACAAAAGTGTAATTACTTTTGAACGATGTAGAATGTGCTCAGTTTAAGAGCATGGAGAATAGATTCAGAAAGATTCAGATAAAGTAAGCTTGCAAGCCATATGTGCAGTGTGGCAGTATAAAATTATGATAGTAGGCAGTATAATTCTACGCACACATACTGGATTTCACACAGTTTATCTAGAAACTGTTGTTTCTGTAAGAGATAGGCTTGCTTATCTGAACTGGGCCAATTCAATTGAAACAAGGTGAAAATGGTGACAAGTTTGTATTTGTTTTTATGGTAAATTGATGTTTATCATACAATGAAATTACATTGTTACAAACATTATTCTGTAAATGCCGGAAAATGCCACATGAAGTTATCTAGATAAAAACCCAGGCCTTTGTTTGGATGTAAGTGGTTCAATCTTTCTTTATAATGTATTGTTTCTGAAAATTACCCATAGAGATAGCAGGAATGAAGACATGAGAAAAACAATCAGCTGGGGTCCAACAAAGCCATTGGATAAGTTGTGCAGTAGATCGGTTTGTCCTATTGCTGTATAGTTCCACTCTGGACGGTTGTGGGAGGGTCTAATGGTGAGTTGAGAAACCCTTGGTTCATATGACGTCCACACTATTTGCTGTTGACCTGAAAGTTAACTGAGCCTGGAGAAATTAATGAGTGTACTCTCACATAAAAAAAATAGCTTCATATGGGAGTTTTGAGGTAGTTGAGGACACTTACTGAAGGTTTACTATAACCATCCCCACATAGTGCTGTGCTGTGACAGGGGAATAAGAAAGAACTTCCAATGCTGTGGTAATGGGGGAATATGGGTTTGCAAAGGAAGATTTGGCCTAATGGAATTTAATTACTTATTTAATAGGGAGTGTTGTAGAAAGGTTCAACTCAATACAATGAATACACATGAGCAGAGATACAGAAATAAATAATTAGTCTCTTCCCCCTTATAGCTTCTTGTAAAATGTGGACGTCAGATAAGCACAGAAGTCACTATAATGTTATATAAAATGTTAGAACCCTGATACAAGCTAACAAGTGCTAAGGAGATTCACAGTTAAAAGATATCCCACTTGTGGCAAACAAACAAAAAAAAACTTCTTTGGAATTGTTTCCACAAAAAACGTACTAGGTGCCAAAATATTTTTAAAAATATGTATTCCCATTGGATCAATTATAAGTAATACAAGGTCTTTAGTTTATAGTATAGTTTTGCTTTTCCCATACTTTTTCCCAGAATAAATATGAAAGAGGAAAGAACAAGTTAAAACAACAGTGAAGACAAAGTACACTGTAAATGTCAAGAAATCAAAGGTGGGGAAAGTATTAAAATATGCACCTCACATTTTAATACATATATGAAGAAATAAAAACAACTATTTTAGTTATTGAGGTTTTAAATATCTCCTTTCTTTATCTGGATGACCACCTTAAATAAAGTGGAGAGATGGTCTGCTTGGCGAGGTACTGGAAATAGCAGGGACACTAAGCAGCTATGCTGGAAACCTGAATGGCGTTTCTTCAGATTTTGTTGAATGGATAGGTGTTTGGTTTCTCATTTCATTTGTTATTCTGGGACGTGCATAATAGGATCATTTGAACTTGGATGTTAAAAGTAGTGACAAGTTTGGGAACCAAGCTTCAATCTGTATCTTTGATGCTATGTTTTCAATTCTTCATTAGTTTCTTCCTTTGATTCTATTCCTCCTTTGCTGCTCTCTTTTTCTCTCTCCTTTAATTTGCCTCTATCAGAAAACATTCTTAATGGGTCCTCTTGTGGATCTCAATGGGGCCATTATCAGGAAGGGAGACGGGGTAGGAGAATCAGCACCATTGTGCACTGATATATACTTCCTTCTTATTTGCATATATTGCCTCTTGGGGCTTTGCCAGACCTTCCTGCAGTAAGCCTAGGTTTCTCTTACTGTACATGATTAATGGATCAATTGGTTCTGTAATGAAGTTTTCATTGATTTTTAGTCAACAGGCACAGTATAGTGAGTTCTTCACAAAACTATATTTCTTCGATTTATTCAGATTGCATTCTTTTACTTTTCTCTTATGAGCTGATGTTAATAGTACTGATAAGTTTATTTTTAATGTCCTCACTTGGAAAAAAAACATTTAGAATTCTGTGTTGGTTCCCAAATTATTATTTTTTAATTGTATTTAACAGCAAATCTAAATGTCTTCGATCGAGTGCTTTAGTGGGTTCCTATGCCCTTTGTTTGTCTGGACTTGCTTCCATTTTAAATTTTTTGACAGCCTCTGTCAGTATTTTCAATCAGTTATTGTTTCTTTAACTTAGTTGATTTTTGTCTTCGTTTTTTCCAAGGGAATCCAAAAATAGGAATTTTGCAGTGTTGGTGCCAGAATTCTAGGAATTGGAATGAAGTCTCCAAGACTCTGTAAATCAATTGCCAATGGAACCTCAAAATATTTCAGATAATACTTTACACTGTGTTTCCTCTCAGCTGTAACAGCTGGGACAGCTCTCCACTGTACCTAAAAAGGAAAAAGGGATCTTTGTGTAGCAGCCACTTTAAAAAGCACAACCATTTAGCAGTTAATTTGGATCTTAAAGTGAACTCACAATGTAAGGATGTATTAGATTATAATTTTAATTTATTATTCTCACTTATTTTGCAATTAGGCTCATATAGCTTTCTCTTTTAAAAAGTATAGATAAGGACAAATACCTGAATTTGTGGGAACAGGAGACAAGTTGACATATAGAAAGGAATTCTATAGGATAGGAAAATCTAATAAGATGGGGGCAGGTATTTTCAAGAGAAATGATTCCTTAAGAAATGAAATCAAAATGCTTAGGACAGTCTTGGTGCCACACTAGGTACATTTAAAAGCATTATATGAATTTAAATTCTTCACTTCCTCCACAAAGTCTGAGATGTTCATAATCTGTGCCAGCATTAAAGCTAACAATAAGTTTATGATAGCATTTCAGTATGGTACCAGTTTTGATCATCTTGTGCTGTTTCCCCCCATTTCTTGTTTCAGAAGGTAAATTTTATCTTTTTCTGTGTTCTACTAGATATGGGGGGGGTGGCTCTTTGGTATTGGAAATAGGAAATAAATGTAAAGTTAAGTTGACAATTGTAATACGTCCCTTTATTTACATATCTTCTTCATGCAAAGGCAAAATGTTTTTTTCTTAACTCTGCTATAGGCCATTTTTCGGAATGATCTGTGCAAGCAGATGAGGTGCGAATGTAAGGAGAGCAGCCTTGGCCAGCTCTGTGACACTGACATTGCGTCGTAAAGTAAATGCACACAAGTGGCTGGATTCCGTGTCTTGTTTGGTCAGGGCGGCTGCGGTGGCAGCAGAGCAAACACTCTTATCATTATATGGAGAAGCAGTGTTTACCTCAGTGTCTCCTCTCAGCTCTTAGAAATCTAGCCTGTCTCAAGATAAAGCAGTTAATCCTGTGGGTCCATATCCCTAAACGAGAAAGTAATGTTCTAAGGGTTAATAAAAATTTTAAAGTAAAGATAGGATATGAGAAAGGCTATCATTACAAAGGTACTGTTAAATAGTTTTGCGTGTATTTAGAAATATAAAATATATACTGTGCTAAAAGTTCAAAACCTATATTAATGGGTAATAAAACATAAAGTACAATAACTTACAGTGTTACAGTTAATAACATACTTCAGTCTCATAATCACCTCTCCTGCCATCCCGGACCTATATGAACATGTATCCTGGAGAGGGGCGATGGCTGGGCTGTTATACTATCCATCTGTACGCTTCGTGGCCGTGGCTGGAGTGCTTTGCACACTGGGGACACACAGTCAGAGAATGTGCTTCTTCTCTATCCGAGATCCTGATTTCCCCAGGGTCACCAGTAGAACATAAGAAGAAACTTTGAAAGTCTTGTGTGAATATATCTTACAGCCTATCTGATCATTGCAACTCAAATAAGGGCGATTTCAAAGAATCAGTACTCTTTTGAATGCAGTATTTAATAGTTATTAATAATATGAACATGTGATACTTCATGTGTTCTATGTACCAGCCATCGCACCTATATTAGCCAATTTTTATGTCAACCCAGTAAGTTCAGCAGCTCTGATTACCCCTGATTTACTGACAAAAAACAGTCTTGGTAGAAGTACTTTGTTTGATAGGTCAGTGGTGGAGTTAGGGTTCATGACCTCACAATCCAAGCACTTAATAGCCACACTCAGTGCCTCTCTACTCATACACGCATTAAAACCATCTTTATGGTTTGTCAAAATAAATGCTTTCCAAAGCCTTTAGAAAGAGTTATAGGTAATTGTTGCTTGATTATCGTTATCTGAACTCGGAGACAACTTGAAGGGACCACGAGATTTAACTCTTTTAGAAGGTGTACTATAAGTTTTACATGGGATGTTAGGCAATATATGGTATTCCAAAGCATTATTTGCTAAACTTTTCACATACAGATTAGTATTAATTTGTGCTCTGGCTATAAATGTTGTGTTCTAGATGCAAATGTTGGCATAGCATGGCTTAGCACATGGCTGTTTGGTGAAAAGAATTCCTGAGTTTATTCCAAGTTCTGTTGTTTGATACCTGCATGTCAATTGGCAAGTTTTTCTCGTTTTCTGTATCTTATTTTTTTGTCACCTGTAAAATGAGAACAATCATAGCCCTGGCTGGTGTAGCTCAGTGGATTGAGCGCTGGCTGCGAACCAGGCATCGCAGGTTCGATTCCCAGTCAGGGCACATGCCTAGGTTGCAGGCCATGTCCCCCGGCAACCGCACATTGATGTTTCTCTCTCTCTCTCTCCCTCCCTTCCCTCTCTAAAATAAATAAATAAATAAATAAATAAATAAATAAATAAATAAATAAAATACTCAAGATTTAATTGCCTTGGAAAAAAATAAAAATAAATAAAATGAGAACAATCAATAACATCTAATTTACAGAGTGCTTATAGTGTTTAAAGTATATTTTGTATATATATGGTACTCTGGTGCCTGGAATATATCAGGGACTTAGTCAGTGTTATTTATTGGTTAAACAAATGTCTAAAGAAATGTGCACTTTCCTTGACTTACCTAAGCTAAGTCAGAACTGCATTTTGCCATGATTACGGAATGCGGGGTAAAGAGCCTACATTTGCCCATAAACGGCATGGGTTCTAGCCACAGTTCCACATTCAGTGAGGTGTGGGATGTTGACAGTGTCTTGTGGCATCTCTTCGTGCCTTTGTTTGTCATCTGAAAATGGGGATCATAACAGAACCTCCCAACATACAGAGGTGGTGTGAGGATTGAAAAATAGAACTCTCAGGAGCGGTTCTGAATCATGCCTGGCACATAGCATGAAGTTAATAGATGTTACAGTTTTTGTATAATTATTACCCTGTTGGCTAATCACTATTAATTACCAGCACAAAACCCAATTTCCTTTTGGGCTCCCAATACTCATGTTTTCCTTTTAGCCACCTGAAGGAATATCACCCACGTTACTGCCCTATTTCATGTGGTCCAGTAGTCTCACCAGTAAGTTCTGCCAGTATTTTTAGATATAATTCATTGTGAACATGAGATGCAAACTCATTTAAAGGAGAAAGCTCCACAATAATATGTCTTGCTCCACACTGTATTTCTAGAGTCTGGCACTGTGGCTGATGCACTGCACGTGTGTCAAATATAGTCGGGTGGGTGGATGAGTGTCTCCGGTGCCTGTGCTCATGGAAGACTCTGAATGCACCTTTTCTTACCTATGCATTGAAATTATGACATTTAACTCATACACAGTTGATTGAGTGAATGTAATAGTTAGCCAGCACAGTGCTTGTCAGATTGTGAATATTCAATTAATGTGAATTCCCTTCCCTTTCTAACTCCCTCAGACCAATTACTCTCCCAATCACTCACCAAAAATCACAGCATTCTTCTGTGGCTTCACATATTTTGCTTCTGCAAGTAGTGTACCAGAGAAAAAGAACATCAACACAAACAAAACAGCAAAGATATTTTGGAACAGAATATCTTTAAATATTGCTAAGGTTTCTTGCATGAATATCCTGGAGGCTACATAATGATTTTCTTTTAGGACGTGGCTAATGAGGTTCTTGTTTGTTACTATGGTTTATTAGCCTATCCACTTTTTGTTTTGTTTTTGTTTCCATACATTTTAAAATTTCTGTGTGATTTGAGATGGTTTTGAGGTATTGTGGGGACTTCATTCCTTTGTTAGTATTGTGTTTATTGGTTTTTCATCCTTTAACTCTTATTTCTGTTTACCCATAAGGGCAGCTTGAGATGATGAAAAGAGGATGTGATGTGGATAGGAGGAGTAATACAAATGGATATATATAACAGCAAAAACCTGACATGCTGTGTCTAAAACTGTCACACCTAACCAAAACACGTTCATCTTTAGCTGTTAATTCTTGATGATTAAACGTATTTCTCTGCCTTTGCTTTACTGGATAAAACTTTGACTTGTCATTTCCCTTGTGGGCTTCAGGGGGTCTTTTTGTTTCCTGTCATATAAACTCTTCCCTGTTCATTTGTGTCCTCTTTAGTGATTCTATAATTATTTTTGTTTTACATAGATAGAAACATGTTTTTCCTTCTTTTTTTACATATGGTGTTTTGCTTCATGCGGAGAGAACTACACAGATGACATTTTTTAAAAAATCCAAATTTTGTTCAGTTTTACATTTTTATGTTTATAACCCTGCATATCTTCAAAATGTCCTTACCTAAAACACTTCATTGTTTCATTACTAGATTTATACCCGTAAAGATGCATCAGCTTTCTTAAGGATAATCTTTAAGCAGAACTTAGAAAGACAAGCTTTGAAAACTATCATTGCTAGGAAAGTAAATCTCAGATCACGGAACATCAGTTTAATCTCTCCCCTTGACAATTTAACATGGCAGATTGAAATATAAAAGCCGACGCAAGTGGGATCAATGGATTATCTAAGTCCCTGAACATCTTCTCTTAAATTGGGGGACTTGACAGAGTGGTCGTGAGAGGGATGTGTATTGTGTGTTCCTTGTCATGTGCAAAGCATTGAGTTTCCAGAGCTTAGTGCTGAGTGGATGTCCTCTACGTGGACGTGAAGCAGGGAGAAAGAAATTGGGAGGAAATGAAAGAGAAAAAAAGGGGGGCAGCAAGAAGAGAGGGACGGAGAGGTTTACATGTGAGGACTCAGGGGGCTTTGTCATGGCAATTGTAGAATGTGATATACGGTGCAGATCGACTCGAGCAATGTCCCCGGATAGCAGGCGGTTTACAGCCTCCAAGAGCAGAGATTACTGCTTTATCTTGTCATACTAAATTAACATGGCAGCACATTGTTAAACACTGGTGACCTCTTCATCTGGGAAAGTTGCTGCTGCCCAGAGGAGAGATGGTATTTAAGTCTCTCTCTCTCCATATATATATACTCTCTCTATATATATATCTATATTATGTATCTCTATAGTTATCTATCTATCATCTATCTATCTATCTATCTATCATCTATCTATCTATCATCTATCTATCCTTAAAGCATTTTTGGGTTAGACTATTGCCATTTTTTAAATTGGTATAGAAAAATATGATTTTTATATTAAGGTGACAACAGATAGGTGCAATTAGATAAAATGGACACTTTGGGGGGACTGATAAGATTTTACTTACCCAATGTTCTAAACTTGGCACGACACCTTTATACATCAATACATTGGAATTAAGAATATATTTGCCGCTATATAATTGCTTTTATTCTATAAAGAGCCTAGTAATTTGTGTAAGTATTAATTTCTATACTTTCCATAAGAATTGATTGGTAGTGAAGAAATAGGGGAAATAAGGCTCAGGCACTGGTTTCCCCACTGGTCGGGTGGAGGGATAGCCCAGGAAAACTAGCACTGGTATTGTGCCTTAGCTAGAAGGACCCAAATTATCTCATCTTCCAGAGTTTCCCAGGTACCGCTTCATTCCTCGGATTCTTTCTATTTCCTTAGTTCTAGAGCAAGTGTTTTCAACATGGGTTTTAAATCACTTTAAGAATTGAAGGGAGAACTTTATGGAATCTGTGAGCCTCCTGAAACTTTGTGATATATTCACTTAGAAATTTTTCTAGAGAGAGTATCCATAGCTTTCATTAGATTCTCTAAGGGGCATGAGCCACAACATAGATTATTACTTCTCTAGAATTTAAGTCTGTCTTAAGGTATTACTGAAGTCCTCATACTGCAATCCATTGCCATATGTCTAGCAATGAAGATACTGACTTACAGACACAGTTGTGGCCCCACTTATTTTGTAGTCAGGAGTTGTATCTGCCGAGCCTGCCTTGGAGTGTTTTCACAGCGCTGCCATGTGGGAATTAGTCCTTTGTCTGCTCACTGCTCCTGACCACTTAACACATTTTCTTTCAGCATCCTTTTCCTGGGCCCACTTTTGAAGCGAAGTAGCTCAAGAGCCTGGCTATAATTCTAGTATAAGGAAGGGCTCCAATTCTTTAGTATCCCGGATTCAGACTCCAGACCCTAGAAACACAAAAAGACCATTTAGCTTGGAAGGGATGCAGAACAAGGGCAGTGCATTTTTTTTCTCTTTTTTTTTTCCCTGATAATTTGCTTTCTTCTGCCCATTGTCCTTCCTCCCCTTTTTTCTTGAGTTAGCATGTCAGAACCATGAAAAAGAAAACACATTAATTTAGGAGTGACCTGATTAAATCCTTCCTCGGATGCCCTGGTGCAATACTGTTGGGCTAACACAGACTTTTTGTCAAAGCAATTTGTTTATGTTCAACTTTGTCATAAGCATAGTGTTTTTCTTCAAATAAAATTAAATAAAATGACCAAAATTTTCACCAAGCTTGCTTTGTATGCTAAGATTAAAATGGCTATTGAATTCAGTCCTTTACTCCTTCTTCTCTGTTGCCAATTTTTTCTCCCCAAGTATTTTTCATTGGTTTAGATCAGCAATTTTCCATCGGTGTGCTGAAGTACACTGGTGTGCTGTAAGAATTTTTAAAACACATAGTACCCGACTATTTAGTCCTGGGCATTGCCTCTTTTCCCTTAGACTGTCAATTTTAAAAAATGACAATAGCTGCAGAACTTTAGTAATTAGTTTATGTTTGCCATCAGATAAAAATGTTTGAAAATCACTGGTTTAAGTGCTTTAAGTGCTCTTGGTTATAACAGAAAATCACTGAGTAGCCACTCTCTTCTATGCCGAACTATTTCCAGCCTTGAGAAATAACTGTTTGGACTTTAAGATGGTAATTAAAGTATTTTGCTTTCCCCTATCCCTCACTTTCTGTTCCATCTTATTTATTTAATAAATGTGTTTAATAAGTATTCTACACACTCATATATTAAAACATTGAAGATAAATTGGGAATTTGATATAGGAAATCATGGAAGACGGATGCAATTTTATGTCTTACAAAATGGCAACCTATCAATAAGGTACAGGATAGGGCCCTGGAAAAAGGTACTAGTACCTCCTAGCTCAGGGCCAGTCTTGGGGGAGCGGTGCAGTCCGAGGAGCAGGCAGCCATAACCACCAGAAATGTGGAATGGTAGAGAGCTTTATTCTGGGACTGGTTGCCTGCAATAAGTAGGCTACTTGAGTACTAGAGATTCTTTTTGAGATATTTATTATGCAGAAAGTCAATGTGATACAGAATTTTCCACAAAAAGCAGAAAAACTAAAGGAAAGAGAGGAGTATATACAAACGGACCAAAAGAGAAAGGCTGTAAACGTAAAAATAGTTGCCAGTTATCACACTAAGTATAAATGGGTAAACTTTTCATTTAAAAGATTAACATTTTATAAATGTTTAAATATAGTTTTATACTTCTTAAAATGCCAGAAATCTAAAAATAACATAAAATGTTAAAAACAAAAGGAAAGATAAAATAATGTTAAAAACAAAAGGAAAGATAAAAACAAAAGGAAAGATAGTGGACATCCACAGATAGGAAGCAGAGGCATACTATTATTATCAGACCAAATTGAATCAAATGCCAGAGATAGAAGTCTTTTATGTTGTTATATAGAGATGAAATGTCATGAATATTTATACATTAAATGAACTATATAAAGGAAAATGTTATTTAAATACATTAACCTATAGAAAGGGAAAATATACTTTGTTGACAGAAACAAAGCATCTTGAGAGGTAGTAAAGTACTCTTTTCTCTTTCACAGATGGGCTAGACTAAAAACAACAAACAAATTCATAGATGATTGGTTACATATTTAGTAAGGTTGGCTTACTATAGATTTATATATAAATCACTTGAATAAATTTAGGACAGTACACTACTAAAAATTTATTTTGTTAAAATTTAAAAAGTTAACTTCAAGCTATTTAAAAAGTAATAGCATGACTATCTTTACTCTCCCCTTTCCCTTCCCATTTCTCTATTTTTTTCCTTCCTTCCTTTCTTACTATCAAGAACAGATATTAGAGCATTCAAGAAAAAACAGTGAGGAATTTTTCCAGAATTATAGAACTTAAAATGATCTGCTGAAGTCCTTAGTTATCATATTAAACCTTTCAACAGAAAACTTTCTTAATGATACAGAACAAATAACTTTTTTCTATACTTATTGATTTCCTCAGAAAAATTAAAGATACTCTTGATAACATTTTTTATGTATTACTGTTTGGGGTCAGAATATTATAATTTGTGATTGTTGAACAGAAACTTTCTGCATTGTTTTAATTTCTCACTTCCACAAACCAGTAAAACTCCCTCTTAACCATTTGTTACTAACATTAGGTAACCTTCACATTTTGAACTTGAAACTTGCCAAGAAAACTCACCATTCTATGGTCATAGTCTTAAACTGGGACCATGATGCAGAATGGAGGTGGATGGCTCAACTTTAAAACTCTCCCCTGTTCCCGAAAAATGTCTGTTCAAAGCACACGTAGCCTGAGGGTTGTTTAAGCTATAAATTAGGGACACCCACCAATTCCTATTTCCTTTTCCTCCCTCTTTTTTTGTGCACCCTGTGGTTTGAGTTGAAAAATAGCACTGATACAAGATTTCAGGGAGTTTGTTTCATGAACAATCTGTCTTTTCAAAGCATTTTCTTGCCATTCATAGAATTAGTCCTTTCCCTTAGATTCAGTTTTATATTGGATCCCTGGAGGGCATACTTAGATTCAGCAGAGTCCTCGGACTCACCTTGTGCCTCTTCGGGTTCATCTTGCATCTGGACATGTTGGGATCGCCTCTGCATTGCATGTCCCTTTCTGTAACCCCAGCTTTTGGTTCAGTTCTCTTCCATGTTGCTATGTGTAATGTTCCTAACTTCTCTTCTATATGACAGGCCTGTACCTACTGATAAACCCTTATCAGCTATGTCTTTTCCAGATAACCTATCCCATTCCTTTTCATTTTAGGACACTTTAAAAAAGACAGTCATTTCATGGGGCCCATCTCAATTGACCTAGAGGTTTCTAGAACCAAGTAGGGTATAGTGTTCTCTGAAATAATGTCTCACTGAATCTGATTGCCTTGGTTGCTACCAGGACTTCACTATAAGCCTTGACCACCCAAGGACAAATGGAAGCATTGAGATTGATTTCCTCTTTGAATAGCTATGGTGTCAATTTATTAAACATAAATAAACGAATGCTAAAATGCTGTTTTCACGAGACTCTTCACCTAAGAACTCAGATAAGGAGATATCATTTTGAATCTTACTGGAAACGAATTACCTTTAGGTTTCTAGGCCACAGAAAATTTATCCTCCTCTTTTCCTTTTCTTTCTGATATGATTTGGATTTATACATTTTCTTATGCTTGTTTCTCATTCCTTGATGTTTCACACAACAGAATGTAGTTTCATGAATCACCATCTTCAAAGAACCTACTAGTCATGTGTTTTCTTCAGACAATTCACTGAAAAATGTCTCACACTTAACCATACTTTTGCCAATGAACCCTTAGCATAGTAAATTCTATCTGGTGAAAGTCTTAGATAATCAAATTATCAGAAAGGTTTTTTTTTTAAATTTAATAAACTGCATATTGGTAGCACATTGACCAGTTAATGACATGTAGCTTTTCAAACTTGCTTCATGAATCTTGTATATAAAATTCATCCCTGTGTGCTTTATACAGCCCTTCCACAGTGTAGTAATCCTTTCCCAGTAGGCTGCTGTATGTCCTTTGTACCACAGAAGATGCAATGATCTTATCTAAACAAGAAATAAGAGATTGTTTGATTTAAGTATTATATGGGAATTATAGTATATATAAATTTATAATTGACATGTGGATGAAAATGAGTTCATTAGCTAGCAGATGTACAAACTGATACTTTATAATAAAGTGAACATGTAGTTTATTTGTGGTGTCAGCAATGACATTGGAGTTAATTCTTGACTAGAATCAAATGCTCATATATGATGTAATAAGAAACACAAATATCAAACTTCAGTTACAATGAAAAAAACACTTTTCCTATTAGCAAAAATAATGTAACTTTTTAAGAATGATTCCTTTTCATTTGCTAAAGTTGTGTCATGTGGGGAAAATAAGATATCAAACTAAAATTTGCTAATATTTTACAGGTGTAGAGAATTTGAGAGCAAAGGTCGTTTTGATTGCCTTTGCATTTGGTGGAAACATTTATTCCACTAGCTTAGCTTTAATTGCCACTGAACATGAAGACAGTCTACCAGGGATATTCACTGCCCCTTCAATTTCCAGGGTATATATGGTTAATGTGAGTGGCTAGATTTGTGCCCCTTTTTCTTGCAGTTCTATCCAGCCTCCAGCATTCTTGTGAAGACAACCATCTTCCCAATTGTTCTATTATCAAAGTTATCTTAATCACTTCATGATAAACTCTTATGCTGTATAGCAACTAGTCACCAGTAGCATAGTGAACTAGTAATATAATAAGTGTATATTAAGAATCTGTGATTTCATAATCCAAGGAATTTATGGGGAAATACTTTAAATATAAATTAGTAAGCTGTTTTATAGCTCTGCCAGTCTGTACTCAGAACAAATACACAGGTTTGAATTTTTTGAATGCCTTTTTTTTCATACCAAACTATTAAAGACATTACATTATCAGGTATCTTTTATGAAAAATAGTATAATTTCTAGAAGAGAATCAGTCTGGTGATATATATGCTTGTGCTTATATTTTTGACTATTCATGATACAAGCACATAGAATTGTTAGTCAGCAAGTTGAAGGTATAGAAGTAGATAAATATAACATGTACAAAAGATTCAGTGAGAATAAATGCAATAATGCTTGTGTTAAATCAAGCTTTGCAAAAACGTTATGCTGCCAAATGTTCTTAGAATAATCAGGAGGAAGTAAAGATAGGCAGCAAATCTATTGTAGGCAGGGCCATCTAGCCCATTAGGCACTGCTGACACAGGGCCAGGAATGCACAATACTTTCAGGGGCCATTGAGAATGTTTTGGTTTCCTTTAAAATTGGAATAGAAAAAGTGAACTTTTAGGTTGAAGAAAATACTTTAATTTATAGTTCACATGTGTTTGTCCTTATACCAGTGGAGTCAGAAAATGTGTTTTAAAGATTTTATTGTATCGTATGTGTGTATGTATGGGTTTGTTCATTTTCCTATTTATATTCATGGAGGGAAGAGGTTTATGAAGGCAAAAATGCTTAGGAACAAGGAAAGTTATGATGTGGCCCAGGTGGTGGGTAAAATACCTAAAACAATGTTGAAAACATGTTCAAAGGTGCCCTTTATGTGGAGCCCCTACCACTCCCTTTCTTTCTCACTGTCAACCCTCATACCCACTCCTTTACATTCCATGGTTAATCATTCTGTGTCTGAAATTGGAATGTCATTTTTACTTAGGTCATTTTGTTATCACAATCCTTTAGTAGCTTAAATTGTGATATTGACCAACTGATCTCAATGCTCACCTACTGTCTAGTCCAAAACAAAGATCAAGTTATTTATCAGTTTAGACCCATGTTAATTAATTTGCGTATTACATAAAGTGTAGCCATTATACAAATAGGCAACTATGTAATATAATTGACAACAAGACAGAACAAATTTAATAGAAAGCTACAACAAAAAAAGATGTTTAGTTCTATTTTTCTTTCCATATTCTTTCATTTTTTTTTTACTTGCTGGATAGTTTATTCAGACATAATGAAACAATCAAAAGCTAATATTAACAAGACAGTTTTTGATTTTTTGTAACTGAGGTGCTTTTAGTTTAATATATGTGCTATGTATGCATAGGCATTTAGTTTCTTTAAATATTTCTCTTAAAGATATTGTTTATTATTTTTGAGGAAAATATGTGCTTTCACATTTTTTATTTTATGATTTAGAAAAGAAACAGTAGTTCTCTCATCTAATATTGAATAGTTAAGTATTTTTGTTACATTCAAATAGCTGCAGATTTCCATGGTGGATAAAAGGATTCTTATATGATACCTGTAATTACGAAGAGATTTCCTTAGTGAGTGAAGTGCTTCATTTATGCACCTCTACTGGAAAAAAAAATACATCATATTTAATCTTACATAAGTAGCAGTAGTGAACAATTGGACAGACCACTGAAACTAGAAACCGTAGCTAAGAAATAGGAATACAGTAAAACCAGTGGGAATGGCATAAATCCAATTTAGAGTAAAATTTAGCACCAACTCATGTTTTTATCACTACACTACAGGGGAAAAGTCAGTTGAATAGTTATTGTGGGTTTATGATGAGAGTCTTAGTCCTTATGGGTTAGTTAAAAATGGGCTTAACTGTGGTGTTGGACTTTTCAAGTGCATCTACATCAGTTTTCTGGTGTAGCCTAAGTAGTGTGAAATATTGCAATTTTTAATTTTAAAAGCTTCACATAATGTTATATATGTATAAATATACATATATTTATATTCAGAATCATTTTCTTATTTCAATTACTTTTTATAATTTGCATTGTTACATGCTTTCTTATCTGGAAGAAGAATGGGTAGAGTTAGAGTTGTATAAAGTTTATATTTGCTGGGGAAATGTGTTAAGCTTTGAAAGACCTCTAGATTTATAGTGAACACCCCCCACCCTCAGATTAGAATCTTTGGTATAGAAGAAAACTTTGGAAATCAGGTATAATTCTCACTGTACCAAAACTATTGCACCATTCCCCCATCTCCATAATATTCTAGTTGAACAACAGATGGTTCCTTAATACTGTGTTATATGAGGAATTGCTCAGCTTTCCTTTTACTTAAGGCGCAGACTTCTATATACTCTTTTCTTCATTTTACTTTTAATTACTTTTTTCTTAGTCTTTGTCTCATTCTAAGCACTCTCTATATTTAGCCCTTATTTCAGTACTGTTTCTCAAACATTGCAGACACCCACGTGCATCATGAGTACCAGTGTGATGGGAGAAAATTGTCCTAAAGGAAAGGGTCATGTTTTACCTAAATCTTAGATGCCTCGTTCAGTGTAATGACAAGGGAAAGAAGTCAATTCAATTAAACAAGATCTATTGAATATCTCATGTATAAAATATATTAGACGCAAGCATGAAAAAGGCACACTTTCATCCTCTGGGAATTCACAGTCTGGTGGGGGAAATGGGTACACACATAAATCCTAATTAAGGCGGGATCATATTGTGGTGAGCGGTACAGATGGAGGGATCTATGATATGTTGCAAAAGTGTATGGGGAAGAACATTTTCTGACTGAAGAGGCAAGGACATTGCTGAACAAATGGTTCCTAAACAGTGTTTCTCAAAATGTGGTACCTACTCCCTTTGAGAATTCTCCTTATGAAAAGAACATCAGCTGAATTAGCAGGGTGCTTAGTGATATAATTGATTTCCATTCCGGGGCAGCTACTTATCTTGTGGCCTGGTGCTTGAGGGTGACTCCTCCAGAGAACCAAGGGAAATGTGTTCTATATCTATAGATGTTCATCATCTATATAGATCGTCAGAGGGGTGATGAATGTCTCTAGTACATCTCTATACATGGACAATTCCTAATGAAGCAGAAGTGAGTGGGACCAGTTTCAAAAGGGCATTAGGGTAGTACATGGATAGGTTTTATTGAGAGAGTATTAAGTAAGGCTTAGTTTAATGAGAGCCTTTCTTAAACCTAAGACAATTAAGCTGAATCATCTGGGATTGGTATGATTTGAAGAAGTAAGTTGGGGTGGAGAGAATTGAGGGGAAGGAGATAGTCCAAGTATACTCAAGGAAAAGAGCTCACAGTAAGGAGCAGACCTTCTAGTGATGGCTGTGAAGGTTGTGTAGAGTACAGCCTGCACTAGTATTTGTATGTTCATGGAGAACTTCTAGGTATGTGTGCGGAAGCCTAGGCAACGTTGTGCTTTCAAGGAGTCCAGTAAAAAGGGAATATCATTTAGCAAAAGATAAATACAATATGGGCTAGGAGTTATGCTAAGCATTTATATTTATCATGTTATATAATCTTTTCAACCCTCTACTAAGAAAGTATTATTATCCAGATTTTCTGTCAGGGATGCCAAAGTGGAGATACTAAAATAAAGTCACACAGCCAGTAAAAATGAGCCTGACTCAGAAGATCATGTTTTTATGGGAAAAAGTTGAAAAGGTAGATTAGCCCTGGCTGGTGTGTCTCAGTGCATTGAGTATTGGCCTGCGAATCAAGGGGTCTCTGTTTTGATTCCTAGTCAGGGCACATGCGCGGGCTGCGGGCCAGGTTCCCAGTGTGGGGGCATGCAAGAGGTAACCACACATTGCTATTTCTCTCCCTCTCTTTCTCCTTGCCTTCCCTTCTCTCTAAAAATAAATAAATAAAATCTTTACAAAAAATAAAAAGGAAAGGTAGAAAAGGTAGATTAAGGCCCAGTGTGAAGGGCCTTGAAGGCTATCAAAAGTTTGGAGTTTATATAACTTGTAATTGTTGGGGAATGATGCAAGTTTGTGGAAGCACTGATGACTTTATAAAAACCCTACATCATGAACTAAACATTAGTGTATGGTTTAGTTTAGACTCTAAATACCCATCTTGAGGAAAAGGAGAAACAAGTTGAATCCTCATTTGATTTCAGACTTGATCTAAGCAAAACTGAACCGGGGTTCACTCTGGGGTGTGGTAAGAGTGAGAGGAGGTAGATGTCCAGTTTAAGAAAGCCTTCAGATATTTGACTGGTAATTATTTATAGTTTAGAGAAACACATCAAGTGTCAAGTAAGTTCTGTGAAAAAAAAAAACCTTTTTTTGTCCATTATGTATCTGGCAAAAAAAAAAAAAAAAAAAAAGGACCCTGCTATATGCAACCCAGGATTGGCTTATATAGGTATTGCCAAAAACAAAAGCAAGTATATTCTATTAGGAGTCTGAGAAACGACCAGGGCTTTCTGAATTTAATTTTCTTGGTCATTTTGAAGAAAATAATTTTTATTTGCTTCACAATACTTGCAATTTATTTTCCTCTCAGTCTTAATATTATGTATTCATCCAGGCCAATCAGAATGTGACCAAATCAGATGAACAATTGGGCATTTTGGAGCGATAAACAAAAAGAAATCTTGCCTTGTTGTTCCTAGAAATACTGAGTAGATCGTAAAATAGAACAGTTTGCTGCAAGCGGAAAAGGCAAGATATGAAATCTGGGTTAAGCAAGCTAATATTAAAAGAAGTTGAAGTTTTAACACATTTGTTGAAAAAAAGCAAGGAAAAAGGAAGTAAAGAAGGAAATTAAAGTTTTATATCTTGATTTTTGTGTCATTTCATCACATTTTCTTGAAACTGTCATTTTTGTTTCAATTGAAGTTAAAACTACCTTTTTGGCAGTTGTATTTGATATATAAACATATATACACACAAATACATATATTTGTACACATACATATGTTAGCAATATGTTAAATTTTATATTAGGTGTACAGATGTATGTAGACTTTTTTTGAAACTGTCTTCTTTGTTATTCGCACCCAGCTAGAGATTAATTTACAGATCTGCTTTCTAGAGGAAGATATCATTGTCCATTGGGTGGTGGCATAGTGCCTGGGGTAAAAAACTTATTCCTTACCAGAGGGGCAGACCTAGGTCATTTAGTCCATTTCAGTGGTGGCAAATAATACAAATTCCTAATCTATCTTACTGTAAACCCAGTAAGGGATTGTTGTTAATGTGGACTACTTAAAGAAAGATGGAATGATAATAGATTTAGAATGATTAAAGACTGAAGGTAAGATCCATTGTATTTTCTTATATTTGTTAGGTAGCAGCTAGGAATGAGCAGCCAGAGGGGAAATAAGGCAGTGGTGGGGTGCGGGAGGGGGGGTGCTGCCATTACAATCTAGTACAGAACTTAAAACAGGAGGCTAAAAGCAAAAGGGAGACAGACCATGTCTCACCTGTTGACCCATCAGTCCTGAGCCTGGTCTGGTAAGATTGCCTGGTGTTCCAAACACCACAAGCAAAACTGTAATAGCGCAGGAGGAGGGAAGCCCTTGAAAATCTGTGTGTATCATCTTCACTAGCTGGGAAAGAAAGCCTTTGGATCTGCCCCAAGGTCTGGAAGGGAGAGGAGGAGGGGCATTCTAGAAACTGACAAAAGTATATAACCTTGAACCCCAGTAGTTGGCGCACTATCTGAGTGGCCACTTGTAGCCAGGTGCTCAGGTGTACAGAACAAACTTACTAACAAACTCACCAACAACTTTGTTTCCTCTATACATGGGCCATTCAGACTAGCTGGGTGCCTGCTTGGAGCTTTGTGCTCATATGTGTTTCATAAATAAATGTGCTATCTCATTTTCACTATATGCGTTGTCTCTCGCCTGAATTCTCTTGCAAGCAAGAGGAGCGGAGGAGAGGCAGCCCCCTGACTCAGGTCTCCCTGGTAACGTATTTACCATTCACAGACCTATGGAATTTAAAACTGGCATTACATCCTAGGTGGCTTTTAGTTCACATACTATTTTAAGATGGAAAAATTAAGGTTCATAGAGGTTAAGAGACTTGTTTAAGATCAAAAGTAGTGAATTTTGTTTCACCGTGTGACAAGCATAACGCTGATGCCGCCCGAAGGAAGAAAACAAAAGTGAGCCAAGAGCAACAGCTGGTTTGGGTGACAGAATTCTGAGTTCACATTTATATATGTTAGGTTTGAGATGCTGAGATATTTGGGTGGAAAACAGATTATTGGAAATATGGAAATATGTGATTGAAATTTCCCTGCCAACAGATGGAAATGTGAAAACTACCTGCATTGAGGCAAGTTTTGAAATTTCAGTTTTAAGAGGAGAGTCATTTATTCCACGAATATTCATTGAGAATTTACAATTCCCCAAGGAAGTAAACCTAAACCACATTTTAAAGTCTGAAGTTGCCTTGAAAGAGGCAGGGGAGTGAGAACATAAGGAGCACGTGGCCTGGGGTAAGGAGGGGGTAAATTATGCTGGTATCACTAAGAGGAGTGGAGAGTGATGGCAGAGTTCGTGAATCATCCAAGGGAGTTCTTAAGTTTTTACTGCAAGCTGCATGGAAGGTACCGACGGATCTTTAATAGCTAATGTCAAGATCATATCCCTGAGAGAGAGAAAGAGAGAAGTAGAAAATTATTATGGCTGCTGAATACATTTTAGAGGATTTAAGGTCAAAACAGGCAGTGCCTGGGATAAGAATGAACAGCAGACGGCAGGCCCTCAGAAATCTGTGAGAACTGTTTTGTAGTCGCAAACATTCTGAAGAAGTTATAAAAGATATTTGACTCAACTATTAGGAGATTATTTGTTTTTCCTCTAGGACTCGATATGATGCTTTTCAGAAAATAGACACATGGTTAACAAATTTGTATTCATGCCTCATTGGTGTGTGTGGGGGGCAGTGTTGAAAATACTATTAGGAGTTTGACAAAACTGCTTAATTTTCATTTGGAAATACAAGTCAAGGAGTTTGAAATATAAAATGTAGCTGTACGGTGGGGGAGTGCAGGGTGGAGGGGAATAAAAAGGGGACAATGGGAAACTGTAGTAGCATAATCAATAAAATATATTTAAAAAATAAAATAGAATATAGCCAGTTTAAAATAATATAGAGCCCTGGCTGGTGTGGCTTAGTTGGTTGGGGCATTGTGGAATCAAAAGATTGCAGGTTAGCTTCCCAGTCACATACCTGGGTTATGGGTTCGATCCTGGCCTGGGCACAGGAGTGGGCACATGCAACCTCCCCCCAGGTCCAGATCCCAACCAACCCCAGTCTGGGCACGTCTGGGAGGCAGGCAGTCTATGCTTCTCTCTCATCAATGTTTCTCTCTCTCCCTTACTCTCTCCCCTTCCTCTCTCTTCAAAAATGTCCTCGGGTAAGATTTAAAAAAATAGTATAGAAAATTGAATAGGTATTAAAGTATATTATAAAAGCAAACTGCAATGTGAGAAACATTGTACAGGATTGACAGATGAGATAGATGGAGATAAAAAACTTTGAGTAGAAAATTAGATTAAGGATAGTAAAACTAGAATAATCAGGTGTTTTCCGTCCAAACAAAAGCTGCATAACATGATTAAATTTGTATAGGTTCAAACTATTTGTTATTTAACTTGAAATACACAGTTTAAGGTCAGTTTCTGTATGTTTTAATTCAGTAATAATAATACCCACTTCATAAATCATTAGAAATGATCAAAGTAATAGTAAACTAGAAACCCCATTATAGTGTAGACCCATTGGTAAGTTTAATAAATAGCACTTTTATTATTTTGCTAAGAATCTGCCTTCAGGTTTTGAGAAAACCTGAGGATAACTGTGATAAAGAAACTGTAATACAAATATAGTAAATGAAATAATTATGCTCATGCATATTGTAAAAATGGTGGTATATGAGATAGCTATATAAAAATACACAGTTACTCAAATTGTCAAGTTTTGGAATTGACACTCAAGTGAAAGTGTTGAAAGCTTCATCGTGCAGGTCATTTTAAACCGGGTTTTACCACACTCAAGAATCTCTGTGGTCACATTCTTATGCTTTCCACTGGTTGCATAGGTCTTCCATGCACAGACCTGCTATTGACTTCCCTGTCTCCGTGCACAAAGCAACTATTCACTTCCAGGAAAATCGGTGGCTCTGTGGAACTGGATAAGAATTTGGCCTACAATGAGTGATTTGAATGAATGAATTTGGAATTGGCAAGAAAATGCAAACATATGCCACATTTACTTGGTACATTCATGCTTCAGGAGAACTCAGGTAGCACTCAAATTCTGTATAAAAAGCCAGAGATTTTCAGCAGGAAGCTATTTCAAAGTCAGCTTAAATCTTCTCCATGTACTTTTGTCATATTCAAAGAACAAGGCAAAAATATTATTTTAATTACTTCTTCCTTCAATGTAAGAGGCTGAAGAATCTCTTTTGATAAAATCATGTATATGACTTCTTCTTTTTTATTGTTGTTCAAGTACAGTTGTCTCCATTTTCCCACCACCACTCCCCCCATACCAGCCATCCCCAGCTCCCACCTTCGATCCTAATTTCCTTTGGCTTTGTCCATGTGTCCTTTATAGATGTTCCTTAACAAACCTTCCCCTCACCCCCTCCATTATCTCCTCCCCCCTCCCCTCTAGTTACTGTCAGTTTGTAGAACCTATTCTGTACAATCCTGGTATCAGAAAACAGGACGAAGAGTAATGTTATAGGCTAATTTAGCATGTGAACTTATTTACTTTTTTTTTTTTGATACACTGGGTTTTAAGCCAGTCTTTAGTGGCTGATTGATACTGGACTACTTGCAAGTTAAATGTTATCCTTTGTTTTTTGTAGGCAACATACAACCAAGGTGTAGAGATGCCAACTTGTTAGCTGGCATTAAGTCGGGGGGAGTGTAAACCTTCTTCTATTTTAAGTAGTAGACAGATTTCTTCTCTTGATATTATTGCTCATGCAATTTTCAGTACCAGAGACACTGGGCCTTTAAAAAAGGAAGAGATGTTACATTTTTGACAGTTTCTGTCTTCCACTGACTGAAACAATAAAAATAAACATGAAGCTGTTGGAATGGCCTCTGCATATAATGTCATTTGCATGTGATTTTCTTTGCTTCTCTAGATAATTGAATTTATTCAGGCAATTTATTTTTTAAATGTGTAGTCTCTGTGAATGGAAACATCTTAACTAAAGACAACCATTTTATTTCCTCTTAATGAAATGTATATATGTACATACTTAAGTATATACGTGCTTAAATATGTAAATATAAATATATATACATATATATACACACACATACTTAAGTTAAAACTAAGGGAGTAGAAGAAAAATAATGGAAACCCCAAAACTGTACTGTAAAAAATTAATAAGAAATGATGTGTGACTCTTGTAACAAAATATTCTCTCTTTGTGTTTACCCCCTGCCTATGTTGAAGGTCTCTAGGTGCTCAATAGGAGCTATTTAATTATTTTTCACTGTTTGATATTACTAAGTATAACAAATGGATACAGCAAAAGGCCTTTGTAAGAAGACCCTGTGTATGTGTCATTTCAGAGCTGGTAAGCCTAACAATACCTTGTTGGACCCCATCCTGAGAAGTAGTCTTAATAAATTGCAGGCTTAAAGAGAATGACTATTTAAACTGAGCTCCATTAGTCAAACAATGTAGCTGTATAACACAAATAAAGCTTATATTCTCTTGGTGTGGGGAATCTGAAGAAAACATGCCTTTATTTTGGATTAGCATATTTGTGGATTATTGAACACCAAGGCAAAATCACTTAGAGATATCAAAAAAGGTATGTTCAGAAGCCAGGAATTCAAGTAGAATTATAGAAGAAAATGCATCTGTCCAAAACCCAAAATTATTTAGCTCCTATCTATACTGCATAGAATTTAGTATGACAAATGCAATTTTTATTTTATACATATATCCTGAGTTCTTTTGACAGAATGATATTTTAAGGGAGCAAATACCATCTCCTCTTATTTACACCTGTGATCACAACTCAGTAAAGCACTCATGGCAGTAGGTTTCTGTGGAACTTCTTGGTGTTGATAAATCTTGTTTTTGTTTTCTCCTCATTCTAACATCTATATGGCAAAAGTTGTAGAGGTTAAAATACAGCATTCTGAGAGAGAAATCATTGTAAATTAGGAAAAGTGTGTTTATTTCCAATTTCTTGTATACAGTGCCATCTTTTTAATCATACTTTAGTCTCACTTCCTAGAATGACAAGTATCATTTATACTAACATGTGCATCCTAGAGTTTTCTCATTTTTCACTTTCTCTCTCTGCTTTGCATATTCTATAGGTGTCCATTGTTATTTCCATGCATGCACTTTTCTTTCCAAGACATCTTTTATCTTTCAAAATCTAATTACAAATAATGTTACACTTTCAAAAATTTACATGGTAAATCCAAGTCACTGAAAGAGATGGCGAACTCCTTTTTTAGATATGTGAAGAAGGCTTGGCCATTGGCTCATCTCCCTGGTGAGGGAAGAGGGTAAGGTCTGAGAGCTCATGAACAGAAATGGATTTAACCATTCACTAGAAATTAATGGTTCAAACCATCATTTTACAACCTTTATTTCTTTCCCAGCATCTTATATTTTGAGGCACATCTATATTTCAGTGTTCCACATACAAATTTAAAGATTCTGAGCAATATAAACTTGTCATTCGAATACTGAGGGGGATTTTAGAACGCCTATTATTTACATTGCGGGTCTCACAAATTAGGAGTAACACTCAAATTATAGACTAATTTAGTTATGAGGATTTATTAATTTTTAGTTACATTGATTCTGTTTTAATAATCATCTGTGTTTGCTAACCATTCTGTTTTGGTCTATACCATAATCATTATTTCAATCTCCCAGACAAGAAATATGTTTATCTTTGTCTCTTTCTTCCTTATTTTCAAGTTTTCTGGTTTTATCATTACTTGCTTTGACTTGTCTTTAGAATTTAATGGTTCTATTCAATTCTAACAGCTACAATCTAGTGGAAAGCCTTTTATCATTGCACATGTGGCCTGGTAACAGTTTCCTATTCAGTGGAGATCTTTACTTTCTCTTCTACCCAATTCATTCTCCTTATCACTACCAGGCTAATCTTCCTAACAACCTACCTCAAGAGAATCACCCAGTATTAGAAATGAGTATAGTTCTCCATGGCGTCTCAGGTCAAATGAAAACAATTTCATTTGACTTTCAAGACCCTTTATAAAATGACCTTCCTATGATAGTCATTCTCATTTATTATTCTCCATTTATTTGGGTCAAGTCACTACCTTCTGTGTGTGTGTGTACACTATAAAATTTTCTGAATGAGTTCTCTAGGGAGGAATGCTCTATACCTTTTCTATCTATTTTTTAAGCTTAGACAAAAAGAATATTTATACATAAATATTTAAGAAATTAAGAAATTGACTCAGTATGTATAAGTTAGGTACTAATAATGCAATCCAGGGTACATCGTAAATAATTAAACATGTTTCCTGCCTTCATGGTACAGAAAGAAAATTAAATAAGTGATTACAAAACAGTGTGGTAAGTGCTATGATAAAAGGTGCCCGCCTTCATTTGATTTCCAGTGTTCTCTCCTTTTAAAATTTCTTCTACATGTATAATTTGCTGCTATGTAATTTACTGTTTGTTATAGGTGTTATCATTACTAATATTTTCTTGTAAATGATGAGGTCTGTCCAGAAGGTATTTCGGCCATGTAATATGAAAAATGGAGACATTTATTGAAGAAGATAAAAGATACAAGAAACATTGTACATAAGACAATGACACCTCAGTCCCCTTCAATGTAGGCACCTTGGGACTTCACACAGTTCTCCAATGTCCATCAGCTGCCCTGTTGCATTTTCCTGAATTTCATCCACGGTCTGAAATCTCTTCCCTTTCAAAGGTGATTTGAGTTTTTGGAAAAGCCAGAAGTCACAGGACACCAAATCAAGACTGTAGAGGGGCTGAGTCAACTGGATGATTTGATGTTTTGTCAAAAATCTCTGCACAAGATGTAATGCACGAGCAGGTCCATTGTCATGATGAAGCAGCCAATCACCAGTTGCCCATCACTGTGGTCTTCTGAATCATCCAAATAGTTTCTGTAGAGGAATGTTGAAGCTTAATGCAAAATGTAATGCTGATTCATTGCTCTATTTACTCAGTCATTTTAAATGTGATGGCCACACAGTACACATGCTCACTCAATGGCATCTACCACTCCCACTGACTAGTACAGTCATTGTTGTCATTGTTCACACACATGCATTCCAGTCCCCTCTCCTTGGCTGCCAGGTTACATCAATGTCCTGCACACCGTTCTTGTTAGATTAACAATGGCTGGAATTTTTCCGGACAGACCTCGTCTTATACACGTGACACTCAAATTTAATTTTAAACTCTTTAAGGAGAGAGAACCAGCCTTGTTTTTAAATATACATTTGACATCTTTTACAGTACCTGAATTATTTGAGGAAAGCGGTATAACTTAATGATGACCAGCATGGATATTAAAATTAGATGGTCTTGTGTTCAATTCCCTAATTTACTATTTCCTACTATTACTTTGGGTAAATTACTCTTAGGAACTTAATTCCCTCATCTGTTGTATATGAATAATAGTCTTTAGGAATTTCTATGAGAATTATAAAAGATTATGTCCATAAAACTTTTAGAGCAGTGCCTTTCAGAACTCCAGGAGTGGTAGCTATACTTTTACTGAAACATTAGTGACTTTGAATTGATTCTGTGTATTCAGTCAGGGAAATTCCTAATAGTTTAGTAGTATTTTTCAAAGTCTTCAGACCTGCAAGACTAAAATAAAATTTATTTATAACATTACTCACATAAGCCATGTGAAAATAGTATTTGCAGAGAACACAATGTTTCACCTGTAAGAATACCAGTGTCTCTGATTATGTGTGCTACAAAATGGTCCTTCTATGCCTGCTAAAGTAGGCTCAGGAAATTATGATTTATACCATGAATAAATAATTTAGCTAGTTGGGAAATTTTATGAGTATGTGGCTGTTTAATGTCTCATCATTACTTTTACAATGAGAGCTGACACTTATGCTTCTTATATCTCAAATCATTGCTTAATGTCAATTCCCTTTCAGAGAAAAAGTGCTACTTTTGCTATAAACATAGTGCTCTATTGAAAGTTTTAATTAGTATAGAAAAATAGGCCTTTATCCTTGTTGTTGTTGTTTTTAATTGGAAAATTGGATTAGTGTGATGACATAACAAAGTTGACTGACATTAGGCTATGAAGTCATTAGCCTGATCTAGTAAGGAGACAAAATGCTACCCAAGATTTAATGGAGCACAGATGATGGAACCTAGCAAGAGCAGCGAGAACTTAATCTAGCCTTCCTCACATTACCTGTTCTGTTGTTTTGTGTTTATAGTGTAAGGAACCTAAGGATATATTTGCAAGAGAATCTAGTGGTGCTTGTTTTCTCATGAATAAACAAAAATCTCGGTATGTCTGTCTCACAAAAAGAAGGAGAAATATGAAAGTTAGGAATATGGCAGAATAAGTAATTGGTGTCATGTATTTGTGAAAAATAATTTATTACTCTATTTTTTCAGACATTGACTTAAAAAGTTTTATTTCATAATGAGGAGTAATTGAACATTCTTTCTTTGATCATTTCCATGAGTTATCGCTTTGTAGAGAACCATGAAATTGTGAAATTTAAAAGTTGACTATGAAACAGAGATAAAAGCACATTAATGTCACATGGCATTTTGTGGACTACAGTATTTTCTTTAAAAAAGTTTGTACTATATTATCTCTAAAAATGGGTCACCTTAAAATATTTAAATTATTCTTTAAAAAATTGACTCCACAGATGTAGTTTGATTTCAGCAGAAAGAACTATGGACCTGATTGCTTATGTATTTTATTTTCTTTTTCTATGGCGAGGTGGTAGGGGGAGGCGTTTGCCTCTTCTCCTCCTTTTCCAGGTAAAGGGCCTGGCTTTTTCTTGTTTTGGTTTTATATTTTCTGTGTTTTGCTTCTCATTAATTCTTGGAGCATACTTACTTTAATTTACTTTAACTGTATATCTCTTGTCATTTTCCAGTTAGCATTTTATGAGTTTTATAATTTGTAAAACAAATATTAACTAATATACTGCAATCCCTAACCCATATAACTCATATTTTGTAATTCAACCCACTGATAACCCAATGAGTAGGTAATAGTTTTATGCCCACTTTAAAGATGAAGAAACTGAGACACAGAAAGATTAAATAACTCGCCCAGGCTCACATGGCTAGTGAATGTGGAATCAAGATTTGAACCTAAACTATTTGGCTTCAGATTTTCTGTGTTAAACTGAAAATGTCATTATGTTGCCTCTCAAGTTAGTATTCAATGCATTTTTATTACATGAATGACAGAGAAAATTGTGTGAATAAAATATTTTATATTTTTAATAATTTTTATTACTATTAGTATTAATAGTGTATACTATATTAGTATAGTAGCACATATGAATTACTTATCATGTATTATCTCATTTTATAGATGAGGAAACTAAAGTTTGGAGAGTAAAGATAACTTGCCCACGGATAAATAGTTAATGAGGACAGAGCCTGGATTTGCACTCAAATATCCTCATGCCACACTCTAGCTTGTGTAACACTGTTTTATACTGCTTTGCTGACATCATACATTCTACTGCACGGGGAATCACAGTTTGTTTCGCTTCTCACTGAACATTTAGTCAGTGCTCACTGAACATAAGCAGTGCCAGCAGTTAGCTTATTAACTTCACTAATTGTCTACTATGTATAAGACACCGTGATCTGCTCTGTGGGATAAAGAGAAGTCATTGCCCAAACAGATCACAATTCGAGAAATTCCTCAAGTTTCTCGTGTCTTCCTTCAGACTCAGAGTGAATAAGCATTTAGTCAAATGTATTCACAACTGTATTATAAGAGTATTTAGGAAGCTTGTTAGGAAAATGATACATGGATTATTATATATAATTAGTGACCAGTTAAAAGTTTTTTTTTTATTTCTTAAAATATTACTATATAATCCATACTGCTAGTGGTGAATGGAAGTGTTTCAATGTGTAGTCTAATTTTTGTTTAGAAACATCTTATGGTTGACCTTTGAGCCCTGGGGGAAGAGATCATCAAATACCTTAAGGCACATTTACTAGATGTTTAAACAGAAGGTGGCGCGCACATCGTCAGCGGGAAGATAACGAGCTGTCCCAGCACAACGTGTTCTTTGTTTTCACAGGTTCTATTAGTTCATGTGTTAGAATTCTCCAAATGCCACTTTTGCTTATTAAGTAGTTTTGAAAGCACATGAAAACATACATTTTATTCTTGAATGTAGCATTTCGGAGATTCTTAGTAAATGTGATTCTGAAAAAACAACAATTTGACACTTCTGCTCATGTCGCATCTACCTACAAATGAAAATATTTTCCGAAACTGTATTTCCCATTGGCACAACCCCTTATCAAATGAGAAAATTTATGCTTAAATTTCTGTTTCACTCACTGGAATTAAATTAGATAGGAAATATGATATTAATTTTAAAAGAACAATAGAAACACTATCATTGTTTTATATGAATATTATAAATGACATTAAACCACTAATAAATTTAAACGAATTTTAATATATTTCTAAAAACCATCTTTCCACAATGAAATTTTGACACAAAACTGAGATTCTCTAATCTATACAATTAGGAAGAAAATTGTAAACCTAAACCCTTTCAACATGTGCCAGCATGGATGTCAAAAAAAATTAAGTCGATACCATTTTCTGCCAATATGTGTTAGTCATTTTTCCTTCATGGTTGGTAATTCATCTCCCTCTCCCCTACGCTCCACTTCTTCTCCTTCCTGGAATGTATTACCTTTTAGTTCTCCTCTCAAACCATTAATTCTCATCAGTTTTATGACACCTTTCTTTACCACTGCAGCTTTTAGTCATCTTCCTCTTTTTAACTCTTTCAATTTTTCCTATACATACTTCTCAAACTTTATCAGTCTCCCCAGAAAGACTAGTTACATCACACTTCTGAACCTTGCGCTTTGACTTTCTCATTCAAGCTGTCCGATTTGAAAATCTTATCTGTACAAATTACCTATCCTTTATTGTTGTTTTTTAAAGATTTTATTTATTTATTTTTAGAGAGAGGAGAAAGGAGAGAGAAAGAAAGAGAGAGAAACATCAATGAGTGGTTGCCTCTCCCACACCCCCTACTGGGTACCTGGCCTGCAACCCAGGCATGTGCCCTGAATGGGAATCAAACTGTCAATGCTTTGCTTGGAAGGCCCATACTCAATCCACTGAGCTACACCAGCCAGACTCCCTTATTGTTGTTTAGTACAGTGTGAATGCATTTTAAGAAAGAACACACTTTTAAATGTTTACTTAGTTTTCTGATCAATAATTAAACATGAGCTTGAGCTAACCTTTCATCTCAGTGCTTGGCAAAAAATTGCAGAAAATACCCCCCACCAAAAAAAAAAAAAAAAAAAAACAACTTAGACTTTTGCTGAATTTTTATCCTATTGCACAGCAATCTTTAATAGGTTCTCTATTTTTAGGCTTTGAAGAAGTGAAAACAGTTTCACTTTTTCTGTTTTCACTGTTCAAAATGCAGGAAAAAAATCTTTAAAATATGGACTAGGTACTGCATTTGAAATATAATAGAGCCATTTTTATAAAATAATAATCTTTTCCCTAATTTTGGTGAGGCCTGTAACTATTTAGCATATTAGATTTACCCCCAGGGTAGTTTGCATCCACATTAGAGAGGCTGATGTACCTCTAAAGTTCCTGTAGTATTTTTAAAAGTTAGAACAGAGGACAATGTAGAATTAGACATTTCCATAGATCACAGAGCAAAAAAGATACAGGTACACATTTGAGTATTTTAGAATTTTCATCCATTTTTATATTGTGATGATTGAATTATTTTAATGATTTATAGTACTACTTTTTAGAAAATTTCAATGATCTCATAAAATGTTGAAATATATAAAACATAAGGTTTCCCTAAAAACTGACTTTTGTTTCTTACAACTAGCTTGCCTGCAACATAGGATAGGCCAAGTACATCCTAGCCTAGCATCTGATTGTCACAAACCCCAGGAAACTTTAAAAAATATGCATACCCATTAAAAGGCTTCTGCACAGCTAAAGAAAACATCAGCAAAGTGAAAAGGAAATGAACTGTATGGGAAAATATATTTGCCAATATTAACTCAGACAAGGGTTCGATCTCCAAAATATATAAAGAACTCACACAATTCCACACCAAGAAAACAAACAATCCAATTAAAAAATGGGCAAAGGACCTGAACAGATACTTCTCCAAGAAGAACAAACAGAGGGCCCAGAGATATATGAGAGGATACTCAGCAACACTAGCCATCAGAGAAATGCAAATTAAAACCACAATGAGATACCACTTCACACTGGTCAGAATGGCCATCATCAACAAATCAACAAACAACAAGTGCTGGCGAGGATGTCGAGGAAAAGGAACCTTAGTGCACTGTTGGTGGGAATGCAGACTGGTGCAGCCACTGTGGAAAACAGTATGGAATTTCCTCAAAAAACTAAAAACAGAACTGCCTTTTGACCCATCAATTCCACTGCTGGGGTTATACCCTAAGAATCCTAAAACACTAACTTAAAAGAACCTCTGCACCCCAATGTTCATAGCAGCACAATTTACAATGGCCAAGTGCTAGAAGCAGCCTAAGTGCCCATTAGTAAATGAGTGGATCAAAAATCTGTGGCTTAAAAAAAAAAAAGAACCTGTGGTATATTTACACACTGGAATACTACACAGCAGAAAGAAAGAAGGAACTCCTACCCTTCGTGACAACATGGATGGAACTGGAAAGCATTATGTGAAGTGAAATAAGCCAGGCTGTGAAAGACAAATACCATATGATCTCACCTATAAATGGAACCTACTAAAAAAAACAAACAAGTGAGCAAAATGGAACCGGAAACATGGGAACAAAGACCAAACTGACAGTAACCAGAGGGGAGGGAGGAGGGGAATAACCGGGGAAAGAAGGGCAAAGGTCATCAAGGAGCACGTAGAAAGGACCCATGGACAAAGCTAACTGAGGGATGGGGGAGGACTGAATGTGGGAGGTGTGAGTGTGTATGGTGACAGAGAACAATAGGGGGGAAATGGGGACAACTGTAATTGAATAACAGTAAAAATATGCATTTCCATAGTTTGTTAGTGCCTTCCCTAGGAGGTCATGTAAAGCACTCATCTAATATCTGGAATCTCAGTTAGTTTACTCTGTAGTGGTTTAGGCAGTAAAAATTGTTGACTTTATAAAACTCAGTAAGTTTCAAAGGTTTATCAGTGATTTTTTTTTTCTAACATAGAAAAGGGACCAGTTGTGATAAGCTCTGTCTCTGTAGATGACAATGGAAATTGCCCAAATGAAAATCTGTCCATTTCCCATTTTTGAATTGCTGAACTAAGCACACATTAGACATCTTTTTTAAAGGCAAAATTTTAGAAACGATTTTAAGTGGGGTAGCTTTAACACTAGCCTTAATTACAAGTATAAGAGACAACCTTCAGAGATCCATTGTAAGTACTGATTTTGTTTTATAGGTCTTGGGAACTGACCATATCCTATTCCTAGAATATTGAATCTGACCATATTAACCAATGAAAGACTCTTAATGTTCTCTATCGAGCATTTTAGGTGTTATTTTTTGCTTCAGAATATCCTTTATTTGTTTACATCCTGTTTTCAGGAAAATGTGTTTTTGAAAATTGAATTGGTATAATTTGTCAAAATGATCACATTCATTTATAAAAGTTAGCAATTTGTTTTGCCTTCCGTTTCAAATGTATATGTAGTATCACAAGGTTATTGATGAGTAAGAAAACAACTGCCATTAATAAAGTAATTTTTCTTCAATGTGCTTCTTATTCTTTAAGTACAATTAACATATAGATCTCTTTCTAAATGCTTACCTTGGGAACAGTAAACAAATTAAGCTATTGAGATATATACCTATACCTTTAAGTTTATCTGAATAAAATGTCAATACTTTCAGTAGTTTGAGGCCCTTTGCAAATAATTGGGCATTTAAGAATTGTCTAATTTGTATTCATTAATGGGTTAATAGTACTTTTCTGTGAAGATATACACTTAGGTCAGAGCTTCTTATCCTGTAATCCATGGTTTTAAAAAATTTATAGGAGATTTCATGGAGGAAGTTCATAGCTGGAACTATAAGAGTAGAAAATTAACTTTCTAAAACTGTGAAATTGTGTGTGGTGGTGTGTGTATGTTGGCTGAGTGCACATCGGTGTGGGTTTGGGAGAGCACCTATAGCTATCACTGAGAATCTGTAACCCCAAAAGAGTAAGCATTACTGGTTTAGGGTACCATGTAGAACTCTTATGAAAAAATCATCTTAACTAAGAAACTCTAAAAATAATTAAGTTTTAACATAATAATTATGTATTTTCCTATTACTAAATGAATTTTGACAAAGTAGCTTATAAGTAACACAATTTTGCTTAGAAGTAAACACTCTTAATAACATATTATCCCATTTTTAAAGAGTTTAAGGAATAACCAAATAATATTGCTTTTTATTTTAGATATAATTGATATATAACATATATTAGTTTGACATATGCCACATAATGAACTACTATTTGTCTGGACTATGAAATGATCACCATAATAAGTTCAGTTAACATTCATCATTGTACATAGTTATAATTTTTTTCTTGTGATGAAGACCTTTATGCATTTTTATCATTTCTTTAAGAATTGGATGTATAGGGCCAAAAACCTTTCATTATCATACTTAGATACTTCAAATACATATAACAGAATTATTAACCATAGTCACTGCTCTGTGCATTACATCCTGGAACTTATTTATTTTATAATTGGAATTTTGTAACTTTTGACCACCTACACTCATTTCAACCAAATCATATAGATTTTAAATATTTTTCAGGTTTTTTTTTTTTTTTACCGTGTCCTGGTGATATTTACAAGAGCAGCCCATTACTGGAAGAATAATGTGACCATGTCAAAACTTGTTCATTATCAGAACACTTTCTCCATATATTTGTGGTTCATTTCATGCAATTTCAAAATTAATGAACTTGTATTACTGAGAAGCTAGTTTAATATAGTCCAAATTTTCTGTACTGTTTTAATTCTAAGTTCCAAACTTTATTACACTAGAAAGGATGCCAGAAATGCCCACACATTTTATAAAGATAGATTAAAAAATCATAAGCTACTGAACACCATTTCTTTGATTAGCCACTTGAAAGTCAATACTATGTGTTTAGTTTAAATAATTATTTAACCCTTAAGCTTTATCTTTTTTAATATGCCATAAATCAGTGGGTATTTGAACCAAGAGAGCTTTATAAATCTAGAACATAGTTGGATTAATTAATTGCAGTGCATTTATGTCATTTCTATAAGAATTGAACAAATAGGAATGAAAACCTCTCATTTTCATACTTAAGTTTTAAGCAGAAGACACTGTATCTTGTTCACTGATAGCTTCAATAGGTATAAACCTAGTTTGGGGTTTTGCTTCTGTTTTATGAGAGAGGTGGTATCAGTACTGTGGTTGAGAACCAGGGCTCTGAAGCCAAACAGGCTGAGATGGATTATCTGCTCTACCATTAATTATTCATACAGTCATAGGAATTTGTTCAGTCTGTGTGCCTCAGTTTCTCCAGCTATGAAGTGCAATCATAATTAGGCTTCCTGGGAGACTTAACTAAGTAAATGCATGTAAAACACTTTAAACAGTGCCTGACACAAGGTAAATATTCAATAAATATTGACTATTATTCTTAGAAATTATATTCTGGTAGATTGACTATTAAATGCAATGTTTTTCCTACCTTGTATGAATTAATTTCAATTGATAGACCAAAAGCCAGCATGATAATGAGTTTCTTGTGGCCAGAAGTCAAAGATGAATGCCATTTGGACAATAAGAGGAATATGTGTATGTGGCTGAGTCACATAGAACCTCTGTTGTCAAATGAGTTCATTCTTTTTAATCACCATATTATTTAAACAAATATTTGGATATTAAGGCTGAAATATTATTCCTCTCAAAGTATTCATAGCAAAATGCTATCTTTAGAATTAATTTAAAATAATATGTTTTCAAAAAGATATTTTGCCCTGGCCGCTGTGGCTTGTTTGCTTGGGCATCATCCCACAAACAGAAGATTGCAGTTTGGATTCCAGGTCAGGGCACATGCCTGGGTTGCAGGTTTGGTCCCCAGTCGTGGGGTGTGCAAGGGACAATTGATCAATGTTTTTCTCTCACATTGATGTTTCTCTCCCTCTCTTTCCTTCTCTCCAGAATCAATTTAAATATGAAAAAAAAAACTATTTCAATGAGGAAGGATTCATTAGACAGAGCCTTGCCTCTGCTTCATGGTTGCAAAAATGACAAAGGGAACAAAATTAAGTAAAGCTCATATAAGAATAACAAGAGTATCAATCTCATTCTAAAAGTTCATAATTCTTTTTTTTGTCAGTAGACTTTAGAAGTCATATATTACAGTTCTGAGACCTCTTTGGCAAAATACTGAGGCTAGTCCTTAGCATTCCTTACAATTCATAAAATTTGACTGAATATGTATTTCTGGTCTGTACCACTAATGCCATTGTTAGTAGACTCTATGGGTGGTCACCTGACAGAAAAGTGAAGAGACACACACAGTCTTTATTTCAGGTAGCATGAATGCAATCCCAGGGTGGAAACTGAAAAAATGTAGGACTTCCGTGACCGTGCCAGCTCCTGAACAAGCTATTCACCATGAAGATAAACAAGGGAGTCCCACACCAAAACAGGTTAACTATGTAAAACACTTAAAGGGATTAACCATGCAAGAGGCTAAAATGTAATCAGACAGGTAAAATACCGATAAGATAAATATTCCTTTCTCAAATAGCAGTAACACTTTATTTGTTCTTATACTGTGTGGCAATTGAGTTTAGAGTATTTGTGAAATATATTATACTCTTTAAAATATGCCCTTTCATCTTGCAGGGTGTAAAATATGCCCTTTCATCTTGCAAGGTGTAGAGACATGCAAAATGGGAAATTATTGTGTTTTACATTAATTTGAAATATTTCCTGATATTTTCATAGACTTAATTGCCTACAGTTTGGGTGTCATACTCTCTACTGGTGATGCTATAGGCAGAAGTGTGTACTTTTTAATTATGGCAAGTGAAGTTCAGCTGCCAAGTTCTTGTTTGTAAACTTTATCATCAAATAATGTGAAAACAGAATAATACAGAAATGTTCAAAGTGAAGCTAAAACTGGTATGTATCTGCCTTTGCCTCTGGAATAAATGAGAAGAAAGATCTGTAAAAAAATGAATATACAAGTTTTTCTATGTCTGGTATGCACATTAAACTGAGCTAATATGTTTTATGCACCATTGATAAAAGCATTCCTCAGTTTACTGAATGAATTTGTGATTGCTCTGTATGTGTGTTTATGCATTTGCTTGTATTTGTGTGTAGATTTTAAATACATAATTCCAGAAATGTACTTTCACTTATTCTGCAGGGGCTTGTAATTATTACATTATGTATATTGATCTAAATCCAAATACATTATAAGCTAAGATTCATCTGTGGGAGTATTATCTATAGAATATTCATTCACAGGCATATTCTGTAATGTTTATAAGAAATGGAAATCAGCCCTGTCTGTGTGTAGCTCAGTGGATTGAGCGCAGGCCTGTAAACCAAAGGGTCATTGGTTCAATTCCCAGTCAGGGCACATGCCTCGGTTGCAGGCCAGGTCCCCAGTAGGCGGTACTTGAGGGGCAACCACACACCGAACTTTGTCTCCTCTTTCTCCCTCCCTTCCCCTCTGTCTAAAAATAAGTAAATATAATCTTAAAAAAAGAAATGGATATCATATTGCGGTTTATAATTATAATTTCAAAGATTCTGCTAGCACACACTTGTTTTTTACCTTCGCTTTCTCCCCATTTTCTTGACCCCACCCAATAAACTGGTGCTTGTACCATAGCAATGTCTTGTACTCATTAATATCCATTAACAAAAAAATTATATGAACATATGATTATCTTTGTGCTGACCTTCCAATTTTAATCTGTTTTTTAAAATAGGATAACAGATTTATTGAGTATTTTTTAGATATTTTTAAGTTAGTTAAAATGTTAGTATTATCTTTGAAACATTAGATATCAAATCAATATGATTTGTCACTTTTCTGGGGTCCACATATTGTAGTAGCATGTCTTAAATAGATAGAGAAAAAATTATAGACAGATGCAATCTATTCTCAATCTATTCACAATCTATTGTGATATGCACACATTCAAGTATATTTTAGGGGAAACTTTTAATAATGTGGAATTAAGAAATATGCTTAGGGGAAGACTAACTTCCTCAAAGACCTTAAGATACAGAGTTTCTTTTAAGAACAGCTCTTCTTTGTGGGAAGTCAAAGGATTATGGAAGTAAGTAAAAGATTATGACAGTGAGAAAAAGCTTTAAATAAGATAATTATTTTTCATCATTCCAATATCTTCTTGACACCCTGAAAAATCAATTTAGTGCCTTTTAAATAGTATATACCCCCAATACTATACAGATTGCTAGAAATTGTGGGGAAAATAATGGAAGAAGGAACACCCCAAATGTGTTTACATTGTAGAGTTACAGAATAAATCATTTTTATACAAATGCACAATTATGAATTGGTAAAGACAGCAAGAAACTTTATTTTGTCTGGCAAATGAGGCTTAAAGTACAAAATAGCAGAGTATTGACAGAAACAGTGCTTGAGGTAACAAATGCAATTGGAAATATCTTCGGCCTAAGCAGAAACAAACTTGCAATATTCCTGTCTGATGTCAGAATAACCTGTGTGGCCGACTCTTTCTTTACAGAATAAGAGGGAGGCAGGGAACCAAAAGAGGGTCCTACTTCAAGAGTCCCATCAAGAAGAGGTGGCTGCTTAAAATGAAAACAAAGTATATATAATGTTATTTGTTTAAGTTTTACAATGTCATGAAGAAGCTGAATCAATAGAGATGATTGTTACATTTAATGTTCATAAGAAAAATCTAAGACTTGCAAACAAATGCAGAAACATAAATGAATCTCATCCATAATATAGGCTTTGTATAAGGCTATATTGCCATTCGCACACAGCCTAAGGGACAGTGTCTTCATATTTTTATTACCGTGATGAATTAATCTTTGATTCAGGTGCTAACCTGTAAAGTTAATATATTCCTTTTGGACATTTCTTCCTTCCTTTACCTCTTGCAGAGTGACATTTCACTTTTTAACGTTTCAAGCCACGTAACTGTTAAAAAATAAACTTACTGAATTTTAAACACAATTTTTTTTCTCTGCTTTCTCCTTCAGGAAGTTGATGGCAATAAAGTTATGTCTTCATTTGCCCCTCACAACTCATCTACCTCACCTCAGAAGGCAGAAGAAGGTGGGCGGCAGAGTGGCGAGTCCGTGTCGAGTACAGCCCTGGGGACCCCCGAACGGCGCAAAGGCAGCTTAGCCGATGTTGTGGACACCCTGAAGCAGAGGAAAATGGAGGAGCTCATCAAAAACGAGCCAGAAGGTAAAGGCTGGGAAAGAAAGTTGTTGCCATCTCCTTATTTTAATATTTTGATTATAACCTCTAGTTCTGTTTTTGACTTATCCTCTCTGAGTTAAATTGGGCAGAAGAGAAACCTATTGCTCTGAAAATGGGTACTATTTGAATGTGGCTATTCTATTTTACTTTTAAATCACCATGTTCTGCTGTGATGTCTTATCTTCACAGATGAGTAAAGTTGAGCTTGAGTGAAACAAAGAGGTTAAGACTAGTATAGGAAGTGGAGAAACCAAAGAACTTATATATACAACCTGTGGACATGAACTATGGCAGGAGGGATGCTGGAGAGGGCAGGGGTGCAGGGCAGAGGCAGATAAAGTGAAGAAAAAAATGGGACAACTGTCTTAGCATAATCAATAAAATATACTTAAAAACAGAAAGAAAAGAATAGAATGTGACTTATGAAGTGCCTATGACAGGTGAATGGGAAGTTTTGCCAGGAGGGGCTCCCCAGCTAATAGGAAGGAAAAAGCACTTTGTAACGGGAGTGTTTTCCTCTGTGTTCTCAAGGTGCTCTTATAAATGCACCTCAGTTTGGCACAAATGTTGAGTACTTGGTCCAGCAAGCAACACAGTCTGTATGCATCCATTTCCCTTTTACTCCCTGTGGTCAAGGAGTGTCGAACTGTAAAACAGAGTGGATGGGGAACTGCATGTAAGAGTATGCAGGTGATCCCAATAATCAATTATTATTTATTAAATGTGTTGTATGGCTTCACATTTGTTAATTGAAATACTAATCCAATATTAAATTACAGTTGCTAATAAAAATGTTTCGTCATTTAAAAAAAAAAAAAGAATAGAATGTGGCAGCAGAGCCCAAGAGGCCATTTTATAACTTTGTTACATTTTATAACCTTTATATATTAATGCATCTCATACCACCTTCATAGCTAGGACTATTTCTTGTACTGTTCACAATTAATACAGCTAGGCCTATTGAAATCTGGAAAGTAGGGGTTCTCTAACTCTGTTGGCTGTCCTGAACTTCACAGTTGGTCAACTTATACGATTCCTTGCTTTTAAGGTTCTATCCTCTAAATTTCTTTAATAGTTATGGATAGCAGCCTTCAGGTGATACACACATGGATTAATTTTAAACTTAAAGCCAACAAACTAATAAAACAACTGATTCAGGTTGGATAGTTTATGCATAACTGACAGTCGTCCTTTATGTTACAGATGTTTTCTAAATCCTATTGAAACCTATGTCCATCCAAGGCATGGGTACCATATTGCATGAAAGAACATGCCTCCTGTTTCAGAGTCAGAGGAAAAATGAAAACAAACAAAGAACAGGAATATAAAAAAGACATACTTTATACCAAAAGTATACTGTGTTCATACTGTGTATTACTCAGATTTATTTTTATTAGGAAACTGGTAAATTGTGAGTATATCTGGGGCAAAATGTATGTCAACCAGTATATTTGGGAGTCATGTGGTAATTAAAATTTCTGGGTCCCTATCAGATGCATAGTTGTGACATGGATTTTTAGTTAAAATTTATATAATTCACATGATCTTATAGTTGGAAGGAATTTTAGGGATAATCTAGTCAGTTAAAAACTTTTTGGCTGTCATCTGCATGCAGATAAAAATAAGATTTTGAGGAGGCCCCAGATGACAATTTTTTTAATAATTGAGATTTTTTTGACATTATAAATTCTTATCTTACTATAAGAATTGTTTTAAAAACAGAAATATTAAAAAAAAGAAAAGAAAAAATCACCCACAATTGTAGCTTTTCCATAGCAGTCTTAAGCTTATTATATATTCCTTTATCTTTTTTTATATTTTCTGTTCATTTTGCATGATTCACTTTCTATTTTTTAAATTATTTTCTTCTTCAATGCTGGGATACATTATTATTTACTGAAGCCCATAGTTTGTTCACATATTTTTCTTTTGACCATGTGTGCTTTTCTCTGCTCTAGGTGCCTTCAGAGATCACACACTACATTTCATGGGCTTGTCTCCCTGGGCTCAGTTTTGGTTGCCACAGTTTCTCAGACTATTCTTGTTTTTGATAACCTTAAAAGTTCTGAGGAATATTGTTCAGATATAGTGTAGAATGCACCTTTATTGGAATTTGCCTGGCGATTTTTCTTTTAATTAAACTGGGGCTTGGGGTTTTGGGAGGAAGATCATAGAAGTAAGGTACTATTAAAAAGTACACCGTATCAAGGGTAAATACTGTCTACATGATTTGTGAATGTGGATGATGACCTTGATCAGCTGACTGATAAGGTGTTTGTCAGGTTTCTTCGCTACAAAGCCTCCCTGTCCCCTTTCCATACCATACTCTCCAGGGGGAAGGTGCTCTGGGAAACCCACATTGGAGGGGCAGGGAGCTCTGCTCCCCTTCTTCAGAGTGGGGTATCTACATGACTCATTCATAATCCTTCTCCATATGAGATTTATCGCTTCTCCACCATGTGTTAATGTTATTCAGTTATTCATTTATGTAAGTATGGACTTGTGGAAATTTATTTTACATTTTGAGTTATAGCCTAATTCTATTTTATTTTGGTGCTCAAATTGTTCAGCTTCAGCCTGTGGAATCACTTTTCATTGACTTCTATGTGACTTTGACATAGAGCTATAATTGTGGGTATTTTTTGTAGCATTTTTTTTTTACTTTCTGGCATATAAGATACTGTGAACTCATCTTGTGCATTCCTTGTTCTACACATATAGTTTTTCATGTAATGTGTTTATCTCATGTTGATATTAGGTTAATATTGACTTCATAGAATGAGTTAGGGGTGTTACTCTCACATGAACACTTTTAATTTTTGTTTGAGATGTGTTCCTACTCCAGGAATAAGGCCCCCCAAAACCCATCAATGCTGTGGGGTGCATTTAGTGTGTGTGGGTCGGGGGGTTATCTTTAGACGACGTCCTACAAGAGATCTGGCATATGACCTTGGTATTTCCCTAGTATATCATGTTGACTTCTAGTCGATGCATGGATGCTTAATTTGGAAGTTTAAGACATGGTAAAGCCAAATGAATCATTCATAGTAGGAAAGAGAGTAGGAGAAAATGCCCCTCCACCCCGCAATTTGCTTAGTAAAAGATATTCTGTGGTACTGGGAATTTGGAGAAAAGAATAATGTCTAGTAATGGCTAGTAACAGATGAAAGAGGAAAGAGAGAACATCCACAGAAGGAAGAGACAGCACCAAGAAACATCACTATTACATGTGGACATTACAGTGTTTTCGTTATTATATTTCCCACAACTTCTTTGGTACTTTTCTCCCATCAATTATAATAAAAGCTCAGCTCAAGAGTGGCTTATTATTGAATAATATAAAGCTATTGAGAAAATACAGAAATGTCTTTATGGAAAACTAGAATATAAATTAAACATGACAAGCATATAAAAGCCTGACTTGCAGAAAGATAACTTTGTTATAAATAGAGAACCAGAAGATACATTTTATATGCACATCCTTAGATGTACATTGAATACTCAAAAATATACAGTAAATAGACTCACTATTATTGATAAAGACATTTACTGTGGCAAGGATGTTTAATAACTGTGACAACAAGGAGCAACTTATGCATTTGAGTAAAGTGATCATCTTAATCATCAAGAAAAAGATAATAGCTGCCCCATCCAAACAGCTCAGTTGGTAAGAGCACCATGCTGATACGCTAGGGATGTGTGTTCAACCCCTGGTCAGGACACATACAAGAAGCAAACAATGAATGCATGTATGAGTGGAACAACACATCCCCCCCCCTCGCTCTCACCCACCTTCCTTCCTCTCTCTCTGAAACCAATAAATTAATTTTTTTTTAAATAATAGCAGAACCAAAAATTGTTTTATAGAAAAGGAATAGGAAATTGAAGGGAATTTCTACTATTTTTATTTACTTTTTTACTGCAGAGAGAGAAAAATAAAGAACTTTATCTAGGAAAACATGTAAAAATCTCCACAGGAAGTAGAAAGTTGCACTGGCTTTAAAGAGACTGCTAGTCAAGGTGTGTGTTTGGCTACGAGAACGGGCACCTGACATCATTCAAGCATCAGAACAGCGACCCCGCGTACAGTGCAACAAAGCAATCGGGAGCTCTGTGAGGTACTGTAGCATCAAAAGGGAAAATACATAGGTAAAAAAAATTAACAAAAGAACTGCAAAATGTGAATTCAGAAAACATTGTTACAACTCTTGGATGAGAGCAGCAATGTGGGGGTGAGGGGAGCAGAGAGATAGGGTGAAGGAAACTAAATGTTAAGCTCACAAATATATGCCACAGAAAAATCTTTCCTTCCCTCAGGGTATTTTTCCCATTGTTTTTCAAAGGCCATTAAAATGAACAGCAGGTTGTGATGAAAATTTCATTAAGTCATTATGTCCCAGCTCAATCATTATGAGGGTGCCATATTCATGCCTTTGCTTCCTCTCATGGAAAGGGGAGAACAGATTTCAGTAGAAAGTCCATACTATTTCCAGCCATATCCCTGTCCACAGTAAACTAAGAGAAAGTCGGAAGTCACTGGAGAATGGTGTGTCACACAAACGAAGGCCACTGAGGTGAAGTGGTCAGAAAGAAAATTAGATGTGCAAATGGATTGAAAAAAAAGACTCTCTTATTCCAGCTAGCTTATTGTTTCAAGCAATTAATTAAATATATTTAAAAAGTTTTAAGGAGAGGGAATGTACATTTATGTATTTTTTGCTCATGTCTTTTTCCTCCATCAGAATTTTTGCCTGGCATGACTCAAAGTGGTCTGCTGCTAAAGGTTATTATTTGTCCAGTGTCACTTAATTGACATGGAACATGCCAAAGTCCTTGGTAAATTCAAAGTCCAAAATTTCTGGCTGATAAAAGATAGTTACATTATGTTTGGTAGTCACTACGTTATACCAGTTGACTCTTATTATTAGACATAGAAGTTAAGAATGACACTGAGTTTTAATAGTATGTGACACAGAACTCCTATATAAAATATTGAATAAGTAATTATGTATTGTGGGAAAATGGTAGCATATATTCAGTGCATATCTTGTTAAGTAATGTATATGAAATACTTTCTTTAATCTTTACATAAACCTTAGAACCAGGGCCACTGTGTGTGGCTATTTCAATTTCAGGAAGTGCCATACACAGGAAGTAAATAATCTAATTCCTATTATCTCCATTTTCAAACAAAGAAGCTAACGGTTAAATATGTCACAGGATGACTGTCAGGGTCATTATTCAAAATGAAGTCAATCTTAAACTCGAATCCATGCTCTTAATCTCTCGTTATAATATTTTTTCCAATTAAGAATTTTGTCAATAAAGGTTAGTGTTATTCCTTAGCACCTGTGATAAATATCTTATGCCTGAATGGTGATCAAATTTCCAGAAAGTTATAAAAATCATATCAACTTAAACAGTTTGAATTTAAAGTATTCCAGAAAAAAAGCAAAAAACAAAATAAACAAAACCTTAGGATATATCTCAATAAAAACTTGTTTTAGAAAAATGGGATAACATTAGCTGTGGGATAGAAGAAATCTAGACTTGGGGTTAAATGCAGACACATTTTAGGCCTGTGTCCTCATTTTTAAGAGACACTGAGGCAGAGACGCACTTGCAATCACACACCAAGGTGGCGTTAAAGCCAGAAGGAGCATCCAGTTCCCATCCTACAGGTCCAGGCACCGTACTTTTTTCCTGTTCAGTTACATCATGCATTTTTGATATTTGCCTTTTCCTGATTATTTTAGAAATAGTGCCATTATCTCCTCTTAAAGTTTTTTTATTGTCATTAAATTTAAATGAATCTGAAACAACCAGATATCTTACTTGAGCTAATAAAACCAAGGCAGACAGGCATCCACAAACACTTTGTGTTCTCAAGGTCCAGACAGCTAAGGATGATTCTAAAAACAAATCTGCACTTAAATTTAGGGTCAGATTCAGACTTTAACTTGACTTTCATTCAAAAGTTAGGTTCATTAACTGTGTGGGTGTAAATAATTTTTACCTTGATGAGAACTTTCAATATCTCAATTAAAAGAGAATCCTTTTAGATGCAAAGTTTACAGCAGGCTTCTTATTTTAATTTTATGTTAACATTTATATTATCTTTAATAACTCTTTGGAATTGCTATTTCATATTATGGACAAATTTACATCTCTTCCTCCTAGAAACACAACACCTTTTCTTAATCCCATCACCTGTATCTGTAATTCTATTCTTCATCCACTCAAGTGCCTTAACCCAAGTGTAATTGCTAGAAAGTTATTTACACTCCCCGCGTTATTTTTTTCACCTTGTAAAGAACTGTTACTTGCCTCTGTTGTTACCCTTTTTTACTATAATATAATTGCCCATTTATTTATCAGTTTCTGCACACATATTAAAATCCTTAGGAGTGAATAGTGCACACACTAACTATTAAAGATATTTGTTGAGAAGATTTTCAACAGTTTTTGTGCTTGCTGTTGCGGGGAAAGGGGATGAGAGACCTTAATAAGCCCATGATCCTTCTGCCAAATGTTATGTGAGCTACCTCTTTTAATCCCCCAAAATTCTGGAGTTGGTTTTACTTCTTATTATAAATAAAAAAACTGAGGATTAAGAACTTGCTGATGTTCTTGTTATATGGGGAACTAGAATTAAGCCAAAATTATTAGCCTCCACAAAACTACTTGGCATTGAACACAAGAGCAAACATAATCTGACCCAACCTTTTCTCTTTTCCCTTAACCTTATTTTTTCCACCAGACATTAAGGTACATGTTCTGATGATGTCATGTCAAACTGCATGTAGTTCTCTCAAATCTCTGTATGTTTTTAATATTACTCTTCCTTTTCATATGCTCTTCCCTCTGCCTTAAATGCTGTTTCCTATCTCATCTACCTACTGAATTTGTGTGCACCTTTTATCAGTCAACACATTCTCTGAACTCCTTTGTCAGAATTTTGTTTCCATGGACTCATCTCTCTTCACTCTGACCACATCACCACCATTGTTTATTTCCTTTTGTTCTCCACGGTAGTATGTGAATGTTGAGATGAAGAGTCCTTGGTTCAGTTATCTGTGCCTCCCTGCTTCCTTTGAATGGACTTGGCACCGAGCAGGTGATTGTGTTAATAGTGGATGAAAGTCAACCCATTAATTGACATTTTATGCCCAACACTCCTGTAAAAACTGGCTGGGTTTCATTTTTCTACTTCTGAGTTTACTGTCTGCTATTCTCCATGTCCTACTCACACTCTTCTTTCAGCTCCCAAGCTCTTTACTCCATTCATCCCGTCTTCCCCAACCTTCACCTTGTCATGTGCATACCCTTATTATTAGTGAACCTTTCAGATCATTACTTTTGATTTTTTTTTGTGACTTGGAGTTTAGTGTAGTCCTAGGTCACAAAAATAGATATTGCAAGATCCAGGATAGAAAACTGAAATACCCACATAATGAAAAGTTTACATTTGTGTTAATCTTTTAAATAATTCTAATAACGAACATTTCTCTATTAAAACTTATTGGCATTATCTGTGAATTTGTGGTCATAGAAAATAATTCTTGTACAGGAAGTTGGATTGATCTATGAACACTTTTCCAAAGTACAAAGCTATAACTGGTCTTTAATATTGTTTCAACATAATGGAGACCAGTACCCTTTCGTAGGTGTACAGAGCTGGCGTGGGAGAGAAAGTTATTATTTCTTAAGATGGCCTCAGGATGGGGCCAGTTTATTATTGGATCTTCCAGTCCACAATGCCTACCCCACCAACATTTTCACAGTTCATCTTAGGAGGGCTGTGGTGAAAGAAAGGTAACTGATTCCTTTCAACCCATTGCTTCTTCTGCATAGTCTTCCCAGGACTCTAACATGTTCGCTCAAGCGTAGCTTCCAGTTCAGGATTCCTTAGTTCCTTCTGAGGACTTAGAAATCCTAGAAAGTGTATGCAAAATGATGACAATATATGTTTTTTGTGCATTTGGGGGGACATAATCCATTAATTCTTATCTGACATTCAAATCAACCCCTGATGACAGAGTACCTACACTATGAGTCAGTGTTTGGATTTTAGTCTTGGCTCTGCCACTGATTACTATGTGATTATGGTGTAACATCTATATAGTTTAGTCTCTGATCAATTTTGAGGCAATAACATAAGTACTTAGCAATATTTGGGAATGCCATTTTATCTATTTTGCAACAATTTGGGAAATGCAAATTTTAATTTTAAATAAGGATCTCTTTGCATAAAACTGAACACCAACCTGATAATTTGCATTGTAAAAAACATTATATTTACTTGCCTTTAAGTTGCTATAATAATTGTATTAATGTAATGAATATCTGCCCTCAATTGGCAATGCTGACTGCCCTACTTTCATCAAAAGACTGTTGAAGAAAACAAATGAGGTAATGCATGTTAAAGTACTTTATAAATTATAACCAACTTGGAATTGTGCCAGTTATTGTCATTATTACATCTTGACTGGTTGGAAACATTGTTATTTTAGGTATGATGGAAACAGTGTATAGTTTCCAGTGCTGCTTTCCCAGGGTGCTTTTATGTACTGAAAATTTCTGATTCAGACCTTCACAATCTGGAAATTTAAGACAAGTCATCAACAACAAAAACAACAACACACCCAACATTCTTAACAACCCTGGGATAGGTAGTTGCTTTGAAATGTATTTATATAAATGTTCCTAAATAAAATATGGGTAGGCTAGTGTCCTTGTGAAGAATTAATTTTCAAAACGAAAGATAAATTCGTCTGAACTGACATAGACGGAATAGGAAAAGGTAACCAAAGTGCATCTAGGAGAGGCTTCTAACATTGGGTGTGGATTTGTTATAATCTTATTTTGACAATAATGTGAATGTGTACTAATGACAAATACAAGTGAGGTGACTGAGGGCTCTATGGACCAAAGTTTCATAATTTTTCTGACATTTTAGCTTTTTCTTATGTGTTCTAAGTGTTATTACTTCCCTCCCACTTTGATTTTTTCTTCTTATTATTCTTGTTTATACATGTGAGTGTGATCCTCCTTTCAGATCCCACACAAGCTTGTCTTTTATTTAGCATCCATATCTGTCAGTATTCCTCCTTCTTAGACTGTGAAACCCACACCTTAAAATCATCATGCCATGATGGGTGTGCTTGTGTGTGAGAAACTGCATTTATGTGTGAAATTTTGTTTCTACTCAAACGAGACTTCAGCATTATTACACAACAGGAACTTTTTTCTGAACTGCAGAAAATCTTCACTCACAATCTTATATTGCAGGACCCCAAAGGCATAACCTATTTGCAAACTAACCTAATGTAACTCTACATAAAACAGTCCATTGCTTTTAGTACAGACTTCACAAAAACAGTTAGTTCTCTTCTTACGAGAACTAAAAAATGGAATGAGTTGGACAAGTATGTACTGCGGTAGGCCTTAAGCCATCCCCATCCTCAGCGTCATCGGTAGCACTGTCACTGAGTGAAGAAAATACTGGGTTCTCATTCATATTCATTCTCTCTCTCTCTCTCTCAGACACAGTGGGGAAGATTGATGTTTTAGGTGGAAAACCATAAATGGGTATCACTTTAACATCATGCGCTGCAGTGCAAAATCTCAGTAGCAAATATTAAAAAAATCTTCCACTTAACTCTATTTGAACCATTTATAGGAATATATTGGACAGTGTTTAAGTTTATAACTAGTAGTTTACAAAACAAAAATGTATTAATTGTTGCTTATGAATTATCCTCTCTTAAAACTTAAAAATGTGTATTTTTATTGTGTAGCGTATCTCTTCGATGTTTGCATCTGCCACATCCACTGAAAATAATCCAGTTTAGCTGATTGCACCTTCTCTGTTATTTTCCTTGTGCTTTTCCCCCAGATATAATTATGTGTTAATGGCCTTTCAATTTTTATTACAAATATGTTGACATATAGGACCATTAGATCCTTTAATGGATATAAAGCTTTCCCCCCTTGTTTTAAGACATATTTTAGGGGTCTTAAAAGAGATGATATAAGCGATCTATTTTCATCTGCGGTGTGCTGCTGCATTATATATAATTCTCCTGTGGAAAAGACAGGCCCCTGGTGCCTGATACTTGGCCTCGTGAACATCCCTATAGGCACTGCATGTTTGATGCTTGAGTTTACAGTATAAATCACAATGCCTGTTCTTTTCATTTAAATGTCTGTTGTTGAGCAGCCCTTTAAAAGTTAAATTGAACCATATTACATTAACAGACAAGTTGAAATAGAAATTCAAAATTACCCCCTAATTTTACCAACTTTTTAATTACTGTGTTTTTACAGGGAAATATGGAGATTGGCTTTCTAAATTCAAAATCCCAAAGCATTCCATTAAATTAAGAATATTGAAATTCACTTTGAAATTCACTCTTGTTTTAAAACCTCATTTGATGAGGTGGGAAAAATAAAAAGTGAATGGATCAGGGGAACAGCCTAAAGATACTTTAATTGGCAGAGGTTGGAGTTGCTTTGTTTAGTTACTCACTGTCCTTTTGACATGTTGAAGAGGCTTTGTGAGTGCCGTTCCACTGAAGGGCAAACAAGGGTACTTTTCAGCTGAGGCCTTTTAAGTTTTGTTCCTCACACTCCCGCTGCTGTTGGAGGCTCCTCCTGATGCATTGTGGCTACGCGTTCATCTCTGCAGTCTGCCACTGGAAAAATGTCTCTCTTCTGGTTGAGGAAGCTGGAGTCTGACCTCCAGGCACCCTTCTCAAAGGCACCACTGTATGGAAACCGAAACCCATAAAATGGTGAGAAAGGAAAGAGTTTATTTTTTAAAGATCAGCACAAGAAGACACCCTCAAATGCTGTAGAGCCCATTTCTTCAGGAAGAGGTGTTTTTACTGTAGCGTGTGGTAAGCTGAGTTGGAAGCCTTGTGATTCTTCCACACTAAAGTGAAACTTGTTTCCTGTCATCTCCTTTTCAAGTGGTGTCTGTCATAGCAGTTTGTCTGGATATTGTTGACTTCATTAAGTGTTAGAGAGAATTAATTTATATTTTTGAAAGGCCTTTTTACTTGGATTATAAAGGCTCGGGAATAGCCTTTGGGGATCTACCCAGAGGAGTCCCAGGGCTGAGATCTAAGGCTGTCTGTACAAGAACCTCATTTGGCCCAAGAAAGCTTCTATTTTTCTTTCTAAGTAAACCTTGTACTTTCATTAATAAAATACAACCATATTTAAGATTATGTCCTTAATTTGTATCCTTTTGTGGACAGCATTGAAGTCACTGTTCTTTTTTAAAGATGGCTGCTTGTCTGTTAATATAAGAAGAGTTCTGTTTCATTCCTGCTCACACGTGATTTTGTTTGCTGTAACAGGACCGTATATATCATTGCAAATATCTATTTAACTAAGTGTTTCTAATATTTTTAAACCTTTCGGATAAGTAAGTTACCCCTGTTTTTCTTGATCTTAACTAAAACTGTCAGTGGTGGACTTTTATAGTTATAACAAATGGAGCACTTCAAAAAGACCCACTGACCCAGGTTGTATATTAGAAATAAACATTAGGGGAATGTGGCAGCCCTCCTTGTTCCTTACGTGCCTCAGCCTTTGGATACATCACTTATTCAAGAATGAAGAGCCAGCCACCTGTTTCCAAGGCCTCTTTTCTCCTCACATTAAAGGTCCATGCCCTTGCTGAATAGTAACACTCTAATCTGGGCAACACACACAGCATTTTTCTGAAACTGACTTGTCAGACTCAACTAGCTGAAAGATTTTGTGTGTAGAACGTTTGTTTTTCACTCAGTTACCCTTGAGGCACTTGTCATGACCGTGCATATTAAAATTAATCAGACCTCCTAGGCCTGTGTGGCTGTGTGTTTAACATGGAGAAGTGGATATTGAGCAAATGCCCTAATTAAATAGGCCTACTTGGTTTTGTTCTAGTGGATGCTTGGTCTTTTTTTTAATAGGAGTTGTTTATGGAGAAGGCACGGATGGCACTAGAGTCATGGAGAGCTCACTCAGAGTTTCCTTTGCCACCTGCTCCCAGAGTTCGGAGACCTCAAGAACTCCCAGTGTGCCTTCCTTAACTACCCTTAATGTTAAGAAGAAATATGGCCAGGATCATGAGAGAGCAGCAAGGCGAGGGCACACAGAGTGAGCATATGACCTGGACATTTGGACTGATTAAGATAGTCCATTGTACATGTTGATGAACTTTGGATACCAGACTGCTCTGTGCTCTCATTTTGTTTTTCAGTTTTATTGTTGTTCAAGTATAGTTTTCTGCCTTTTCCCCCCACTGCTGTACTCTCAATTTTGGATATTATCTTTAATGGTTGGAGGAAAGATCTTGTGTGAAATTCAGAATGAATGCCCTTTCTTTTATGTCTTGAATTTGAAAGCCAACTTTTATTCACCTATCTTTTCAATTAATATTTCTTAGATCATCTACATAGCATATAAAACAACTTGAGGCAGTAACTCATATATATTATACATTATATAGAAAGATAGATTGTATATTACACACAAGTTTACTTGCACTTTCATAGTTTAGACTTAGCCTAGTTTCATGTGTTACACTGTCCCCATAGCTTCAGGGAGGACTGTCACGGGGCATTTGGAAATGAACTTTGATGAAGAGTAAGCTCAAAATACTGCAGATGTCTCAAGCTGACTTAACACAGTAGCATTCCTGTTTGTGTATGTAATGTCATACATGAGGTAAACTTTTAACACTCTCGTCACTGAGTTTGTGAACTTTAGTCTATATTTATGCTTATCATTTGTACTTTTTGTATTTTAGAAAATGAAAATAGGAAGATTTATTCAGCATATTTCAAATTTGATCTCAGATGATTTACATGTAACAAAGCATGGAGCCCTCATTGGAAACAAGCCGAAAAAATAAAGTAATGAGTATTCTTTAATGCTAGAGAGTTTGGAGTTATGGTTTAGTAAATTTCCAAGTAACCGCAGCAGGTCATCTGAGAACAGATTACTCTGGCAGGACATGGTTCGTAAAATTGGTTTATTTCTTCCCGGATTGAAAGGGTTGGACAACTCCAAAACACAAACTATTGTTTTCCAATTTTTCTTCCTTCCCTTCCATTATTTGGTAATAGATGAAAGGATCCGTCCATTAACCCATGTGCTGTCTTTCCTGTGTGGGCGTGCAACTCACGTGTAGAGAACTGTATCAGCAGTGCTAGGCAACTGCCTCTTACCTGACAGCATCGTAGAAACCCCTCCTCGGTCCACTTAGGCTGCTACTGGTTATTTATTAACACAATCCAAACTGTTTGGTGTGGGTGTACATAAAATAAAAAGAAAAAGAAAAGTCTTGAACAAGTAAATACATCTTTCATCATTTTTTTTGTTCATTGTGTTTACTGCATGCTATTCTTGGTCAATAGAAGTTTTTTGACAGTTCTGCAAAAGGGTGAGGAATCTTTTCTTGAACTTTATATTTTTGTTTTGTCTGTAAGACAAGTTTTCTACTTGCTATTCTCTTTTTATTGCCACCTGTCTATATAAAATGTTTTTTGAAGATTGTTATTGCTATTCATATGACAATTGCAGGTGATTATGAAACACAGTAGTTTTACCTACTTTGAAATGGACATGTAAGGGACTAGAATTCTAAGATGGTTTTCATTTCTAAATTTCATTTAGAAATTTCATTTCTAACTACTAGAAAAGCACACCATAATTGAGCACGTGTGCTTATTATAACAGGACGGTGCTCCTGTGCTGGTATTTAGTGTGGTAATAGATAAGAACTGATTTGCTGTTTCAAGATGAATTAAGTCTCTGTTGCATAGACCTTTCTTTTCTGAGAAGTTATGCTTTGTTTGTAGAAATTTGCCTGAAAGGTTTATATACCACCCTGTGTCATTAGTCATGTGGAAGAGTTGAGAGCAGAAAGCAATATAAATGAATGAAACACACCCTCCGCCCTTTGGAGTTTTGTTTTCTCTCTGTTTTTTTTAACCCTAATATTTATGCTTTGGTCTTGTTCGGGCATTCTAATATTTTTCATCAATGTCAACATACCATGTGTAAGTGAAGAAAAGCACATAAACAAGGGAGTGTGCAATGTCGAGAACAGTATAATGTAAATAGGAGGGGTCAGTTCTTGGCTTTCATATAGGGCTCCAAATTCCAGAAAGAAAAAAACCCAATAGCAAAATATGAGGGATAAGAATTAGACACGTTGGTTCATGTTTTACCTCCTCAATGCTTAAGTCAAGCCATTTCTGTTCTGTGCTAAAGAAGGACAGCCACCTCGTCGGTTTACTGGTGTTTTCTCCATGTAGCTCATAGGACTCATTAAGAATGAACCAACAGAACTAAAGATAAATCGAAGTTACACATTTTTCACTTAAAGAATATTATAATTAGGGGTTAATAAAGAGTATTAATTAAGTAAAGTAAAACATAGTAACCCTGGGAATCATTTTTTTGTTGCCAAGATTTTTTTCTTTGTTTTCTAAATTGGAAATATTGAAATTATAAATGATTGCTATGTTCAAAGTTTATTGCATTATTAGAAATATATATAGTCTTATGCTTTGAAATGGTTTATCTAAATTACGAAAATTGTGAAACCTTCTAAAATATTATCTAATTGTTCTCAAAGACTTAAATATTGCCTAATTGTCTTCAAAGACTTTGAATTTAAAATGTATTAAATCTCTATCAGTTTTTTTAATTGATATTTATGCTTATATACACAGGACAAAATCTTGTCGACTCCATCAGAGCTCTAAAAGTTCTCTGGAATAAATGAATAACACACACACATAGTATAGTAATTAACAGATTTGGGGGAGAATTTGTCTCACTCTTAATCTCCAAACTAAAAATTTGACCTAGAACAATTTTTGACAAAACTTGGTCAGGATCTCAGTACAGAATAGAACTCCCCGTTCTGTTCTAGATTTCGGTTTTCATTATCTTTGGGCTCCTGTTAACATTTTGTGTAAAGTCTCTCCAGATGCCCAATATAGAGTCAGTACCTCCTTTCCCCTGCAACACTGTTTTCGTTTGTTCACCTGTTCACTCATTCTGTCATTCTGACAGAAAGCATTTATTGAGGTCCTGCTGTATGCTAGTTATTTTATAGGTTAATGAGGAGGTAGAAAGGGAAGATGCAGTTTCTGTTCTTAAGTTTCTCATGGTTTTTCAGGGGAGACAAGCCAGGTGACTTCACAGTGAAAGGAACTGTGAGTGAGAAGGTACAGGAAGCTCTGGAAGTGGAGAGGAGGGGCCTTATACCTACCTATGTTTATAATCAGTGCACATAATTATCTTCTAAACTGAATTAATATCTCACATATTAATACATATTTTTATTGTTTATGTTACCTATGAGGTCATTATGACCTGGCTAGCCAATTCTCAAGTGCTTTTGCAAAAAGATGTCATGGTATTCACTGGGTTCATCTCTCTATGACTTAACTTCTTTTAATGTACTTTCCATTCATCATCCCATCTTGTCTGGGTATTTTCAAGGCTATTGATTTCTGCTTATCCACAACTTTCTAAGAAAAATTTACAGCTCTAAAGAAGATATTCGAATTGCTTTCCCCAGGTAATTCCACTAATAAGGGTAGACATATTATGCATAATCTCCCCTCCAGCAGTGGTTAGCTTTTCCTTACTAAAATAGTAGAGGATATTCATTTTAAATTTTAGTTTTAGTACTAGCAAAATGATGTTTGGATAGTCAAGCCAAAATTATGATGATAATAATAATAATGAGTACCTAAATTAAATCTGACTCAGGCAACTAAAAGACACTTAACTTTGTAAGCTGGTTCATGTCAAAAGTTTGAAGGCTTAGGTATAACTTATTAAAAGTTTGTTTGTAATTGTAAACTTCATTTTAAACAGAACTGTTTGAATTTTAGCACACACACATATATTCTTGTTTTATGTGTTTTATGTATGTTTTATGTATAATAAATATAAAATAGGTACATACATATAGAACAAAGTATTAGTCATTTTTTCTGACATGCTCACATGCCATGCTGGCAGTTAGTAAAATGTAATCCATACTTTAAAAGAAATTATTTATTCCCAAAGAGGAAAAAAAGACAATGGTGGAGCAGCATCAGTGATATGGAAGTAGACTTACTTAAATTCTTCTCAGGAGTGGAGAAAGAGCCTCAGCTGGCATGTCCTATCCCATCTTTTTTTGGGTCTTCCACAGATCCTTACTGAAGTGTGTGTGCAGTCAGCGCGCAGCCGCGGTGCGTTCACCTCCTGTCTGACGCTCCGGCTTCACTTCTCATTCCCTCCCTTTCCCTGCGTCATCTTTATGACTTTCGCTCTCGCAATGTGGAACTGCCTGTGGCTTTCCACAGCCACCGTGCTTTTCTTTGCTCATGATGTTGGTTGCAATACCTTTTACCTTGCTTTGCATCTGGATGATGTCCATTTATTCTTAATATTTAGCTTAGATTTCACCCCTCCCAGGAATTTTTTGTGTGTGTCTCTCTCGTCCATTACATTTCGATCTTATATGGCTTGCAGGCCAAACCTAGGCTGCTTCCTGATTTTGTATGACCTATGAGCTAACAGTAATATTTTGTGACACTTGAACTTTATGTGAAATTCAAATATGTCTACAAATAAAGTTTTATTAGAACACACCAGTGCTCATTCATTTACATGTTGAGGTAGTGTCTTGTAATCTAAGCACTTGAGCGTTACGGTGGCAAAGTTGATCAGTACACCCCACAACGCCCCAAATATTTGCTATCTGGCCCTGTATAGAGAAGTCAGTGGATGAATGTCCTAGACTAATTGCATCCCATTATCCAGAGTCCTAATTGAATGAGTTAATTGAGTGTCTGAATAAGCTATCTCTGTCCTGGACTAAAGAACCCATCCCAGTGTTTCTAACTCTCTTGCTGAAAGGGAGTTTAGTAGAGGAAATACGGAATTATGAACACCTGGGTGCTAGTTTTTCTCTATCACCTGTGTAATCTTGGACAAGGGCTTCATTTTCTTTTATTCATTTTCATTTTGTATATTGGAAAATAAAATTATTATATTAATGGGTGTTTTACTTCTTTCTGGGCATAGGTTTTGATTAGGTGTTCTGTGGTAATCCAGATAAATGCATCTCTAGTACTAACACACTGAGATAGAAGATAAAACCTTTTATTGTAAAATTTGTGGCTTATAATTTATCTACATTGTTTTAAGTGATAATTTTGTGCAAATAATGAAAGACAGATACTTTTACTGTTAGTTTTTCTAGAATCCTAAATTATCCTCCTCCCTTCTCTTCTCTCTCTCTCTCTCTCTCTCTCTCTCATGTTTGCCTCTCACATGAAGCTGCCTCCCCAGGGATACTGCAAACTAAAATGAAGGGCCATTTTGCTAACCAATCGGCATATCTTATTTTATAGATTTTGAGAATTACAAAGTCGTTACATCTCTAAAGTGACTTCTCTGATTCTAATAGGGGTGCCAGTTGTAACCTTGGGCAGTCATAAAGTCATCTGGAATGAAAATATCACAACATAGTTGAAAGACTGGGTGAAAACCCTTTTGAAGTTTATACCTATTTCTAACATATTTTAGAAAGGCAAAAATTTTTACTTTTGTTTTAAAATATTCTTGCCTATATTAGAATATTTCAAGAAAAATTGATAATGATACATATCTATAAAAATAGTACACTTAAAAGAACAAAAATGGAAAGATAATTTTTAAATATTATTTAAAAATGGATAATTCCTTGTGTTTCTACTTTTTTCTATATATTATAAAAAATGTAGCATTGGAATTTTTTTAAATGTTCTACAGTGTTTGCTAAAAAGCCTAACTGCTTATATGGAATACTCACAATAGCATTGGCTTTCACATTAATTTTTTCTGGTTTTCCCACATGTAGAACTTTATCTAAGTTGATAAATACTAGAAAATATCTCTAAAAATATGAAAGTGTAAAAGCCAGTAAATGAATTGAAAAAAAATTCTGTATAACCAGGAAGATTTAGAAAAAAAATATTTTTTCTAGTAGCTCTATGTCAACTTTTATGAAACAATCTTAAGAAATAAGTTTAAAAATAGATAATTTTTCAGTGTCTCCACTGCTAATATTAAGGTCCTCCTGCTTGGCTGTGCCATCTTTATCACTGCCTTCCACAAGAACCTCTTAGATTGAAGGCCTGCAGCTCTCTGGTGTGGGGTATCTGATTGTGGAAGGGGAAAAGTTTCCTGAAAACCCACCTGCTTCAGAGTTCGCTGTGTGTTCTGTCATCAGGTCAGATACCAGCAAGTATGTGAAGGGCTAGCAAGAGAACCGATTTCAGTGAGATAGGAACATGCCCTTTGTGAAACATTTCTAATTCCACAGGGATATGTGTTACAGGAAATCAGTACTATTCCTACCTGTGGTTTTCTCATTCAGTTTTTCACTCAACAAATATTTGCCAAGCACCTCTTTCTCCAATTGGAATTATGAACAGCATTACAACATTGCTGAACATATCTATGTATTAATATTCTATTTTTGTTTTATCTTATTTTTATTTTGAATGTACCCATTCTCCTAAGTGCTATGATCTAACTCAGGTAAGATCATAAACCTTATTGGGCAAAGATGAATATGCTTTTAATTTAAAAAATAAAAAACATTTTAATACTCTTACATTCCCATTTAGATTTTTCCATATGAAACTCCATTATTGTTTATATGTCAAAATTTGCTTTGTGATTGTAAAGGAATAAGATCATCCTTATTTTGCTGCATTTGATATTATTCTAGCCTAGTTACATGTCAAAATACCAATCGCTTTATATTATTTGTTGAAATGTACACACTTATTTCAATAAGAGTAATTTAGCAAGTATCCCTCAAGTTACAGTCATCATGTATAAGGAGTTTTCAAACTATAATGTTAAAAATATAGACACACACACACTTCTCAGAACTCAGAAATTAAGTTCCTTAAGAAAATTCAAGTATGCACGCTGTGTCTTCCATGGAAAAATGGTGCATAGATGGGGAATGACAGTCCAAAAATGTGTCTAAAACAAAATAAGCATTTACTTGCTGAATATAGGTTTCAACCTGTGATGATGATTTCGGAACATGTGCATTTATTAAAACAGGTCTGAAACAACTTCTTTCTATTCGTTTACTTTTCTGCTCTTCCCGAAAGCTTTTAATGTTCAGAAACATAGTGATCAAATCCTGTGATTTGCATGGAGGTGAATGAGCCTGGGCATCTGCACCCTTCCTTTTCCTTATCGTCTCTGGGTCTCCCTGAGCTCTCCCCAAGCTGAGACAGATGGCTGCTGGTTCAGTTATGTGCGTGGGAGAGAGGGACTTCCACATGTGATTTTTACCATTTGGTAGTAATTAGTTTGTTGTATAAATTAACATTAACTGAACCATTCTTCAGGCATTGTTCGTAATTATCTTCTTTGAGTCTCTGAGTCATGTAAAGAGAGAAAATGCAGGGAAGAAACTGATCCCTATTTTATTAAAGTTGAAGAAGCTGTTATTAGACAGAATAGATCAACAATTATTGTTTTATGCTCAATAGACCAAAAACTTTGCTGTAACTATAAAACAGAAAAACAAAAAGATTTTTCTGGAACTTAATGATTTAGAAATACAATTAGATTTTCTGAAAATGTATGATGTTTTAAAAAACAAACCTGAATGTAAGAGAAAAATGAAATACAGTTTGAAGAATTTTTCTTCACATCATTTGGCAAATACACACACACACACACACACACACACATATGTTATATATACACACATGTGCATTTTTTAGTTTTCACAATAACTGCCACTTGAAGGTCACAGCCCGTATTGTCTTTTTCTTTATATGTTACATAGTTTATTTGTTTTCAAATAGAAGTATTCATTTTATGAGGAGCATATATTTGCTGAGGTATAGTATGTTGATATTCATCTTTTTTAGCCAACATTACTTATCAGTAAATGGGATTTTAATAATTGAGGTTTTGAACTTTGTAGAGTTACCATTCTCTCCCACCTATTGCATATGAAGACAAGGTATAAAAGAAAAACAATAAGCATACTATGCTTCTTAAAATCCTCCTTGAGTTTAGTTTTGGCCTAACTCACATTATTTCTGGGTTTGAAATTTTCTTCTGTGTCTTTCTCTAAAGAGATCTAATAACTAATACCATATAACAGATTGTCCTTTAAAGCATAAATGTTGTTTTCTTAAAAAAAATTCCCATCTGTGTTTTTCTTTGGAAATTGCTCTAAGAAACTACTGAGAAGAACAAATTATCACTAGATATACTCTGACCCAAAGTACTTAAAATATGTCATTGCACTTTTAATGTTCATAACACTGTCATAACTTTGATGCTGACGAGAAGAAATGATGGTCATTATTTTATCAAGAGTTCCTTTATTACAGTCCATTAGGTAATAAAACCTCAGTCACACCAGAATTAATATTTGTGTGAACCTGTTATTAGAATATTAATAAAAACAGAAATGTATACCATAAGTAGCTATTTTCTACCATACAACTTCAGTTGCTGACCAGATGTTAGTTGTAGAAACTGTAACTACCAAACGTAATTCATTTCTCGGCTTTTTAAAAGAGACTGTTGCAATATATTTCATGGAATGTAATTATTTAATGGGTCACCAATATTTAAAAATATCCCAATACCATTGCAGTTTATTTGGAAAAATAAGAACATGATGCCCTTATTTAGAATTGCTTCAGTTACTACAGTTTTTTTCCCCCAGTGAATGAACAAAATTAAAGCACTTTTTTTTCTTACTATGACCACATAGGAAATTTAATCCTAAAATGCTAGATGGTTTGACAAACAAAAACCAATCAATGTAATATACCTCATTAAAACATGAAGGAAAATTTAAAAGAAGAGAAAACATAAAAAGTATATTCTCAGGAAACAATGAAATTAAAATAGAAAACAATATCAGAGAAGTGCCTAGCTAGAAAATTCCAAATATTTGGAAATTAAGCAGCTCAATTTATTAAAATTAGACATTTTTAAAGGCTGGCTTTTGCTTTGAGTTGATGGGTAAGCCATGTTATTCTGAGGTTAACAAATATAACCCTTTTTAATGAGAGTGTTTCAAGAAGAGTTTCTGGGTTACTATTACTGAGGTTTGTTTTTTTTTTTTTAAGTACTTCTACTGCAGAACTTGTATTTGTGAAATGGGAAACTAGAAGTACTGTGAACTCAGATGTTGGCCTACCCGTAAAGTGTATCCTACATTCCCCATAATTAGCCAAGACTCTAAATAATGCTTTTGTTTTAAATATAAAACATTCTTGAACATTTTAATACCTCCAAAATTTCAAACTTTCAAAAATTTTGTCTCCTCAAAATAGTTTATGCACATATATTTTTCCACAAATGAGAAAATCATTATTGTCTTATCTCTCTATTTTGGCTGTAAATCAAATAAACATAACAACCTTATGCTCTGCATTTTTGAACATCCAGAGCTGGCTAAGAAGGATGCAGCCTTAATCCTGAAGATATTCCCTTTTCTGCTTCACAGAATAGATGTATACTTTCTTTTAAATTGAGCAGGTATAGAATTTGGTCAAATTGTGAAGGGCATAATTTGTGTCTACTCAAAATTTACTCTGTATTCTGTGTGCCTCCTGCAGATGATAGGAGTATAATTTTAACAAAATATTTTAATACATGTTTTTTTTTAAATTTGTGCATGTTAGAATTCTTAATATCAGGCCAACATATTCCTCTGTGTAAATGGAAACCAGTCTTTGTGTTCCTCAAGTAAATGTAGATCATCATTCCTGGGAGTGAAGCTAAATAAATACCACTGCTTCCAGACTATTTGATTTTGCTTCATTTGTGTCCCTGTGTTAATAAGAATATATAAACCTAGACCTTCTGAGGAAATTATAGTATCCTATCATCCCTACCTATGCAAACCTAAATCATTTTTTCATTATTCCCCAATTCAAAAAGATTCATTTTAATATTCCTTCTTTTGGAGAAATAGTTTTCTTAGCTTAAAACCATCAACTATTGAAAAATATCCTATACAAAATCCAACTCTGAATAATTTTCGACAACCATTTGGAATGCAAAGTCATGTATGACATGACATATTTTAAAACCAAAGATAAGAAGGGAGAAAAAAAAAAGAAAAGCAAAGCAAGCAGCTCGTCTGTGGCTGCGACTGTGCAGCTCAAAGAGAATACATTAATTAACCCAAGAGAATTTCTAGGAAGCCGTAGTGAGAAACTGTAGCTTTGAAATCGAGTGATCTTTATCCACTGTTGAGTTTGGGTCAAAGACCTTGGACAGAGGAGGAAAAAAAGGAAGGAGGTACATTATAGGAACCAGATGTTAAAAACTGATAAGGGCTGACCAACCCCCTGCTGCGGAAATCTAACCCTACCTCCAAGGAAAGGTGACATTCTCCTCTGAAGCCCCTCTGTCCTTCCAAGAGAGAAAGAGACACAATTTTGGCTCTGCATTTTTCCTTCGGCCTACCTTGTCGAATGGCCCTGGAAGACTAAACAGGTGTTATCTACTTTTGATTTCAGTGCATTTAAATTAATCCTGTCAGCTCAGCTGTTAAAACAACTGTCATCTCCAGCTGTTAGTAATTTTGGACTGGGCACTTTCACAGGTTGCCAAGATCCAAGCCTGCATTGTGTGTCTCTCTGAATGCAATAGAGTAACAATTTGTGGCATTTTAAAGGGGCTTGTATTGTGATGCTGCACACACAACATGATCATTGTGATTTCAAAAGACTCTGGTGCCTTGTTTTGTAGTGTATAAATAACCCATGTGCCGAATGCTTCTTCTTTCTATGTTCTAGAGTTATGTGACATAACTTTTGGGGGTATTTAATTTAATGACCAATAAGTCAACTTAGAAAGCACGAAAGAGGGAGGTATGATAAAGTTAGGAGACAGAAGATAGTACTGCACCTGCTTATGATGGTTTCTATGTTTCCATAAATAATAGTTCCTTCTGGTAGATTTATGATTTTTCTTTCACTGAAATATTGAATAAAATTTGTTAACAGTTTGAGTAACTCTGCACTTTTAAGCCAAATATAATGTTTCTGGCAAAATCTCCTACTGAACATTTTAAATAATAACAGACACTTTATGTATAATTTCAATATTTGGGATCTGTTTCAGTAAGTAGCATGGAAAGCTAATATTGTGGAAAGGAGGAAACACTATGAGGAAATTCAGTCTATTATCAACAATTGCAACCCACTACACATGCACAGTAATCTCAACTCTTTATAAAAGAAAAAGCCCTTTCTCATTTTCCACTGAGATACCTGTTTGGAGCCAGTGAATTTTCCTCCTATCCTAACATTATACATTATAAAATGGAACAATTATAGGTTTTCTTTTTCTTTTACAAAGCCTAAATTTGGGTGCTAAAAAGTAGCTTCAAAGGAAAAATAAAGGAATAATTGGCTTAAATTGATTTAAATTATTTATGTTTAGGAATAATATACAATAAACAATGAAAATGATTTTTAATCAAATATATCAGTCAAAAATTTCTGGCTAATTTACAATATTATTTAAATTTATACAATGCAGATATTGAATAAATTTATGCTCATTTAGTTACTGTGCTCTACATTTATTAATTTCTAAGGAATTTACAATTCCATATTTATCTAAATTTATAAAAATGTAGCTCATTTTAGGAGAATATTACATGTGCAAGGTAAACAATAAAAAGCGTCATAAAATATGTATAATGGGCAGTGTTTCTCCTTCCTACTCCTGTTCTTCACTCACCCAATTCTTCTTCTCAGGGTATTTATTTAATGTTTTCTCCAGTATATCTCCAAAGATATTTTGTGCACACACATGTATAAATATGAGTGTGTATGGGTGGGGGTTGTATATCAGAAGGAGATTACTCTCACACACACCCTAACTTGTATATCATTACCTTGAATTTAATTATATGTTTATTCCCTAAGAAAGCATATATGTATGTGAGCATGAACAGTAAGTTTACAATGTATATGATACATACCAATGCAAATTACATGATTTATTATAGCTGAAAATTATAATTGATGCTGAATAAGAATATTAGTAATGCTAATAAGACTCAATTGCTGATGGGTTTTGCTTTTAGTTTCTGTAAACATTAATTTGCATAGGAATAAATAGTCATTAAATACTAATGAAATGTATAAAATATATATGTGAGAGCACTAAGTTAGGGATGAAGGGTGGAGAACAGGTCAATGCCAAGGGTTATAAGAAAGGCATAAGAAAGTATGGTGGATAGAAATATGGAATTAGTTTTTCTCCCTTTAATTCCAAAGCCATAATAGCAGAAATATCTGCCCTTTAAAACAAATGATGGAAAAACAGGAAGAAAGCTCATCGCAATATGCTTGCTTACACTTTGCAGATATCAGGGAAACTGGTATGCCTTGCTCAAAAATGTATTCTGAACACATTGTGGTAAAGATTAATGTATTTGAATGAATAAGCTACTCTTTGTATTAGTTTTCTAGGGCTGTTATAACCAAGGGATGGAACCTGGCAGGTTTAAAGCAATGGAAATTTCTTTCACAATTCTGGTGGCTACAAGTCTACCCTTGGTAGAATCCTTCTTTACCACTTCTTAGCTTTCTGGTAGTGGTTATCAAGCCTTGTTATTCCTTGGCTTGCACCTGAATCACTCCTATCTCTGCCTCTTTTATTACATGATTTGTGTGTGTGCGTGCGCGCATGCGTGTGTGCACGTGCGCGCGCACTTACATGCACCTTCTTATAAAGACTCCAGTGATATTGAATTATCCCCCCATGACACTCTCACCTTAATTCAAATCTGCAAAGACCCTCTTTACAAATAAGGTTTGATTCACAGGTATTAGGGCTTAGGATGTCTACATAACTTTTTTGTGGACACAATGCAACCCATAGCATTCTTAAAAATACACAAATGATGGACCAGTTGACCCTTCATAAATTGATATGGATTTATTTAATCACAACATGAGTTTGAATTGCTATATAAAAATAAATATTGGCATATAAAAGAGGATAATATATTTCTGAGTTTATAGAGGCATTGATACAGGCCACTCTGTATACACAGATTTTTCAGTGGCAAATGTGGGCATCTAAAAGTTGACCTAAAGACCCTGAATAGATATCTACAAGTGGAGGAAAGGTAGGAAATTATTTTGAAAGAAAAGTGAGAAGATTGCAAAGTAGAAACAACTCCTCCTTATAACAGAAAATGCTTGTGTGTCCCTGAAAGACATCTTGTTGCCCAAAGATGCAGATCCTGGCTTATTGTAGGTTTGAAGAAAGTTACAGTATCTTGTAGCAGGAAAGGCTATATACAGAGTTTATGCTTTTCTTTTCTTTCTTTCTTTTAGGGGGGACTTGTACCCCATTGTTACTGAGACTGTGACTATTTTGTAAAAAAAAAAACAAAACTCTTATTGTTTAAAAAAAGCCAGAAATTACTGCAAATCTTGTCTTTTTCCATTCATACCACTATTCTTACTTTTGAAAAAGTTTCTCTTCTTTCTATATTTCTCTTTCTTTCTTTCTTTTTCTTTCTTTCACAGAATAAGGATAAGTTTTCCATTGTAATAGCACCTCAGTTTTTGGTTTACATTTTACATTGATTCCAATGTCTTAGACCAAAGATCAAAAGAAATGTTTCAGTAAAACTGACTCAAGCTAACCTCTTTGTATTTATGTCAGAGTTAAACATGTCCCCGCCACCTAGGAGGAGCCGAGTGTTGTAGTCCAAGCCGGTTCTCCAATCTGAGTGCTCATTGACTGGGCAGGATAAGACGTGGGTGGGTGCGTGCTGGTTGACCTTTCCTGCGTGAGACAGAGAGGTTTTCTGTACTTCGGCCTTGTGCATTCTCAGGAGCTGTGCTGCGAATCATTAGGTCTAAGTGTGCAGGACTGATTTTTCATGGAAGTATAGAAGGTTAATGGAAGAGAAAAAAAACCTGAGAGGGGAAGTGGAAGATTCTTCATTTTCCTAAGCTCTGTAAAGCATAAGTCAAAGCAGAAAAAGAATTGAAAGGATTACCACTTGCTTTTTCTTTCATTTTCATTTTGCCAGAAAAAAAATGAAAGTACTCGTAAAATTGATTATGTAAACCTTAAAACATTCCCAGTTTCATAGATTAGAGAATGTATTACAGTAATGCATTCTATTTGTATCTGCAGTATCCTTGGGAGAGTGTTAAGCAAATGCTTTCCACAGCATACATTGTCTAATTGAATATTAAAATGTAACTATACATACAGTAAGTTATTCAGTCAAATATTAAATTTCAAGGCTATTAAGAGGAAGCGATAGCAATATATAAAAATTTTGCAGGTCGTGAGAACTTTCACTTAGATGATAATCTTAAGCCTGAATGACCCCGTTTGGCTGTGTGTATTTGTGTAGACCAGCCTGATGCTTGTTTATCAGATTCCTCACACATTGTGTTCAGGTTGTGTAAAATGCACAAGCATTTTTCTCTTTATCATTTAATGGTAGGAAGTAGAAACAGAAAAAACATTATAAGCTAATTTGATTAGCTTGAAAGATTGTAATAACCTTGGCGATGCTACCTTTTAATAATAGTAGATAATATTTACTGAACACACAGTTTTTCTCAGGCAACGTGCACTCTCTACATAAGGAAACATGTCTAGATGGGCCAAACACATTGAGTGAAAAGTTAGTAAAATCAAGGTTTGACCTCAGATAGATCTCTTGCAAAATTGGTTTTTTAACCTGTTATATGACATTATTTCTCATAGCTTTAAATATTATGATGAGCACAGTTAATGTGAATTTTTTAGGCAATGAATGAGTTAGTTCATTCACTCATTCATTGCACAGATCATTTTTTTAAACACCTAAGCTTGCAAAGTTCCCTGACACACAACAAAACAAGTACTGCACCAACCTTTTCATATAGGTGGGGTTCTCGTGTTGAACACTTTTTTCCAAATATATCAATAGCTGTATGCAGTAATAAATAGATAGAGAAAAAGTCAGATACCAGAAAATGATAAAATTCTATAAAAAAGACAAAGATGTCTTGGTGGAAAAAAAGTGAATTATTTCATGATGGAGTGATGTCATTGAAGATGGCAGCATATAAATAGAGATGAAAGGATACTCACAGAGTTCTCTGAGTGAAGTTGAGTTGGTGTGAGAAGTTTAACAGTTTAATTAAAAGCATAGAGATTAAAATAAGTCAGGTATTATCAGTTGTAATAAATAAACAACTTAATATAGGGAAAATACATTGAGAAAAAGGAAAACAAATTAGATTCCAAATGTTGTTTAGGGTCAGTTTTGAGAAGCCGTAAAAGGAGTTCAAACTTCCTATAAGTTACTCATTGAAAAGCTATTGATTATTTTCTAACAGGGGAGTGATCTGATGAAAGTTCTCCTCTCAAAACATGTTTTCATCATTGATCATTCCTCCTTACCCACTTGCTTAAGTTTCTTTGGCTAATAGCCATAATCAAACAGTAGTACCATGGATAAGCTGATATAGATCAATGTATATGGATTTATTTTCCATTTTAATGGGATTTTAGGTGAGAGGTGTTGCAGATACTGTGATTAGTTAACCCCATGTTTACATGATACATCTACTCTCGATTTTGTTATTTCTTCATAGAACTTGTTTTTTACTATAATCTTTGTTAATAACTCATTTCCACCATTAAATTTTAAGTACCTTGAGGCCAGGAAGTTTGCTTATTTAGTAAATAGCATGACTCAGTAAATAATATTTGCCTAATTATTGTTCATTGAATAAAGGGATTAATGAGGAAATGTTGGATTGCTAATAATATCATTATTTGCTAAATGGATAAAATTTAAAGAAGCAGAACTCAAGCCATGGAACTCTTTGTCTCCCTGTACCCGCAGCCGTACCTGAACAGACATTCACATTGGAGGTTTTGTGGCCTTATTACAGCTTTTCACACTGATAAGATACTATTAATACTGTACCATCTATTTGGAAGGTTTTAGCTCCTCACTTTCTGGGGCAATGTTTTTAAGTCCTTTCAAACTCAGCTATATAGTACCTCTTCTAAGAAGGATTTTCTAATCTCTCATCAGGCTGATTAGAAATGCAAGCTCTGTGCTCATTTTTTATGCTTACATGAGGTTTACCATTTATACCTCATAGCACTTAATCACAATATTTCACAATCTCTTTCTCTGGTAGATTTTTCCTGTCTTGATGGCAGGGACTATTTCATTTCATTTTTGTGTTTCTACACTAAATAGTATTTGGTAGTATTAAGTATTTGATGAAAAGGTGATGAACTAAAGATCAGGACATTTGTTAGGAAGCTGTCAGAGGGCTCTGTGATAGAATTAGTTAAGAGCAAAACAAGGTTTTGGACTTCAGGGACAAAGTAGAATAAAAATTTCAGAAATATGTTGAAGGGTAAAACTTCACAGCACTTGGCGGCAGATTGTGTGTGAAGGGAAAAATGAAAAGAGAAGTCGGTGATACAAAGTGACTGGTGATGTGAAGTTGCCATTAAAGAAGAGAGATGACTGGGGAGTAAGATTGCATTTTTTGTTGGGACAGATAAGCCCTCACGCTGCAATAGTAATTCTGAATGACCATTGGGCCATATGGAGATGTTTAATAGGTATTTCACAGAAATTAGAACTCAAAAGAGGTCAGGAAAGGACATTAGAATTTGTGAATCGTTCACATAGTAATGATAATTAAATGCATGAGTGGGAGAGATTTTAACAGTGAATTTAGAGGAGACAGGAATGGTAGAATCCTGTGGGACACCCACCTGTAGCACATTGAGAGGAAGAGCAGCAGAGAATAAACAATGAAAGAGAAAGACAGGGAAAGAACAATTTCAGTTTAGTCTAAATAGAGCTTTTTGTATATTATTTTCTTCCAGCTGTATTGAGGTATAATTGTCAAATAAAATGGAAAAATATCGAAAGTATATACACATTTTGATAATTTGACATAAATATACACTGGGAAAAGATTCCTACCACCTAGTTAATTACATGGTTTTAATAATGTTGGAGAAGAGTGGCTGGAGTGGAAGTTGTTAGCAATATACTATTCGCTAATGTGGCTTAGAAGTAGATAGTTACTGATCTGGTCAGAAACCAGTTTACAAAGGATTAAGGATACAAAAAGGAAAGCAGTAGGATGATAAGTTATGTGGGTGGCAGAGTTAGGATGAATAATTGTTTGGGGGGCATTTTCACTTTCAACTACAATGGTATACAAGCCCATGGGGAATGTTTATGTGGATAGCGTTAAAATGTATTGTTGAAACACACATTTTACAAACAATTACAGTTGCCACTTATATTCTCTCTGTATCTGGGAAGACATAAAGAGTGAGGTGTCCTTTGGGGGAAGATTTTATATTTCAGTAGAAAGAGTAATCACACAACCAAACTGTTCTGATTTTCATGAGTAAGTCATTGTTATAAATGTGTTATATTTTGAGATATAAGACTCTAAACTTAGTAAATGTGTGAAGAATCTGAAGGGCTAGTGTTTGTAATCTAAGTTGCATTATATGTATCCATAGACTGGCTACTTTATATATAAAACTCTCAGGTCTCATGTGTTGAAAAGAATAAGAAGAGAATTAATTGTCCCCTAAAATTTGTTCCATTTCTAATATTTTGAATTTTATCATTGTAGGATATATTTCCTGAAAGAGGGCTTAAAAAGTAGATTCTGAAAACCATCTTTTCTCCATAGGATTCCTAAGGTAGCAAGGATGGTGAAATGAACCAAAATACTTGTGGGGCTGGGTGAAAAAGGTGAAAAAATAAAGCAATAAACAACAACCAAGACAGAACAGACCCCAACTCATGGACACAGACAACAGCATGGTGGTTACCAGAAGAGAGGGGGGCAGGGACACAGAGAAGGAGATAAGGGGGGTGAGTGGTGATGGAAGAGCACTTGCCTTGGAGAGCTGCACACCCAGGACAATATACAGATGGTGGATTATGGAACTGTACACCTGAAACCTATATAATTTTATTAACCTATGTCACCCCAATAAATGTAATAAAAGTAAATAAAGTAAAATACCTGGTTTGTTTCTCCCAACTATAAATGTTTTAAGGCAAGTGAAAGCAAAAATACCATTGACATCTGAACTCAGCAGGACTGGAATACAAGTATCATTGTAATTTAATTAATGAAATAGTAACCACCTGAAAAACTATGTGTAAACAAATTTTTGTAAAATTAATGTTAAAACATATAGAGAAAATACTAGGTATAAGAATGCGTACTTTGCTAAAAAGTAAAATATTCTATATAAAGTGAATGAGATATTATGGCCTAATATTTGACTATATCAAATGGAATTTTAGTTTCACCAACAAAAGATGTATTTTTTTAAGGAATTACTCAGGTAGAGATTTGGGCAATTTAATGAACAAAATTAAGTAACAAGCAAAATAGTGACAGACTCAGAGAGAGCCAGCTGGCAGCTGTTCATTGGGCAAACTGCGTAGAGGGTGGACGGATTGAGCAAAAAAAGAAAAAGACAGAAAAAACTTAAAAAGTAGATTTGGGCTCATTCTCTTGAGCTTTAGTATGATAGATAACCCACTGAATCAGCTAGATTGTGATTGTGATTGAGTGACTATTGTCCGTTGAAAACCCTTCCAAAAAATTCTCTAGGTGATCTGGGTGTGGAAGATTGCAGGAAGGCCTTATAATTGCACCCTATTTTCTTATATGCTAATCATCTTCTCCATGTTCTCTTTTCCTCCTCCTTTTCTTCTTGTTTTTCTCTTTCTGTCTCTCCCCTTTTCTTCTTATGGACCACTACTTTATAATTGGAATAGGTCCTCAGCTATATTATTGCTGGTAAATTTTATGCATTGGGTTTTGTTGTATACTGTCACTAGGAGTGGATGCTATAAAATTGCCCCTGGAACCAAGAAAAAACAATGGGTAGCTAGACACCCTGTAGCTGGTGAGGCTTCTCATTGCTTTTTGGAGAAATAAGCCCAAACAGTAATGGGATGCAGCAAAGATGGCAATTTCCTAGAGGAATATTTCTTAAAGTGTGGTCCCGTGCCCTATTGATTGCTTTATAATGACATAGAGTGGTTTTTTTTTTTTAAATACATCTGCATTTTAACAAATTCTCCAGATAACTAAAAGCTTTGCATTACTTAGTTAATTTTACAATTCTGTCAGGCAGGATCATCCCAATTTTACAGGTAAGGAAGTAGTCGTAAAGGCTATATAAGATACTCACAAAGAAATTTCTAAGGAGAACATTTGTTTGTTTCATGATGCACCTTCCTCTTTCAGGGCTGTTACTATTGTAGATGCAGTTTGCCATCTGAGCAGCTGCAGTGTCCTTTCCCAGCGCAGCACTTCAGAGGAACATTTGCTCTGACAGGTATAAAAGGAAACCAGTAAGAATCAAATTTTCTGCTCTCTCTTTGTATTAGTGGATTAGTGCTATAGATACTTAACCCCTTAAATATCTTTTATACAGAAGTTTTGTTTTATAAAGTGACAGCTAGACTTTTTATAATTTATGTCCCAATTTTGAAGTATTGCCATATCTTCCTTTTCATTGATGTGTATATTTTAAGCACTTTTTTTCACTATGTTAATTCCTTTGGTTCATCATATGACAATTGTTTATTCAGATATTAACAAATATTTGTGGAATTCTTAGTATGTTTGGGCACTGGGTTGATGCAATTTCATTAAACTCTTATCAGTGTTTGATACTAGAAAAGGGACTTGGGGAGACATGGACTACAGTGCAGGGATTGCTGAGGGGGAGTTACGAGGACTAAATGATAATGGAAAAAAATAATATAAAGATTAAATTAAAAAAAAGAGTATCATGACATCTTCCATCATTCTCACTGACATTTTAGGTCTCACGGTAAGAATATTTCAGCCCTTTAGGAAAATGTAAGTAAGAGTCAAGTGCACTGTTATTTTAAAAAGTTTAGATTTACATTCAATACCTTTATAAGATTGGCATTGAAATTACATTATTGAAAATTTATGTAGTTTATTATCTGTTGTGAAATACATTTTGTACACATTTAAATCATCATAGGTAAAATAGACAGGTTGTTAAGCTTTATATAGTGTTTCCAGCAAAAATGAGCAGTTATGAAATATGGCCTCCTTAATCTTGACTTTAGAACACTGACTGTAATTTTCTGTTTGATGAACTTTGTTCAGATAAATAATACAGAAAAGGTTTTCTTTCTTGTTCACTTTATAAAACAGACAACAAAATATTAGTTGAGAATAACTAAACTTATCTGGAGGAATAAACAGTTTAGGACTTGGCTAATGTCCACACAGGGACGACTTTCATATAACATTCTCTTAGAGAAACCTTCTCTGGGCAGATTTTTACCCTAGATCATTCCTTCAGTTGCTTCACCAAACTTGACCCTTAGCTGGAATTGCTGAGGGTTTTGCTCTTTGCCTATATTATAACCACTGTGAGTGGGGTGCTTCTACCATATCTAGTTTGGAAATGCGTCAAGCATCTTAGAAAGATTTGACTAAATCAAATGAAAGGTTTCTTTATTTTCAGACTTCTCTAGAACAGTACTAGAGTTATAGAGGTTTCAAGGGTTATCCAAGAACTTTTAATCCCAAATCAAACAGGAACATGGGATCCTCCCACTTTCAGAGTTTTTATTCAAGGTTCTGTCTGGACCCATTCAGATCTGTATCTGTTTTGTCTTTTTTGTTTCTTTGTTTTTTGGGGGCTAAATAAGTAGAATTTTCTCTTTGCACCCATTATATTTAAGGTTATTTATAGCCAAAAACTCAAGTGAAGGGTGACTCAGTAATCCCTTTGTTGCTCCATGATTTAGGAATTTGGCCAGGAGATCCACATATCCTGATAGGTTCAGTAAGAGCATGTTTAGTGGCCAACATACCGTTGTCCATATTCTCAATATTTTAAAAGCAGATTTCTGAACAACTGCCCAAAGTATTGTTAAAAAGAATATTCTCTATTATTCTGATCATGCCAATACCTAGTCTAAAAAATAAAAGATGCTTTCATTTTAAAAGTGTTCGAACAAATAAGGTACCCAAAGAACAGAAGGGCATCAGGAATCCATTCCAGTAATAGGATTTAAACTCATTAAGCATCTGGCCATGGTTAAGATCACTTTGAAGCTGTATTATTTTTCAGATTTTACATTCAAGTTAGATTCATGTTTTGCTTTTTTAAGATGTGTAACATACAGTTACTAATTTCTCTTCAAATAAAAATATCTATTGTGAAATGGTAAGTCCATAGGATTAGGAGGCACAGAAGATTAGCTCCACCTCTCATCTATTTATAAATATATTTTGCTTTAAAGCTCTCCGCAGCGTACAGCATGTTTAAATACGTACACATATAATACAGTATAAGAATGAGTATGCACACTAAATTGGAGTGGAAATTATTGTATTGCTGATCTCTTTAGGTAGTTTTCAGTTCGCTCTTTCATGCATTGGAATTGTAAAACCCTATCATTTTGCAATTAGGAACGATTGGTCTTCGTTTAGGAGATCCAGTTTAGAAGCTAAAGGCAGTTTGAGAGTTTAATCCAGATTTAATCCCTCCTATTTAGTTCCTAGGAAGGCCCATTGGAATATGAAAATCCCACCACCAGTGATAGCTTATATTTTTTGCCTGCCCATTCTCCAACTTTTACTGTCATTAAACTCCTCGATATGATTTTTTAGCATTAGCTATGCAACTCTGTTATAAAAATGTGCCCTTTGACTCCTGGCGACTTATGAAATTCTGACTACTCATTAACATATACTTTTCTTTTACCCTTCTCCTGAATATTTTCCTCCAGGGATATTTAAACATCTTTAGAATAATGGTACATTTGCTTTCCCCACTTTTCTTTATCGACCACTGCTATCTTCCCGGGTTTTGCAGGGTTTTGTTCAATGTTGCATTACACTCTATACTTGTAAGAAAGAAAGAATTTAGCTGCCAGGCAAGACTTTAGGCAAAAGAACTTTGAGTGAAATGGCAGTGTATAATTTGAGTCGCAAACACCAAGGATTCATTGTAGTGTGGCAGTATTCATCATAACTGAGTTGTCCTGAAAAGGACATGGTGGATGATTGGGTATAGACAGGTAACAGTTAGGGGTTGGCCACACTCCCTTTCATGTGGCTGAATGAGAGCCGCATATCAGGCAGGTTCAGACTCCAAAATTACACCCTAACATTGTAGTCCAGACTCCAGACCATTTTTCAGTTTATTAGTTAAATACTACCCGGTAATTTAAATACTAGAAAGCTCCATTTTTTTAAAGATTGTTTCCAGGAAGAGAAAATGGTAATCAATCGAGATGTTACAAACCATTTTATATTTTGCCTGTGCACACACACACCTGCGCACAAACAGGCGTTCCTAGCTAGGGGTGGCCTTCTGTAAACTGTAGCTTCATTGTGTGGTAGCAATCTTTGGAAATTCACTAACTAATAATGCACAGCTAAGGCTCTGTTCCATGGCTAGTCCTACCCACAAAACTTCCATTCAGCATTTTTTCTGTTTTCCTGGATTATTTGAACAGTTAATGGGCACATACACACGAGCACACACTCACACGTACGTACTTACCCCACATCACAAAAACCACCCTCCCGTTTGGCTCTCATCTGATCCTCAAGTGAGCCACAAGGCAGGACTTAACGAGCTTGTGTTAACTCTATTAAAAAGGTATCCAGAAGTAGTCCCAAAAGGTACAATTTGAGCAACATATTTGTGGTAAGGGAAGGGGGAAATTATATTTAAAGTCATAATGTAACTTTTCTGTACTAAACAGAACAAGTCTCTACAATATCTCTTGCTAGCAGTTTTTATGAACACTCTGTTCTTTGAAAATTTTATAGTAGTCCCCCCATCAAAAAAAATCAATGGTAAAAGATACCCTTGTGAATCTTTTTTTCCAACACTATTTTTAGTGCCATTTGAACTGATTCCTCCCATTTTTCAGAAAATTCATAGTAGTACTCTGTTCTAGAGGTCAAACACTAAGTACTCACCTTTAGGTAATCTTTTGACATAAACCGTTTAGGGCACTGCATCATGAACAATTCTGATTAAGTCTGCTAATACAACTTTAAACATAAGGGATGGTGGCACCTGATACTCAGTAATGTTACAGTTTCCTCTTGAGGTTCTCTTATTGTATATTTGTTAGAAATAAGTTATTTTATATTTGAATACATCAGCTGGATTATTAGAAATCATCTTTCCAACAGAAGTTAAATAGTACATTAAATTTTAAAAACTATTATTAAGAGATGATGAGCATTTATAAGAGAATCTATATTTTATTTGACTAATAATTATTTTAATGCAAAAACTACAAAAATGAAATATTCTCTCATAGACTTAAATAAATTAGTCCCAAATTAATCTGCCATATTGTCAGCTAAAGATATGAACATATATATGTAGCAGTCATATTTTGATGAAAAAGACTAAAGGCATATTTTTGTATATTTTCAGTAATACTGTTTTTATTTTTTTTTACAAACAACACAAAATACTCTCAGTAAGAATTATGCTATGCTTTTCTCATGTTTATTAAATGACTACTATATGAAAGATATACTGTCTGTTGCAGGGAATGCTAAAACAAACAAAACTGCATCCTGTCCGCCTCCCGGGGGAAAAATGAAGATTGGCCATAGCGTTTTTCTACGGCATCTCGTTTAACCCGTGAGAGGGAGACAGTGATGCACCTCGTGTCTGTGACTGTCAGACAACAGGATTTGTGAAAAGTATTCTGATATCAGTGTGTGATGGTATTTTTGAAAAATCTCATAGTAAGAAGAATTTGCTTAAAGTAGTTACAATTTTAGAGGGAACTGGAATTACAAGTCTACCTATATAAATATACATGTACATAAATATGGGTATAATACTTATTTTTATATTCCCAAAAATAAGCTAGTAGGAATAGCACACCAATTAAAGAGAACATCAGTAAATTCTTTCATATTATATATGAGTATATTAAAATAAAGGGTTATTCCTTGATAGATAAAACTTTTTCAATATGCTTCTTATGTAGTTTCAATGAAATACTGGTTAATTCATTTTATGTGAATCATTTCAATGAAGGATTATACAAAAAGTGCATGCATCTTTATAGGTTTATCTTTAGCAAAACAAACGGCCATAGTCACCATACCCTGTAAAAGGAAGAAACCTGGAGAAGCATTCAGTCTCTTGAGATGGTTGATATAAAATGTGAGCATTTCGACCACAATATGTAAGAAGGCATTCGCTCTGTGTCTTGCTAATGAGAGTCTACAAGTACAAGACTCTCAGAATGAGTCTCCTAAACTTTTGCTCCCTGCGCCCCTCTCAGAGTGTAGCTCGGAAGGCAGATGCTTCCTGCTATACCACGTAGTTGTAACACAAACACATTTAATTAACACACTACTAAATTCAGAACTTGACTGCCTACATCTTCACCATGATTATGCTTAATCCTCACATGTTGTCTTGCTTACCCTACGCATGCCTCAAGCAATTGAGTAAATTCTGCAGAAAGGTGGGAATCTTTTAGAATCCTGTATCCCCTTCCCAATCTTAGGTTAGGGATGTGATGGCTTTCCTAAGTACAGAATGCCTTTATGTTTATATTGGCATCCAGTGTATTTCTCCTTTAGTCTAATGTAGTTCTTAAATATTCATGGGCTTAGAAGTTACCCTTTAGGGGTGAGTATCACAAAAATGCATATTGTACCTTCTGGGCAAACATAAAATTTTTCAAGGTTATTTTTCTTATAAGCTACTTTTGGCTAATGTGCTGATTTTAGAGTCTGTCTCTCAACCCTCACCTGAGGGTCTATGGAATGAGGGCCGACCAGGGTGCATAGTGCAGACTAGGTGCTTCATAAATGCCTGTTGAATAGTAGCTTATATAGTAACTACCAGGTTTTTCTGTGTTTTTTTTTTTTACTTTAAAACTTAGAGTTACTTATGATTTATAGGTATTCTATCAAGAATTCTTACAGTGATGAAAAGAGTATGCAAAGAGATATCTACTTATTTTCACAAAAGGGATATTTGCAGTTAAGGAAAGATTATTGCAATTTTAATGGTAGTTCTAAAATCTCTAGGTGAAAGTCATACAAGAGGAAAGTTTCAAGTTTTTTTCATATATTTTACCTTTGAAAATTTTTCCTTGATAATTGGGTTTGAATTTCAAAAACCTTAATTAAGTTTTCAGTGATTTTCTCTATAATGGCCCATTTTACATATTATAATTTTCACACATAAAAATCCAAATTTATAAATACAATTTTAAAATCTTTTCTGATTAGGGGGAGGTAAAACCATAAAGAGCTGTGGGATAATTTCACCCCACTATCCTCTACTAATTTTTGCTAAAGTCTCTCTTTCTCAAGACATAGTTGAAACTATTTCTAACTGTGGGAGCATCAGTATTTCAGTTACTCTGTGCCACTTGCAAAGAACTAATGACTGAGTCCCAGTAACACATATAAACAAACTACTCTAAGTATGGCCAGTCTTCACAATGCAGACCATCTTGGAGATATTTTTAATTGACTAAATTTGCAGTCTAATTGATCCAAACTTTAGTTTTTGATGGACATCACAAGAACACAGATTGTGGATACATAAATGCAATAAAATTTCCACAGAATATAGCTGTCTTTTTGTACTCAAAATAGCTGCCACTATCCAGCTCATTAAACACTGCAGATGTAATACTCTCAAAATCAGTGTCTCTCCCCAATAAAAACAACTGGTAATGTAAGCATACTTCCATAGTTACTTAAACCATGTCTTAGATCATAGACTGACACATAAAATGATTTATTCTGTATTCCTGAATTGGACCCCAGAACATACTTTTTCTTGGGTAGCATGAGTCCTGTCACCTTGCACACTCACGGTCAGAGCTGCTTTGTGGTAAGAAGAGTGGCCTCTGTGCGATTAGCAAGTCTCGATTTCTGGCAGATGTATTGGGGAAAAAGGGATGTTTGCTCTGAAATTTTAATCCTCGGCAGTTAGTAGGTCGGTTCATGGTTTACTGAGATAGGGAACACTGGAACAATTCAAGAAAAAGCTTTGCCAAGACTAAATGGAAATCTTGCTAATTACTTTCTGTAAGAATATAGGCAACTTTTCCTCAAGTTTAAGGGAATATTAATTATCTACCTAACAGAGCGGGAGTAAGTATTAAATAAGCTTATACACTTAAAAGCCTGCTCCTGTGCTGGCTCATATTATGTACTCAATACCTAGACACTAATTTTTATTATTAAGATGCAGTCTGATATGGATATGTCAACTGACAACTTAAAGATAAAGAGACATTTAGGAGACAGTTGAAAACACGTATCACAGAACTTCCCTGTGTGTGTGCATGTGTTTATGTGTGTGGGTGAGAGAGAGAGAGACAGAGAAGCGGAGAGACAGAGAGAGAAGTTAAGGGGTGGGCAGACATTGAAAGAAGAGTCAGAGAGGTTCTGAAAGGAAGAGGAGAACTAAGTGTCATATAATAAATTGTTATCAAGTCATTTCTTGTATGCATCATATCTAGGTCTTGATATAATTTTTAATTTTCTGATGCTATTTTTATTATATATATATATTATTTTTAAATATATTATATTGATTATACTATTATAGTTGTCCTAATTTTCCCTTTGCCCCCCTCTGCCCAGTACCCCCCTACCTTCCAGCATCCCCCCCTTAGTTCATGTCCATGGATCATACATATTATTTTTTTGCCTTCTCCATTTCCTATACTATTCTTGACATCCCCCCTCTCTATTTCATACATATTATGTATGCTTCTTATTCCCTATACCTTTTCCACAATTCTCCTTTTTCCATCCCTACTGATAACCCTCCATGTGATCTCCATGTCTATGATTCTCTTCCTGTTCTGGTTGTTTGTTTAGTTTGTTTTTTTTAGATTGAGTTGTTGGTATCTGTGTTGCTTCTTCAGTGTTTATAGTTTTGATCTTCTTTTTCTTAAATAAGTCCCTTTAATATTTCATGTAATAATGGTTTGGTGATGATAAACTCCTTTAGCTTTACTTTGTCTGGGAAGCATTTATCCTTCCCTCCATTCTAAATGTAGCTTTGCTAGATAGAATCATCTAGGCTATAGGTCCTTGCTTTCCGTCGCTTTGAATATTTTTTGCCTGCAAACTTTCTCTTGAGAGATCAGCTGATAGTCTTATGGGAACTCCTTCGTAGGAGTTCCCATAACCATGTGCTTTTCTCTTGCTGCTTTTAAGATTCTCTCTTTATCTTTAAACTTTGACATTTTAATTATGTGTCTTGGTGTGATCCTCTTGGTGTCCATCTTGTTTGGGATTCTCTGTGCTTCCTGGACTTGCATGTCTTTTTCCTTCACCAAATCAGGGAAATTTTCTTTCATTATTTTTTCAAATAAGTTTTCATTTTCTTGCTCTTCCTCTTCTTCTGGCACCCTATGATTCAGATATTGGCACATTTGGAGATGTCCCAGAGGTTCCTAAACTTGTCCTCATTTTTTTGAATTTTTTTCTTCCTGCTTTTCCGATTGAATGTTTTTTCCTTGGTTGTGTTCCAAATTGTTGATGTGATTCTCAGCTTTATCCTTTCCAGTCTTGGTTCTCTATAAATTTCTCTTTATTTCACTTAGTATAATCTTCATCTCTTTCCTTATGTTTTTGCTGTATTTAGTGAGTTCTTTGAGTATACTGATCACCAGTGTTTTGAACTCTGCATCCAATAGGTTTGTTATTGGAATTCACCACCAGGGCAATAGCTGGAAGGGTGCCAGTTGCATACGGGACGTGGGTGAGGTGACGCGAAAGGGGGAAAGAGCTGGGCAAACCTCCAGAAACCAGGAAGTGGCACTGTCCCCTCTCTGAGCCCTCCCTCCACACAGATCCACAAAGCAGTGAAGAAGGTTGCTGGGCCCTGGTGATTACCTAAGGCTCTGCCCCACATAATTTACAAGTGTGTTTTCTAAGACAGGGAGTCAAAGCAGCTCTGCCTAATATACAGAAATAAACACAGGGAGGCTGCCAAATTGAGGACACAAAGAAATATGGCCCAAATGAGAGAACAGAACAAAACCCTAGAAAAAGAACTATACAAAACAGAGATAATCTAATGCTATTCTTTTCTTGAAAACTTATCCAGATTTAAGAGATGCTTATGTACAATTTGCAAATCACTACACTTAAGTTGTCATTGTGGAATAATAAAACTCACAAACACAGAGAAACTTATTTAAATGAAAAAAAAATCTTCTAGTGAATAAGTAAAACACATAAACTGAGAAAGTTAAAGCAAATGTTCTCTTACCAATTTTATAGTCACAATAATTTTCATGTTGAACCCAAACTTATAAATATATCTATAGAAATGAAATTTTTATATTTGATGTTCTAACACACAAATTAAATATTATTTGTTTACATAGTTGTCCTATTAACATGTTTTTAAGCCCAACAATAGTAGTACCTTACATATTTGCAGCAATATCCAAAGAACATGTGCTTTTCCCTATCTCACCGGCATTATCTTTTTAAATGACATAACAGAAGATATCCTTTCTAGTAAATGTGGTATGAGGGAGAGGGTAAGCCATTTGTTGATTTTTACACATTCTGCCTTTGGCCAAAGGAGAGTACAATATTTCTTTTTTACATCATTCTCTAAATGAAAGCATCATGTGTACAGGGGCAAAGTCACAGGTTAAATACCTACATGAGCCAGAGAGATTTAAACTGTTCCTCGCCCACATGCTATTGATTACAGGAAGCCCAGAATGAGTGAATGAATCACTGAAAATATATCACTACTACTTGGAAAGCTTTCAAAACAAGCTAGTTTCTCCTATATTTTACTTATAAGGGGATAGGAGTGTTCGTCTATACATTCAAACAATCTTCCTATGTGTTAACTTCAAAATAGATTTTGTCTGGCTAGCTGTTTCAAAATTAAAACTAATACAGGCAAGGTTTATGAATGTGGTATGTACTTTAGCTTCCTGGACTAACCTATTCCAAGAACTGAGTTATGCACTAAGAGAGCCTCAATTTTTAAAATATCATGTTAGAATCAATTACCTTCATAGTAATACGGAGAAATATGTTAACCTAGAACTCTGAAGGCTAATTTCCTATTGTGTTAATATAGACAACGGTACCACTGAATTCTTAGGATTATATATCTGCCAAGTGAATGAACTTTCAAAAGACCTAGGAAGGTAAATCATATTTACAAATATGCCAACTTCAATTTCAAGGTCTACCAGGAGATCACAGGAAAAGATAATAGAACACAAAATCACTTTTTCTGTTGTTTGAATACAACAAAATCAAATCTTCTTGATCTGGGTATTACCAGGTATATGTGAGAAGGAAAATAATCACAAAATCATACATAGAAATGTAGATACATATCATACTTTTCAAAAACGATAAATCTGTGACTCAATAAAATATAACATCCCAGCTTTATCAAGCTCAAACTCATGTGTCACTCTTAGAAAGAATGATATAGTATCTATCACAGGGTGTTTTCTAAAAGTATCCTTACGGACAGCACAAGACAGTGTTTATCATATGTGCTTTGAAAATGTTACCATAATTTAGTGTGGTATTTTTTTGTTTCAAAACAATTAGAGTTAAATTAAAGAAATGGATAGTCTGGGGCTGCATTTTGATTCATCATTTATTCAATTCTTTCTTCGGTCATCTCTTTTCCTTTCCTTTCTTCTTTTTGTAGACCCACTATGTTATATATTGTACAAATTGTCAAGTGTATAGGCTACAACAATTACTGTTATTATGCTTGTCCGGGTGATGGGAGACACCAAAAATCACCCTCTGTGGACACACACACAGAACATTCTGGGAGCCAAGGAGAGGCGTCAGAGAAACAAGCAAGGAGCAGAGTCAGAAGTAGCTGACCTATATCTTCTCATGAAACTAGAGTTTTAACGTATTTTTAATCAGCCATAGAGATTTGTGATTGATCTTGTAAGTTCTGAAGCATTTTTATTTAAAGGTGACAGTTCTGCTATCTGAAGGAAACTTCCATTGGCAGGCCATACAGATAGGTTACAACTGTTCTCTGTGGCCCTCACTATATTTATCTTTACCTTCCATGGGACTTCTTTAGCTACAATAAACACAGAAAAGTACAATTATCAACACATAATCTTTTCCTTTGTTTAAATTCTCATTCTTCTTTTCCAATAAATGGCACCAGGCACACATTATGTGCTCAATAGATACTTATTGAAACTATCTACTAAGTAATACATAATTTCCATATTCTATTTCTTATCAATCTGTATAACATCTGAACAGTTTTTCAATTGTTATCAAAAGCTCAGTTGCAAAATAGAATATATCTGATTACTCAAAGTAATAGTTTCCATATGCCATGTTCTTATCAATCTGTATAACATCTGAACTGTTTTTCAATTGTTACCAAAAGCTCAGTTGCAAAATAGAATATATCCGATTACCGTAAGTAATAGTTTCCATATCCCATGCTCTTATCAATCTGTATAACATCTGAACTGTTTTGCAATTGTTGTAAAAAAATTCAGTGCAAAATAGAATATTTATATCTGATTACCCTAAGTCTAAACAGACCTGGAAGTTTAAAAATTTTATCTCTGAATAAAGCAGAAATTCATCATCTCTACTCTTGCTCCATGTACCATAATGTACAATGCTTTTATTAAACTATGCTTTGGCACTATATCATTAGACTGCATTGAAAAATTGTAAAGCAAATGTTCATAAAAAACATGCTACTGCAATGATATACATAGTTCACTATATCAAATCAGGTATTCCATTAATGAGGACCCATGGGAAGACCTTCACTCAGACTCGTGCATCAGGACAAGCTATTTTATACCTCTGCACCATATTTGTGTTTACCTGATAGACATCATAAAGCTGTAAACTGTCTCTCTTGCAGCTCTGAAGAGTCAGAAATGCCAGTAATTGTACCATACCTTAGGTTTATCTATGCTACTCTATCATCTGAGCACTCAATTCATTTTATTTAAAATCCTCCTTTTCCTTTTCTGTATCTTCTCACTTTTGTTGTTGCAGTGCAAGTCTATATGTAACTTCAGTTCTTAGATTTAATAAAATATTTAAACTTTCTCAAAACACTTTAACACTTATTCTGCCTATCATTCAATCGTACTTACCTAGTATAATAAATAGTGGAATACCAGTGTAAAACAAATATATGCACAGTTATCCTTCTCACTGTGTTTACGTGAGAACACTACTTTTCCCTACTTTCCCTCTTTTTTGTTTGAGACTGTGACTACTTGTGCTGCATCTCAGGTTCAAAGAAGAGCACTTTCTCTATTCCCACATGCTTCCCCTGCTAATGTTGGTAATAGATATGTTCGTTGAACTTTGAACTATAATGCCATGATTTATAACTCTCACTTTACAAAAAACAGCAGTAATATTTCTAGATGTCATAGTACTTCTGTACTTAGCTGAAGTATCTTTGATTAATTAGAAGACAGGAGGCATTATGGTTTATTTCTCAAAATAATGCAGTATAACACCCAATACTGTGTTCTTGTAAGGAATATAGTTATGGCAATAATTAGGTTGGTATTGATATATTTTAAATGGCGGTGTTCATCATATGTGCAAATCTTGGATCAGAGCAAATATGAAATTCTTTTTAAACAGTTATATGGGAAAGAGATGCTAAATTGCCTTTCAGTATAATACAGTATAGAACATTTGGGACCAGGATTCAGGAGACGTGATCTACTGCATGCCCTTCTGCTGACTCAGCATAAAAAGCTCAATGTCTAATAATTCTGTCATTTCAGTTTCCCATTTGTGTCCTGTTTAAAACCTCCCTGAACAATACCTTACAATGACATTTTAGGATGAATAAGATTTAGAATCTCACTGCCCTCTATTTAAAACTTATTGCTACTAAAGCATTTTCTTAAGAATTCAAAACCATTTTAAATTCAATACCTTATAAAATCATATGACCACTATATGGCACCCCTGATGTTTTCAGAAGGTAAGCAAATGTACTGCAAAATAAAATGACCTAATCTTTAATTGTCAAAACCATTTAGTTCAGCCTCTGAGTTGATCCATGTAATATGATACACCCAAGAAATATGCTCTGATTGCCTCCATTTTGTTAGGCACCGTCCTAAATCTTAGGGATACAAAGAAAATAGGAAAACATAGACTCTTCTCTCAAGGACTTTACTGTTTAGCTGGGAGACAGAAAAATAAAGTCTATATTTGATGGCACATCCTGACCAATGTTTCCGTAAGACAAAGTTGATATTCATCACCTACACATTAGTGAATATTAAAATCATTCTTCATTATTGGTGACTAGAGAGCCTTTCAAGTTCCTGAACACCCCTTTACTCCTCTGGCTGGCTCAGCCCTCCCCCCAGGAATCTTTTGGCCTCTCTAAGATCCAAGAATTAATGTCTGGAAATTAACATAAGGCCTTCATGGCCATGCCTTTCTTATTGGGCCTGCAATTACAGTGGATAATGTGTTGGGTTTGTTAAAAATGCATTTTGACTATAAAGCCAGGGTACAGATACACACAGAGATATCCAAATTAAATCTCAAAGAGGGCTTTCTGGAGGAGACTGTGCTTAATCCAACTCCAGAAAAGTTAGTGGGCATTAGTTAGAGGCAAAGAGAATGATGACCTTTTATGACATTGTCAATAATTACTTTATCAGTCAGCCCTTATGTGAACAACCTTGAATGAAGCAGGATCTGACAGGCAACTGAGTCTGTCTGTGGAAACTTCGAATTCTTAATTTTTTTTTTCTCTTAGGGGTAGAATTAACTAAAAGTATATCTTTCAACCTTTATTCTTACTTTATATTAACTTAAAATAATTGCCAAATTGGGATCCTATTTCATAATTAGTAAATCTGAATTGCTTCTTAGAAATAATCAAAAAGACTTGATAATGAAAAAAGTGAGCTAAAAGTTCTTGATACTTCTTAAAATAGCATGTTCATACTAGAGAAAACATTGGTGCTTCAGAATGCATACCTTTTCCTGACCCATATATTCAAAATCTTAAGTATGTTTATGATATAATTTACTTTTGTGTGTCATAAATACCAGCTCTGTATACTCCTTGTACTGAGATTTAAAATATTTTATGATTATTTAAATTTTAAAAATTATAAGGAAGATATCTAGAAATTATGTGGTTCTAGTACACTCTTTATTCCTCCACTCCCAGCACCTGAGACCAAAAGAACTTCTGTGATTTACCCAAAGCTACATAACTTTGGCAGGGGACTCAGGGAGGAAATCATATCCTGCTTTTCTTTTTCTCTCTTTAAATTTAAATAGCTATAAACAATAGTTTCAACTTATTTCCTAAAACCTGTGACCAAGAATGCAGAATTTATTGTTCAGTATTCTAGACAAACACCTGGAAGCGGAAGGATGTGGAAGGATGGCTTTCTGGTCCGATCCGAGGGGTTGTGGGGAAAACCAATGATTTCTTATAATCTGAAAACTATTATAGTTCATTATCCTTGCAGAAATACTTGAGTGAGGAACAGAAAAATAATATTCCAATTGTTTATTTTATTTCTAAAATGAAAAGCACTGAATTGATAATGAGAAAAATTGTCCTCATTTTAAATTCAAAGGAACTTAGATAACATGTTTCCCCATTATTTTAAATTTCATCATAATTTGCTTTCTGTTTATAATTCTGGTCCAAATAATAAAAGGAAATACAAACAGAAATGGAAGAAATAAATTTTAATTTAGTAACACACACACACAGAAATCTATAGTTCTATTCTTGTTTTTGGAGAGACTAAGTAGCTTCATATGAATTCACTACAGTTAAGGAATCATGTTTTCTTTACATCCAAAAAGTATTCCCAGAGCATTCTAAGAGTAAGTATGTGGTGTGTGTTTATGTGTGTGTGTGTATAATTTTACTCCAGTGCTTTATAAACACTTTCCAAAAATACATAGCCATAATTAACATTATTATCCATGTAAGTGATTTTCATGGTTTCTAATGAATGTATTTGGAATTGATAAATAACAAAACAAAAACAAAACAAAAAATTGCTTAGCTAAGTATTATGTTCATATAGTTTCTTACAAGGAAAGTAAGTTATTAGATAATATATCCTTTTGAAATAAACATCAAAATGTCCTCAATATTTATAATGATTTAGACTTTTTATTGAAATGTTTTTATTTAATTTGCAAGATTCATCTACTTGTTATTTTTTCCACAAATAATTCAATGTTTAGTTTAAACACAAATGACACCAATTCAACATTCATACTAATCCTATAACAACAAACTGATGGAAATGGAAAAATCAGGTATTTTAGAAAGTAGATTTTGATTTACAACTTCTAAAGACTAATTTTAAACAGTGAAAGGTGAATTCTATGGCTAGCCAAATGTCCAAATTCTCAATAAAAGCTCCCAGTTTGGAAAGCCATCACCTCATAAAATTTACTTCATATAAATCATGTTTTAAATGTCTTTGAAAAATGTATATCAAAACACTTGTCAGTTCTTGTGATCTTCCCCAAAGAGGAAGTTCAAGGCCTTAATTAAATAGATGACATTTTTTTCTAATGCCATGGAGATAGAACTGCAATAAGTAGTCCCCACTTGCCCACAGGAGATAGGTTCCAAGACCCTCGATCAATGCCTCAAATAGTGGGTAGTACTGACCCCTATACATGTATTATGTTGCTTTCCTATACATACATACCTTATCACTCAAAGGAGGCACTTTATGGCTTCTCTTTGGCATATTCAAACTGCCAGCATCACTACTCCTGGGCTTTGGGGATATTAGTAAGTAAAATAAGGGTTACTTGAACACAAGCCCTGTGTACTGCAACAGCTGATCTGATAACCTAGACAGCTACTAAGTGACTAAAGTGAGGGTATACAGTGTGGACATGCTGGATAAAGGGCTGGACAGAGTAGAAAGGCATGAGATTTTATCACACTACTCAGAACAGTGTGCAATCTAAAACTTATAAATTATTTATTTCTGGGATTTCCCATTTAAAATTTTTGACTACAGTAACTGTGAGTAACTGAAACCATGGAATGTGAAACTGCAGATACGAGGAGTCTACTGTACTTCTTCAAAATTGGGTAATTAGCAGACCTTTAGAGAAGGCCATATATTCACACAAGACCACTTTTGCTGCATATCCCCATTTTGGTTTTGTTCATATATAAATGTAATGTGTTAATCAAGTGAACCTGAGAGCCATTCATAGGTCCAGATGCAACTTCAGAGGTTCTGTAGTCCAATCCTTCATCTCACCAAGGAAAGCACTACAAGGATACGTGTTTGCTCATAACTATCCAATGATTGGTAGGAAACCAGGGCAAGAACCAAGTTTTTCCACCCTCTGGCCTATGTTCTTCCCATTACTCCTCGTTTCCTTGTTTTGTTAGGTTATTTTAAATATGTGTTTGGAAATTTCAGATGTTAACTGTTCAGCAATTAAATTCTGGTTGAGGTAGTTGCTAAGAAGACTAAAGGAACTGGGTCACAGAAGTTTCGCGTAGAGCTATCCTGTAGGTCACCAACCCCACGGAAGCAGATGAGACGCGGAACTCACTCCTTGCTGAGTCTATAGACGCTCGTTCAGCGTCTGGTACCAGATTCTCCATCCAAATCTGTTGAATGTTGAAGGAATGAACTTCAGTGGTCTATCTGGAGCTTGTAAGTTCCATATTGATGAAATAATAACAAAATATCTGATCTATTTTTCATGAAATTTGAATAAACTTACTGTGAAATTAAGACAAAAGTAAAGTTTATAAGTGTCACCTGTACTAAATGATTTTCATTTGTTATTTAATCTGTGGATTAATGTCTTGCTTTCTGCTCCTTTGCTTGCAATGTTGTTATTGTTACTATTATTATTGTTAGTTTCTGTGTGCTAGAACAAAGACAAAAGCAGTCTTTTAGACAGAAGAGTCTTGTTCAAGTTAAATTTGTGTTTGGCTAAATAAAGCAAACTATTTCAACTCAGTCCCCCAGAATTAGGTCTAGTGTTCTATATTCCTAAATAGTAATAAGCTCAAAATATTTTAAAAATTTGCTTACTCCTAAGTTGTCAAATAAAATCATTTGATTTCCCCTTCTCTCCCAAAATTAATACACTGTCCAGGATTGCACAATGACTAAGGGCCTATAATTCACATCAAATTACTACTTTTTAAACTTACAGAAACTGGGCATAGATTCCCTATTTTTCCTTTATTCAACATTGAACTAACATTCCAAAGTTGTTTTTATGATTTACACATTATTTTAGATACCAGATATATCAAATAGCAAAATGGACTGTCATGGAACATAAACTCCAATAGATGGAAACAGATAAGATTTTTTCAGATAATATAAGCTATGAAGAAAATAAATTAGTATAATAGACAGTGATGATGATGAGCTAATTTAGATGCAGTGGTCAGAAAAGTCTGCTAGGGAAGTGGCATTTGAACTGAGAACTAATAAGGATGGCAGTGTGTTGTTTTTCATAAGAAAGATTTTCAAAGTATCTTACAGGAGAGTATTCATTCACTCAGTGTGATCAACGAGCTTACAGGTTTATAAAAAGGATTTTACCAGCTAATGAGAGCATATCCATCTCTCAGCAGTAGATTTACTTCATCTAAGCTCAGGAGTTAAATTTATATAATCAGATGCAAAAGTATAGTTTTGAAATAAAAAGTAATTCTTACAAAGTTTAGAATACTGAACACCCTTATGACAAAACAACCTTTTTCGATTCCTTAGGCAGATTCATGTGGTAAGCCAAACAATTGTCTTCAAGGTGTTGGTAACCATGTTATTAGATGAGAGAGTTCCGTGTTGATGTCACTACAACAACAATGGTAGTTTTGCCAATGGGACTAGCTTGGCTTATGCTGGCTGTAACTGTAGCCCTCCATGTCCACCTCAGGGACAGCCTTAACAATGTGTCCAGACCCTTTGTCGTTTTCAATGTGTCTACTTTCCTGCTCCTTTCCTACATTCATCCAACCTCAATCCTTCCCTTCAATTTTTGGATGCCTAGAACTTCCTCTCTCACTTGTATTCTTTTTTAGACATGTCTCATACCTTCAAACAGGTTAAATTAAATTCTTAAAAACCTGAGGGGCCATTCTAGTTTTACACCTTGGATTTCTCCCATCATGTTTTGATTCTGAGGTTTTCTTTGTATTTCTGTTAGCGAATTATATTTTTTTACTACTAAGATCTTGGAGAAAGCATGAAACACCCATACTCATAAAACTTATGTCTACCTAGTTGAAGATGATACATGATAAAACCTTACGTAGAAGAGTGTGACTCTAGACTATTGTTGAAAATGTATACTTATGTAATGTAATACTTACAGCTCTACACTCCTGTCGTCAATTCTAAACCTTACCCTGGGAGTCAGAAGTGAAGACTAAGAGAGTGGTACCCATATTTTGGATAGAGGCTAGGAGCCAAGGGTAAGATTTCTTATGTAAGGAGGATAAGTAGATCAACTTTCCTTACTTCATGTCTTTCATGCTTTTAATGAAAACCTCTTCTGTTACTACGAAGTTTTTGTCTTTTGTTGTTGTTGTTGTTGTTTTTAATCTCTCTGCTCTGGCCAACTAACCATAGGACTAAAAACTACCTCCCTTCCAATCTATGTGTTATGATGTTGCTAACAGATAACTGTAGAAATCCAGAAAGTTAAAAAAAAAAAACATGAAATTACACAAGGTCTGGTTGTTAAAAACAGCTGTGCTGGCCTTTTTCTGAAAGACAACAAAAGAGAAAGCAAAGCATAATTTAATTTTAATTCAAAAATGACTTTCAAATGATGAAAAGTGAAAAAAACAAAAAGCAGTTTCAGGTAGACTATTGAAAACAAAGAATGATATTAGCCAAAGAAAATCGAACACAAAGTAAAACTTAAAACATATTTGAATGTGTTTTATTCTCTGTTTTTTGTCTCTTTGTATGTGTAATTTTCCTCCTGTTCATTCTTTTGAACACAATCAGTCTTTCTTTATAGAGTATGTTTTTTCTGTATTCCTAAATCAACATAGTTGAAAGAATTCAGAAAACTGAAGTAGTATTAAAGGCCAAATCCAGACGCTACTTTTATTTAGGCTAAGTGAAACTGAGTAATGAATCGTGATGATTGTTAAACTAACAGAAAATAATAACTTAAAAAAAATAGTGGCCATGTGACTTGTTTTAGCCAATGAAATGTTAGCAGAGTGTGTAACTTTTCAGTGAAAACTTTTTTTTCAGTTATTTCTTTTTTACTGAATTTATTGGGGTGACATTATTTAATAAAATTATATAAGTTTCAGGTGTGCACCTCTATAAGTCATCTGTGTATTGTACTTTGTGTTCGCCACCCCCAGTCAAGCCTCTTTGCATCGTCGTACCCTCTTCTACCTACTCCTACCCCACTTTTCTAACTTTTTAAGGTTAAATCTAAAGGGAACTTAGGTTTAAAAGACTGGGATTTGATGGTGAAGCACAATACATGTGGTTTATTTTACAGACTGGGGAATTCCACAGCATTACAACTAGCTCATATGAGGCATCTGACAAACAGGAAATGCCGAATTCATTCTAATCTCCACTAGTATGTGTGTATGTGTGTGTGTGTATGCACACATATATTTATGTATGTATATATGTATGCATATGTGTGTATATGCATGTGTGTGTGCATATATGATCATCTACTAAAGAAACAAGTGAAACTTTGGGGAAATTTTGCAAAGCCATATGTTTGAGATAAAAAAATTGCTAGAAAACTGAAATAACAAGAAGTTCCTATGCAATTAATTTAGGCTAGTATTTTTTTACTCATGTGTGCATGAATATATGATCATATACTAAAGAAACAAGTGAAACTTTTGGGAAATTTCCCAAAGCCATATGTTTGAGATAAAAAATTGCTAGAAAACTGAAATAACAAGAAGTTCCTATGCAATTAATTTAGGCCAGTATTTTTTACTCATAATATACTTTGTGTCAAACCCTTAAATGTTTAATTTCATCATATGGACCAGGAATAATTTTAGCAGAGAATATTACTGTATTTATAGGTATTCATATTAAATTCACAGGTATCTTCAAATTAGTCTATGAATTTAATCGAAAACTGTCAAACTAAACATAATTGGTTATTTTTGAATTTATGTACTAATATTTATTAAAATTCCTTTCTTACTTGTTCATTTATTTTTGTCATTTGAATGTACTTGTTGGCACAGACTCAGTAACAAGTCTCAGAAGTCTTAGAGAGGTCTGAGTTAGACCATTCAGAAGAAGTAAAGTCAAGTGATTTTATTGGATTCAGATGATTTTGTAATGAGTGTAATCCCTCCTTTTAGCAATGATTACCCTTGAACTTGCTCTTGTGGCTAAAGTGTCATGAGGTAAAAATTAGTGTTTCTCAAAACAACATTTATTAAGACCTTTATGAGGTGAGGCATTGTTAAATGAAGATTTATGAAAATTGCCATTTTATATTTGAGGGCACAGAGTTAAACATTAAAATTCATCATGGAAGTTTTACTGTGTGTTTTACATTATGGAAAATGTTTGCCTTATGCTGGAAGCAATCAAAGTACACATCAGTCTCTCTTGTTACCATGCCCTTTTTCATTTGCTTTCCTTTGTTGGGTGATATTGTCATTTTTATGCACATGGAAAACTTCTTTTAGCTCTCAAAACTTATCTCAGTTAACATACTCTTTTTGGGGGGTATACCTTCTTACATTTTGACCTTCCAACTTGGAGCTACACTACCTCATTCTGTGATCCACAGCATCCTGAGCATGTGTCCACCATAGCTCCTGGTCCAGTGGTAATTTATGCATCTGACTTGAAAGCATTTCAGGTCAGGGACTATGCTCCCTTTGGTAACTACAGTGCATAGCATAGTCACAGGCACACAGCGGGCACAGAATATATATGAACAATAGTCATTCCTATTCTCAATTCTTAATGCATGTCGATTTTGAAAAGATCATAAAGATTTGGATATTATGTCCAAAATTTTAGAAAATAAAGGGATGTAGGAGCATATAACATCCTCACTTATAAACATAGTAAAAATTCAATACTTAGCTAATCTTTATTACAACCAATACACTAGTGTCACATTTATTGTGTTTAGATTCTAAAGTGGGAAGAACATAATCACACTGGAAAAGAGCTCCAGAACTCGCCGCAGTGAGACCATCTCACCATTATCACTCGGTCAGCCCAACACAGCACTGCACCATGTTGCTGTTTCTTTGGTGGAACCTCGCATAAAGTTGTTGACTTGAGTTTCATAGAGAATGAAAAGTATGTGTCTTTATACATGAAACTCACTTCTAAGAGGTGACGTGCTCAAACTGGGAGAGGCAGACAGGAACTGAGACCAACTGAGGGAACGGCAGTCTCAAATCACATGGACCATGTGTCAACTCAGTGCAATTCATTGATGGCAGTGACAAACAGAATCATCCTCCCTACTTAAATTGTTAGTTTCCTTACTTACATTTTTTCACAAATGAACTTGACCTTAGATGTAATTACAAAAGTAGCTTTAGATTTAGAATGAATATAGGTGTTAGATTTAGATGTAATTGCAAATCTAAATTTAGATTTAGAATTACAAATATAGTTGAATTTAGCTGAGTTAAATATTTGTATAATGTGACTCCACAGTAAATGAATTAAAGGACTTTTTCTCCATTTACCCAAATAATTGTCACAGTTGTATGGGCCTTTCAGAAAATATTCACATTCAGATATGTTAAATGTATGTGCAGTAAGAAATTTTCCGTGTATTTCCATGTGTATGTACACATACAGATTTGGGAACAGACAGATGTTAAGGTTATTGGTTATATCAGTCTAACATAATTAATGCACCCAGAAAAAATCTAAACTCACCAAAAATTAGGAAACATGTGAGTCCAGAATCATGTGTAGGACAAGGAAATTATATGGCTAATACTGTTCTGATTACATTTTCTCTTAATATATTTAATTAGAGATAACAAGTACAGCCCTGCCTATACCCACAGTATACACAGTATAACTCTTTTATGTTATCAGAAATAAGAAAGTTGGATAATACAAATGTGTCATTTTATACTGTAATTATGGTTAACTCAAAGAATGGTCTTCCTACACATCAGGAATGACTTCCAAATTATAATAACTTTGAATCATTTTATAGCAGAAAAATCCAAGAGTCTGGCAGAAATTCATAAACTCATTCATTCACTCAGTAAATATTTTTGTGTGTCTGATATATGTCAGGCTTCAGTTTAGGAAATGGAAGTACATAGTCAACAAGGCAAACACTTTCTCAGTTCTCCTAACGATTATATTTTAGTAGGAAGAAAGAGAAAATAAATAAATGAAATGATTTTCATTAGAAATCAGTGCTATAAGAAATAAAGGAATCAGATAGAAATTGGCTGGAAATGATAGTAGGGCCATATTGCTTTAGAAGGTATATCAATGAAGGCCTATCTAAAAGGTTAAGTACAAGTTAAAATGTGGATAAGAGTGCTCAATCATGTGACATTTTTGGAGAACAGTGTCTGAAATAAAGGGAACAGAACTCAAAGTGGAAACACACAGAAGTGTGGGTGAACTTAGCTAGTTGGAGAAGTATAAAGACAGCCATAGTGGCAAGTGCATGATGGGAAGTGTGGTAGAAAATGACTGGGGAAAGTGTTTATGTAACGCTATCAGCTTTGGTAAGAGGTTTGCGTTTTATTCTGATCCCAAACAATAAGGGATATCCTTAAGAACTCAGAGATGATCACCAGCAGGAGCTCAGATTGGTACTGTATTGTTTGCACTCAATTCTATTTTCGGTGTGTCACCTGTTGTAAACCTGTTGAGTAAGTACGATTACTGGTGAAGAGAGCGAGCTCTGAAATCAAACAGATATAAGCTCGAATTCTGGCTTATTTACTCACTAGCTGTGTGTTTTCTAGAGGAAAGACTTCACATTTCTCACCTCAATTTCCTCTGTAAAATAGATGATAATAGTACCTACCTCTTAAAGTTGTTGTGAGCATTCAATGAGATAATTACATAAGCTACAGTACTGTGCACAGTACATGAGTGAAGTCAGACATTAATGACTTCATGATACTTAGAGCATTTGTTTAATTGATTTGGGATTACAAAGCTGTCTCTTCGGTCTTGTAATTTTTATTATTTGTTAAGCTACACAGGTTTTTCACAGCCTTTACAGATGCAGAATCTGTTATAAGGTAAATTCTACTTTGCATACACACAAAAGATGATAGGTAGCTTAAATTTGCATATTTTAAAAGAGCATCACTGGGGAAAATCTCCCTATAAAGTCTGATTCAGATTAAAGATGTATGCCAGAAAAAATATTTTCAATAGTTAAATATTTACCTGTATAGTTTTATAATCATACTTTATTCAAAGTTCTCCACTTAGTTGGTATAATTTTCCAGCATTATTTTTTTCTTTAGAGAGAGTGACCTAAAGAAGACTCAGTGTAAGAACAGAAGGCTTCTCAATGCAGAGCTGCTCTTTTCCTTAGGGCGACATATTTCTCATCTGCCTTTACTTTCCCTCTTTGTTATGCTGATACTATCAGAGTATACTTATAATAGTAGTCAAACCATTACTAATTTCTCATGGTTTTAACATTTTGGAAAAAAGAAAGAAAAAACATTAAAATATATTTTTAATCCCAATCTTTTATATTTAAATGGAACTCCAATATTTAAATGGAATCCATTACATAAATATTTCCGCTAACCCCATTTAAAATTACAGCCAAAATATGTTTTAAAAAGTGATTTATTTTTTATTGTCCTTTTCCCTACCATTGTCCAGTTATACAGCCCAGATCAAAGCATCAATTTGCTTTAGAAAACATATATTGAAATGCACTCATGGTTAACTACATGCAGTCATTTGTTCCAAAATACTGCTTAACAAGAAAATTGTTCTGCTTACAGGTGTGCACTCATAATGGCAGTAAAGGGGTAACATGAGGATGTTGATGAAGACGACGAGGATGCCGAGATGCTGATCCCATCCATCCTCTGTTACGCACTTAGTGTGTGTTAGACACCATCGCATTCTGTGTCTGTGTCTCTGTCTTTTTCTTTCTCCCTGTAAGACAAACAGACATCACAATTTCACTTTTGAAAATGAGCAGGCAGATACTGTTGAATAGCATGGACAAGGCCACTTGTGAGTGAAGACCAGAACCAGAATTCAAATCTGACTCTGACTCTGAAGTTTTCTTCTCCCTGTGCTACACTACCTTTGATAAAGTAATGAAACTAATTTTTTTCCAGGTTCCTGCAAATGTCAGCCTTATTCCACTTAATTCCCATTCACATTTTAATGTTTTATATGGAAATTTAGGTTTCATAGCTGGCATCTTTGTATCCCCAAACATGATAAAATGTAAAAATTCAGCTGTTTTTGTTTTCCTTTTGAAAAGATCAGCCACCCCTGGCTGGTGTGGCTCAGTGGATTGAGTGCTGCCTGTGAAACAAAGGGCTGTGGATTTGATTCCCAGTCTAGGGCACCTGCCTGGAATCCCGGCCAGGTTCCCAGCGGGGGCACGCACGAGAGGCAACCACACATTGCTGTTTCCCTCTCTTTCTCCCTCCCTTCCCCTCTCTCTAAAAATAAATAAATAAAATCTTAAAAAATGAATAAAAATAAAAAGGATCAGCAACAACTTCTAACTTAGTGAATGTCCTGGTAACAGTGAAAGGACTACTTTACAATTTATAGTTTTGGTTTTTCTTCAGAATGGATTCTACTCCTCTTATCCATTTGCATTCAGTGAACAACTTATTTCTAGTGTCAGATGAACAGCAAGAAATTAGAAGTGTTTATGCTTTTATACATAATAGCCAAAATAGTCATGCTTAACACGTTTAGCTAGAATTAATAATGATTTAAACAAAGCTATAGTAGAATTCAAATAGTTCAGCGTATCACACTCCTAGGTTGCAGAAATAAGATTAGAACTCTTTATTAAAATAGTATTTCTGCTACAATTGCTTTGCAAATAGCTAAACGTAGTAGATGTTCAATAAATGAAGACTGTTATTATTAGTAAACCCTCCAAACATGTAACAGTCATGTAGGTACTGATTTGCTTGAGGAAGCAAAGTGTTCTTATAATCTGTGTTACTCACTGACAGGCTTCACATTTGGTGGTTTGAGCAGTGTATTACTTGCAGAGATGGAGATGATGAGGAGGAGGACAGCAAGGGTGATAAACATGTAAAAATACTGTAATAGGACACTTTAGTTAGAGGAAGTCATTTAATGCCTCAACAGCCCTATATGGTAGGTTTATTAGGTAGCACTAAGTTTACAGATGAGGATACTGTGTCACAGAAGGTTGTCGTTTCACACGATATCTAGGCAATTAAGTGACGGAGAAAGACTCTGACTAGAAAGTCCAGTTCTTAACAACTACAGATAAAATTCTGGGAGATTAAAAAGAACTGGACGTAAAGCACTTAGAGTCAACACCACTTAAGCGTCACATCAGTAAGTACTTGTAAGTATGACTCTTGCTTAGCTATTATGATCACAACATATAATTATATAAAAAGTTCTCATTATGGGTTTAGAGGGAACTTTTTTCCTAATTTTAATTACAGATTTAAAAAAACACCTCCAGATATTTAAATCTGTAAATGATCTTATAAATATTGGTTATCTTTCTTTTTGCCACCTTTGTTATTGAATGTTGATTCACTTTTTATAAAATCCAGTGGATATCACTTAGATTTCTGGAAGGAATCTGTATTAGTACTTTAAAGATAAAAAGTTACAGTGGTGAAGATAAGATCATAGAGTGGAAAACACTAGTTAATACCAAACATGGAGTAAAAATGAAAGATCAAAGTTTAAGGCATCAAAAAAAACCCCAAAAATGTCTGTTATAACTATTTGATATTTCCATCATTTCTGTTATCCTATGTATTGAGTTGGAAGGTACTCATTCAGGAATTTCAGTTTTGTAGAGATTTAGGAGAAGGACTTGCATTTCTATTTTTTTTCTTTTTCTATCACAGTCACTTTGTACACAGGCAGACATGCAAATATGTCAGGAAAGAATCCTAAGTCTTTTTGAACATTAGGAGAGATGTCCATTTTAGAAAATGGGGAAGCACACATTTGGATAAATTTATATGTACCCCTGAAATGTGGGTGCTAGTCTGAACTGCCAAACTTTAGAATTTTCACATTCTTAATATACCAAAGTAGGTTAAAACAGCCTATTAGTATAAGGAGTATTTTTGAAACTGTTGACATTTGGCTACTGTTCTTTCATCCACTGTTCTGTAGCCTTGACAGAAACTTGGTTTAACTTGCAGAGAGAAAGTGAAAGACAGAGAAAGGTGTCTATATGAAATGCCCCGGAGAGAAGCAGAACTCCTGTAAGGCAACATTTAGGCATTGAGTGTGACACTGTATTAACCTCTTTAATGGATGTATGTAATAAAGTGACATGTAAATGGAGCACAAGGGGAGATATGACACTATATCTGGAAGAGGATAAAACAGTTGGTTGAATACTGGGCTATTATAGCAGTTTGCAAACCTTGGATAAACTCAGTCAGCGGTTGTATAATTGGTTATTCAATCCCGACCCTTGTTCACAGCTCAAAGCCAGGAACACTGAGACCTGTTGCCAATTTGAGTGAATATAGTGACTGTACTCGGCCGGGGCCTAACATTGGAGCCAGGCCTTTTCCTGTGGGCTGGTTTCCACCATGTCTGGGACTGGCTCAGTGACAGTGGGTCTTTTGTTGTGAGAGGCTGGCTGGTACTCCCCTCCTTTGCAAAATGTCTAACAGCTACACAAATATAAGAAAATAGGAAAAGGGCCTTACTGTAGCTTTTCTCTTAGTAAGTTAATGTGGAATTATTAGTTTTCCTTTCTTTTCTTTTTTTCCCTCCCTTTTTGGGGAAAGTCTGAGTTAAGTAAATAAACTGAAAGAGTGATATAAAAGCTGGTTTTGGGGTAAGAATTGAATCTTGGTAGTCCCTGATTAGAATATGATATCTATGGAGAAATTTATAGCAATTCGATTCACAAAAAATCCCGAGTAAGGTATTTTACTTTCCCTCCTTTCTCCTATCAAAGTTCATGGAGAAGACTGTTTTTATGCTATATCTCTTCCACGACAAAAGGTCTAGCATGTTTGTAAATCTGTTATGTATTTCACTTTATGAAACAAGTACCCTACCTTCTCTGCCCAAACCTACTGGATAGAGGCCAACAGACTAACCACTTACTGTTTCTAGTCTAGTAAAATTTGAGAAATAAATCAGTGAAGATTTTGATTTGAGTGTGTGGTATAAAGAATGCCCAGTCTTCATACAGTGTCCAATTCATAAAGGGATCTGTAACAGGCTTGTAGTATTTGCCAGTTAGGTGCTGCTTACTGATAGGGTGACAGTTCCCAGCTGCAATCAATTATGCTTCCATTATTTCTGTTGTTTAAACATACTGAGGAATACCAGTTCAGAGGATTTCACAAAACGCATCTAAGTTCCAAAACAAAGTAAAGAGCACGTTAAAAAAGAAAACACCGAATACATTCTGAATCGAGAATTTTTTTCTGAGCATATTATAATCTATTTGCCACCCCTCTCCCTTTTCCGATTCCACCTCACACACCCAGCATTTATAAAATCACACACACAACACATAGTGTTTGATTTAATGCAGGGTTGCAATTCAATCAGGAGACTGCTGAGGTCATATAATATAAATGGCTACAGTACTTCTTGGCTCAGTTATAGCCTTGATCTCTCAGGGCTTTTGTTTTTGTTAATTGAGTAGCCTCCTGCTGGGAGGAGCTCCTAAATATTTTGGACTATATGTCACTAGAAAGAATTTGGAGTCCAGAAGGTAGTGGGGGAAGGGGGAGGAGGTAAGTCTCACCAGCAGTGGATAAAGGAAAAGGAAAGAGCTTGTTCTGAAACCATGACAGGACAAAGGAAAAAGAAGCAAATTGTTTTTGAATAGAAAATTAATCATTGAAAGGGACTGGCTATTGTGAGGCAAACATAAAAATAGAGGGAGCATTTAACTAGAAATATATGAGGAAAAGCGCTATAGAAACTCCAACAGAGGCCTTTAATGGAAAATACACCCGGCCATCTCATTATAAGTGCATCCCCGGGAGCGAAGTGTTATGAGCATTAGTAAGAAGGTGGTATTTTTTAAAAAATTGATTATAATCAAGCTTAATGTATTTGAGGCTTAATAAAAGTATTGTGTGGGGGTAGTGAGTATCATGACATAATAGGGGCCTCTTAGTATCGCGGATTGTTCATAAGTATTGTATTTCATAATGATGATTGCTGGAGGCCTTTACTTCCTGATGGGTAAATAGGAACTTGAATTGGTAAAGAGAAGATCACAGAATTATAAGCTGGCCCTGTTAACCCCAGAAAATATAATTCAACATATATCTTATCATCTTAATCTCCCAAATATTTGCCCAGATTACACTACATCACAATATTGTGTGTAACAAACAGATGTCTCCCCTAGGTCACTATTTGTAATTTAGTAAATTGTAGGTGTCCACCTGGAGAGCCTAGAGATGCCGGTGGAGGATGGATGCTTGAGATGCCTCATTAATTTAATGTAGGTAAGAGGCCGGTGGGCTTAAAGGATTTGGTGGCAGTCCCATCGAGAACTATTTAAATGGAATTCAAATAGTGTGGAAGAAACTTTTTTTTTCTATTATTTTTCCCCTCCATGCTGTGAACCCTCACTGATCATTATTTTTCAGGCACTTCAAGTGTCACAACAAAACCAGAAATGCGGAGATATGTATGAAAACAAGCATTTCAATTAAACTCAAATCAAGTATCTTTTAAAGGTGTTGGTTTTTAGTTTTTATACAGCTTTGTTTGGCAGAGAAGTCCTCACATGTTTTGAGATTTGGCTTTGCTGCTTTATAATTTTGAGGGTGCTGCGCTGTAAGCTTGGAACAATTTGCTGAGCAGAAAAGAGACAAAAATAAATAAGTTAGGTTTTACATCTAGAATCATGGCCTAAAAAAATAAACTGACACCTACTATACATTTGGAAAACCTGTTAGATTATGTATCTAATGTAATTAATAAATTTGGAAATTTCCCTATAAATGATTTAACCACCTCATTAAACAAGTAACGTCTCTATTGTTCTTTGGTAGCTGCCTAGGAACAGTGTTGTTTTCCTCTCTCCCTCTAGAAATGGAACTCTTCAGTTTTTAATTTCATAAACATATATGTTAAGTAGATAATGCACTTATTAAAGATCAATTTTGTTGATTACGAATTTATTGCAATGGTTTACAAGTTGAGTTTATTCTTTTTTTTTTGCAATAAATTTTTCACCTTCAGCAACTAAGATTATAGGCAGCTGCCATACTTGGAATGACCTCTTTGGAATGCTTGTAATTTAACTGAAGATTCAACTCTTTATTAGAATACTTTAATTTATATATGTTTCTAACATACCATAGTTGTTAACAATGTCTTATCTGAATCTTTTTCCTGAGAGAAGTATGAGATTTTCTGAAGTAGCTGAAGTCCGGGAAGCCTTTTTGGAACCTTCAGCACTTATCCCAGTGATCACTTAGGGTGGAAGACCTAATGTCCTGTGACAGAGAAGCCCGTGGGGCTTCAACATACTCTGCGCCTTTGGTGAGAACTGAGACAGTAGGTTCTTGGGGGTTCTCACATGCTTCAGGGAAAAGTTGCAGAGGTATGAACACTTTTGAATTTTCAGCATGTGGAACACAGAGCTTTGCAGCTTTTGAAAGATCACCCAAGTTTGTGTACGCTTGCTCTCTGATCCCCCGGGTCAGAGAATTAGGTCGTCTGTCATTTTACTAAACACCCATTCTTTGTTATAAAAACTGACTGATATTTTAATATTTAACTGATAATATTTTACTGTACTCCCTCCAAATCCCTAAGTTATTTTAGATATGTTTTATATTTTCAACATTTGTTTATCCTTTTAAACCAGTGAATCAAAGAAAAAGCATGGGATGCATGTCATAGTGTGGCAATCATCCCTTGAGCCCTTTCCACCCGAGTCACTTTTTTCCTCAGATACGTTTATAATGAGTGAGTTCAAATGGTATTTAAATATTCTGTGAATTATACTAAGTATATGTGAATGAGAAAGATTTATATGACATATATATATATATACACATATACATAATTTACTGCATAAACGAGAGTGAAATTGTTCAATAATTACCTCTGAAAACCGAAGCACAGGAAAAAAAAAGGAATTTTCCACAGATCTCTCTTTTTGGCTCTTCCTTCTGTCCCTGAATAATTCTTTATCCTTCCAAATGTTGATGTATCATGTTTTCCTCTCAGTTACTAGATGTGAGACATAATTCTATAGATATTACTAATTGATGTTTTTAAGAATATAGAAAAATAAGAACCAAAAGGTTGCAATGCTATGTGATAATTATATTCAAGGTATAGATTATTTTATTTTCTAGCATTAATGCCCTTCCTAAGATTAGTAATTTGTTGTCCTGCCATTCCTTTAAATGAATAATGATGGTATTATCCCATTAATTTTTCTCAGATCTACCAAATTACTTGTAACATTAATTCATCATTTTTTCCACCTCACTTCTACGGCATTCGAAGAGAATGTCCTGTCATTTGTTTGCATCCCAGGAGTCTCTCTTTCCTGTTTGCCATACATAAACATATGTACCTCTCCTATGCGTGTGGCACATTATATTGAAAAATATAAATGTATATCTAGCATTATTCATTCTCCCTTATTTGAGACTTTTGAAGAAAATTTTTATTTACAGTACTCCAGTAGTAATTTGTCATCTCTTCCCTTATAATAAATAAAATATGTATGAGTTTCTGGTAGTTCAGTACAGCATTTTACTGTGACTTTTTAAAATTGGATATGCTGCATTTCACTGAGTTGTAAAATAGGGAAGTGTTGGTATGTACTTGAGTATTTTTTAGTTGATAATGGTTAAGTTATCACTTAAGTGACACTATGATGTTAGTAAAATTCTTTTAGCATTCTAAGAATTCAGTCAATTCTACTTTAGGTCTTAGTTATTTGAGAAACGTTTTCAATGGAAATTTCTAAAGATTTAATAGAATGTGTTTATCCATATGTTTACATCCTGTATCAGTGTTTGTTCAACAAAAAATGACCTTAGGTCTAGGTCTTGGAAAAGTGCAGACTCCTGGGACTTAAAGAGCCAGACTCTCCCGTGGAAATTTGTGTTTTAAGGAAGCTTCCCTATTACTATGAACTCTAAGTAGTTGGTCAGCTTTTGTTTTGCTCTTTTTCCTATACCCAATGCCAAGAAAAATATCTTTTATTTTAACTTTATATCATTAGCATGATTTAATTCATATTATTTTTCTAACTACAGACAAGATAATAAATTGGTCCTGTTTTTGGAAATTATTATTGCCTTGTAGAATATTTTTATAACAGGTTTGATTGATAAACAGAAGACTATTTTAGAATTCTTTATGGCCATACTATGATAGTAGTTTTAGAAACAATCCATCAAAATATTTATTTACTATAATAATTCAAGTAAGGCATTGTTCTCTTTACTTTCACTTCAGCAAAGCAAACAATAGGAGAGCCACTCAATGACACTAATAATTTGAGTTGAAGGTTTAGTGTCTAGCCATCCCCCCACAGGAGACAGTGAGTTACTTGAAATGTGTTGGCCATGTCTTAGTGCCTATCACAGTGCCTCAGTACCTGCTTCACAGATAATTGTTAGATAAATTAACATATAAATAGAATCTGATGCCTCCCGATCTTGCATGCTGCATACATGTGTATAAATGGTACAAAACAAAGAAAATGAGGGTATCTATACATGACACCAGAAAAAAGATAGTACAATAGTTTTGTATGTTCATTGAATTCAGAAATTAACTGAATATACCAATAGTTTGTACATGCCTAATTTTATACCCACTGCCTTTGACCTTGAGAGTTGTAAGTCTGGTGATACAGAAAAAGTGTAAAGGAAATTATTCTTTCTTTTCTATTTATCTAGATATATTTTCTTTTTTGTTTGTTTCTTTTAAAATTTTTTTTCACTTTTCTTTCTTAAATGAAAATGCATTTTGAAGGGAACTCTTACAGGTTCTTTTCTTACTGTTCGATGTTTTGGGGATCACAGTATATTATAGCTAACACACGGTTATAGACTTCATTTTTGACTAGATTTTGTCTAAGCTTGTGAACATTAAATGCCTTTTTGCCAAAAAAACTATTGTATTTCCTCATCTAAAATTACTCTTAAAATGACATGATCCAAAAATCCATGAAAGGTTATGAGAAATATAACAAGTTGTTAAGGCAGATGGACTACTTCGGTTGAGAAGGAAATGCACAAATTTAGATATATGATTTTAAGCAAATCAGAGGATATTTTTCTTAATTTTAAAATCTGATGTTATGTACTAAACATAGAAATACAATCTTATAAGTAGCTTTTCAGCTCAACTGTTCAACTACCTGCATATCACTATCTCTGATTTATCATATGAATCATGTCAGTTTTTATTGTTCATATCTTTTCAGGCATCTGGCAAGCCGAGATTGCGATTTGTTTTCACATATGTTGTGATAGAGAAGATTCAGGATGTGTAGTGGTTTAGCATCAGGCTGCATGCGCTTTAATTCTCACTTCCAGTGGTAAAACATTCTGTCATATTTTTAAAGTATTGGAATTCTTATTCTAATGTATGTTAAGTGGGTTTCTATTTCTATGCTTTTTGTATCTTCTTTATCATCTCCACTACTCACTTTTACAATTTTAAACGATATAAAAACTCTACAAATACGATCATTAATTTTTGTTTTCAACATGGTCTAGATATCTAAATTAAATGGATGATTATGTGTACATACTTTTTAAAGAAAGATAATTGCTTCATTTATAATTCAAATACATATTTAGGTATTTTTTCTTAAGTATATCAATAGATATAATATAATTTGCTTAAAAGTATGCAGTCCCATCTTCATTAAGCTATGATATGTTCAAGCTCTCTTAACCTTTTCTTATTTGTTTTTATATTTTTCATTTGTATACTAGAACTTTTAAAAAGATGCCTGCTTCTCAAATGCCTTTTGCTATAATTTAGTTCTTATAGATTGTCTTCTATTTTTCTTTTTTGCTCTCTCTCACATATGTAGTTGAGAAAATACTATTTCAAATAAAACTATATGGAAAATAACAGATTTATTATAATTGAAGTTGGTTATTTGATGTATGAAATAGTAAAAATAGTCATGAAAATCTCTTACAAGAAATATTTTCATTTTCACTTTCATGTGTTGACTGTTACTGATACATCATCATCTTCTGTCTCCCAACTGTCTTTCTATCGAATTGCTTCTGCTTTTATATTCCAGCCCTCTTGCCTTACTCATCCCTTTGCTTCCTCCTACTCTCCACTCTCACCCTTTGCATTGTAACTAATGGCAAGAACTTAATTCACATTTCCCCACCCACCCTTTGCTAACATCATAAATTATTTGGATATAAATGGACAGTATTCATTAGCTGTGCACTTTGCTGTAAGATCTTTACACAGGAGTGCTGCATGCTCCCATTTTTATTAAAAGTTAAAATGCTTTTGCTGTCATGGGGTTGGGGTGAGTTAGCGATGATAGAGGACAGGGCTACAATGCTAATAAATAAAAATAATAACTATTACCGTTGGCTGAGTGACCCTGGGAAAAGTGCACTACAAAGCTATTTGTTGTTCCCTTTCACTTGTCAACAGCACTGACTTAAAAGCTTTAGCCATTGTTGAGGACCTAATAAAACCTTTGGAAAGTTAGAAAGACAACTGTCAAAAAAAAAATCTCACAAAGACTAGTTGAGTGTTTTTTGTATATCTGTGATGTTTTAGGACAATTCATACATTAACCTAATGGAAGTGACAAATTTCCTTGTGCCTCATACTACTACATCTCTTTCTGTATCATCTTTATTGACCTGAACCAACTGAAAAACTACAAGAATCACAGATAATAAATGAAATAAGGATTGTGGGGTCATTATCATGAAAATGTATAGAGAGAGAGCTATCACTCTTTGATGAGGCTTTTGATTTCTAGGTAGTTTTAGTGATGGGCAAAGTGAAGCCTATATTTCTTTCTCTTGATTTGTGAAGTAGTTTTCTGGGGTTGTTGTGTACTAAGTTGCACTTGTAATATTTATCAACATATTTGAGTGTTATTGTGTATCTAGCACATTTTTAAGCACTTTACATAAATTAGCTCCTTTAATTCTTTTGACAGGTGTATGAGATAAATGCAGTTACTATTTCCTTTACAAATGAGTACGATGAAGCAGAGAGGTTAAATTACTTGTCAAAGGTCACAAAACTAGTAAGTGATGGAGACAAGTCATATGACATCAAATTGTTATTTTTATATTTAGTAGCAAAACTTGAAAGATTTTGTATGTGAGAATAACTGTATACAATTACTTTCTGAAATGCTGCCCTCAAATTATTTGTTATTTTTGCTGGAATCTAACATTGGAAACAAAAACAAACCAAAGTGTTGCAGTCAATGCAAGAAAATGCACGTATTTTCTGAGTAATGGAGTGGGTAAAACTATGAGAGTTTCGTAAGTCTGTCTTTTCATGGAAATTTTTGTATAGAAAGCATAGAGCCATCCTCTGAGGAGTGCTCCCAAGGTGACTCAAGGTTATTGGATGTAGCAATTATACCATATTGATTGTGGCATATTTAGTCATGTGTTATACTTCGCAAATGTGATATAAGATTGGATATAATTGACTAGGGTTTTAATACTTTCAGTTTTTGCAAGAAGAAAATTTAAGCCTGTGAGTAATGATTTAGATAGTACAGTATTCCAAAAATGTAGCTCTTATTAAAAATTTCAGAACTTGCATCAGCAGGCCAGACAACTTTTTTTCCTGGCACTACTGAACGTAAAGTATTTCTAGACTTTAATTCATTTTAGGATAAGCACATATAAAAATGAGGCTTATTGAAATCCTAATGCTTTGGAATTTCAGATGTGTTTCTGTTGTGTGTTGTGGTATGTGTTATTTTTTAACATTTCCTAGAAGAACTTGACATTTCCAGTGGCAGACTAGCTGCAGTGCTTGGCTAATGGGACTGTTCCAAGGCCTTCTGGTCTTTGTCGCACAAATAACTTTCCAGATATATAAAAGTTTTACAGTGCTTCCATTGCATTGTTTAATATTTGTCCCCAAATGTCTTCTAGACCTGTAGCTGTTGTCAGCACGATCTGAACTGATACTGATCTATGAATGCCAGATTTGGCTCCATCTTTCTCTCAGTAATAATTTTAGTTATTTAATGATTAAATATCGACCTGTTGAATTGTAATGAGCTTTTTGAAGAAAAATATATTTGGCCAAGTGCACTAACTTGCAGTTATTTTTCAGTTTTATGGGGGCCATCAAAAGAAAGCTTCTAAGGTGTGGTCTTGATCCCTAATCTCTGATAGAATTAGGTAATATTAAGTAGATACGTGGACACTTGAGTTAACATTACCTAATTCTAACAGAGATTAGGGATCAAGACCACCGATCGTGTAACTATTGTCTGAAACTAGATGAGATGACTAAAACTAGACTAACATTTCATGTTTTTAAATTTTGACCCTTTATTAAAAGGACTCGTGTATAGGACATTGAAAAGGGCACTGAATTAGGAGTTAGGCTTCAAGTTCTGCCTTTATCATTAATTAAATTAGTGATCTTGGGCACGTTTTAACCTTAATTTACAGTTTTCAGTCTGTAAAATGAAGAATTTGATCTAAACCACCTATTAACAAATTGTATTGAATAAAGCAGTCATCTCTTAACACTTGCTCTGGCAAATATTTAAATAATACTATATAATACATTACTCAAAGATTGACAGTCAGCACATAAGAAGATCCAAATCTTGTAGAAACAAATGTAAATATGTTTAAAGTTAATTAGATTTACATGATAATGGAATGCTTATTTTGTATGTGTTAGTTTTAAGTAACCAAACAATATATGTCCAGTATGTCTTAGTGAATGACTTTTATGAAAAGCTTATCTAAATGATTTCTAAATATCTTCCCATATTTAAAATTCTGATTCTGTGACGTGAATAATCTACACATGCTTTTTACTTGTTGACTCCAAAGTAGCTATTGGTAGATTCCAAAGTTCAGCCGTAGCATTTCTCCTTTCAAAAGAAGACTCCCATTCTTAAACGAGCACGCTATCACATGTCAGAAATAACACGGCTTAGTCTAAGCTACAAAATTAAAATATAAACAGTGGTAGATTTGGTATGACCTAACTCCTGGGACTTTGTTTAAAAAGTCAAATATTACACATACATATTTTTGCTTGTTTGATTTTTCAATGAGCTCTGCCACTGCAGCTCAAGGGAGATTAAGGGGGAAAACCTACATAAACACAAAGCAAAAACCTGAGCTTGTGTGTAAAGCTACTGCACTGGAGCGAATGTGGTTTAATTCTTGGCACTGGCAGCTTGTTGGAGAATTACAATATGTTGGCATGAGTCTCTAGGTCTCATTGTTCCAGATGAGGGAGTCAGTCTTAAGAGCATTTGGCACTGAAGGGAAAAAGGAGTGAGAGTTATAGGGAATGAACGGGCCCTAAAGAGGCAGGATGCTGCTGTAACAATGGCTGGCACAGTTGGGGGGGACATTCACTGGTGGGGATCGCTATAGTATAGTCATTGATGTGAAGAAGCATATGTGAGCAAAAGAGGTAAGGTTAAGAAGGGAAGGCAAGCAAATGTATCAAAAAGGTCCAGTTGGCAAAAAGGGACAAAAGTAAACCAGTTAGAGTCATCTTAATATGAATAGGCTGATAAGGATATCTTTCATATCTCTCCAATTTATCTCATAGTTTATTTCTTAACATTTATTCTATTTTCTCTTTTAAAGTATATACAAAATTTGCCTTTCCTTTAAAGAGACAGATCCTTGAATTAAGAATACCTGGTTTTGTATTTCATTTGTTCTTCTTTCTGCCCAGGAGATGTCAGACAAAGTAGCATATTCAGCCTTAATTTTCTCATATGCAAAATGGATATAACAATAATGTATACCATTGACAAAATATTATTTGCATCTGAAATCATTCTACAGATGAAGTGCTATGCAAATAATAATAACTATTATTATTCTTCACATTTATTTTAATATAGGGAGCTGTAATTTTTATTTTCACATTAACTGTGATACTCTCACACTTGGGAGAAGTAAATCTCTGGAAAATCTTTAAAAGTTTTTCAATTAACCTCTGGGCAGATGGCTTAGTTAGTGGGAGCATCCTCCTGTACACCTAAAAAGGTTGTGGGTTTGATTTCTGGTTATGTATGGATGAAACCAGTCAGTGTTTCTCTCTTAGATCAATGTTTCTCTCCCTTGCTCTCTCTCTCCCTTGCTCTCTCTCTCTCTCCTCCTCCCCACTTTCCTCTCTCTCTCTACCCTCTTCCTCTCTCTCAACATATCCTCAGGTGAGGACTAAAAAAATAAAAGTTTTTCAATTAAAATTATAATGTATTTTAACATGAAAATAATGGGTAATACAGAATTCGAACATTTGGAAATAATTAAGCACACAAATGTTCCTTACTCATAGTAATACAAAATGGATTTTGATATGTATTTATAAAAATACATTATATTTTAGAAAGTGGAATATTTAATAGGTAATTACTATCTCTTTTACTCCATAATCACTGAAGCAGAACTTACATATTAAATTTTTCAAATTGTTTAAAGTTTTACTTATATTCATACATTCATGAACAGTGTATTATAAATATTGAGATTTTGACACTTGATCCTTCACATTTATAATTATGTATATTCTATAGTCTTTATCATTTTTGGAGCAATTTCAATCATTTGCACCTGTCTATCCATTATGCTTATTATTGTGAGATCATTTCTTGCCCCTACTTCATGAACTACAATGGAAGCAAGTTGAAACAGTAGCTGATAGAATACCAGCTGTGGATTTGTTTAAAACACTTTGTTTTACAGTAGTTTGGATAGAGAGGTGAAGTGAGTAAAATAATGTACTTTTGGTCCCTCCGAGGTAGCCAGGGAGGAAGTCTTGGGGAGAACCCAGATTGTTTGACTTACGGGCCAATAATCTTTCCACTACATGAATGCATTTTCATTTCATTGTATATCGCTGCCAAATGGTCACAGGTTTTCCTTAAATCGCCCAAAATTCTAAAGTGCAAAGTCATATTGTGGGACTGTATCCTGCACATAAAGAGAACTGTAAGAAATCTTGGCTTTTAATCCCACCACCATACTGTTCATAGGTACATGTCACCAGGGAATTCAATTATTCTTCCAAGTCTTTGCTTCAGCCGTCCAATGGAGTTCGTAATTTGGGGGCTGAGAAACTTCCCCCATGCCCCTTTAGTTCTGTTGGCTGTTTGAATAATTCAAACTCCATACAGCAGAATAACGAGAGACAAATCTAATTTTAATGCATATGCAGAGGAAATTCACGTAGCATGAAAATTCCAAAGACCGTGGGGGAAAATGAGGGTTATATGTCATTTGGGACTAAGGAGGGAAAGGTAGGCAATTCACAGGTAGATGAGAAAGAGCAAACATTTGGTAAAAACAAATTCTTGCAGGGCCACGTAGAGACAGTGGGACACAGAGGGGAATCCAGGGAACAGATTCCGCTTGGGTCCTCCCCATCTGCCACACTTACCTTCTGAGCTAAGGAGAATATGCTGAAGCACCCTTCCTGAGGCAGGTTTTTCTGTCTGAGTCTTTTTAGGCAGGTAAGGGGAGGTTACAAACAAAAACAAATACCCTTCTTGATTTTGTTGGGCTTTAATTGTTTTCAGCTGGACGTAATCTGCCAGCCAGGGTGGCGCATTCTGGGGAGACTCCCTTCAAACCCCACAGTAACACTAGTTTCCACATACTGTCCACACTTGTTTTGCAGATGAAGTGAAGACGTGTGTGTGCTAGAAAGAGCAAAGCCTTCGAGGTTCAGTAGTTTGAACTAACTTCGTACTGAACCACCACGAATAGTCCTCGAAACTTCAGTTCCTTATATAGTAAAAAGGATGCATAAAAATCTAATTCAGAAAATTATTGTGAGAAGTTTAAGATGCCGCATGCAGAGAACCTGGTATACCACTTAGCATTTAGCCCTCAAAATAGTATCTTTCCTCAGGGTTTCATTGTTGTCGGGGGAGTCAGAAATTTGTAGGGAACAACAAAACAAAAAGAGTTCAAGACTCGAGTCCTCTTCTTCTTAAACCTGTAAAGTGGATGTAACAACACAACTCAGGTCTTTAGGTGTTGGCTGTGATTAAATGAGAAAACACAGGTAAAGGCATCTGGCATAGGTCCTGACACAGGCTGCTCAATAAATGTTTACTGAATCTGAATTTAAACCATATACCTCATCCAAATTGCAAATATTAGTGTCTTTATTCAGCCGCAGACATGACAACCCCGAGTAAGATATGTTTCTGATTTTGCATCTCCCAAATTACTTGGTCTCAAAGAAGTTATTCATTTTTCTGTAGTCTATGTTAAAAGGCAGGTACTTGAAAAAAGCGGCTCTGTATATGAGCCTTCTATCTTTATGTAAGTTAATAAAGAGGCCAGGAATGTTCTGCAGGTTTCAGAAATCTGGTGGCTGTTTCTTTAACTCTGCAACTTAGACAGAAGACTTCTGTTTCTTTATGAGCACACTACAGTGAATATTTTGTCTAGCTGCAGGGGAAAAGCTTTGTCATGGACTTTGCAGACAATAGCCTTAAAAGTAAAATGGTCTGCTTTTGGTGCCAGGAGGTTCAGGGGCCTATTGTTAGTGCACAATGGATTTCTATTGCTGCATTCCTGCTTTGCAAAGGTTTGTTAGCTTTTAATGACTGACAGTACTCTACTGCAAATACCATATTGGCTGTGCCCTGTTTACATGCTTCTCAAGAATTTTTGTAGAGTGCTAGAAAAAAGAAACAGTGGTGTTTGTTTGACCTACTCTGATAAGATTTAAAAAATAATTTCACTCATGAAGTGTGTACTGGGAATGGACAGACATCGGGAATCCTTGCAGAAGTGTTTAAAGTTACCTTTAAAGCTTAAATAAACAGAAATATCGATAACAGTAAGAATATATTTAATTCATTTTATTGCTTGTATAATTGTCATTACCATTTTTAAAACAATATGATATAAAAAGGGATATTTTAAGAAAAAGTAAATTGTTTAGGATGTTTTCTCTAAATGTGAAAAATGGAAATACATATTTTGTTACAAAGGAAAGAATACATTTCATACATTCTATAGGTAAATGTGCACACAGTAGTGGTGATGTATATAATTTTCACCATCCGTATAGACTATGTAAAGCAGTAATCAGAGTCTTAGATGTGTACCCATCTAAATGCTGACAAGAATATACATTTTATTTTCCACAGGCTTTTGACATCTGAAAACAAAACATTCCATGTTGTTATAGTTACTCCGAGGAACATTTCACCTTTACTTTGTTGAGAGCTCCACACAGGCTTCGAGATTCTGATAGCGGATGGCAGCAAGATCGCGGCCTTAAGAAGAGTAGATAGCATTAGCCAAAGATGAGGATGAAGGGGCCTTAAAATGCGTTTGATGTGGGGAAAATTAACCAGTTTCTAATAATCTTATGGTCTCTAGGCCAGACGGTCTTTTTGACAAGTTAACATGTATTCCCTTTATGCTCCTGGTAGGGGGTAGACAAATGTCTGCACAAACACAAATACACATAAACACCAGTGGGGAGAATGGCAGTGTACGTCTCAGATCTAGATAATAAGTGTGGGCATTGTTATTTAGATGGAGCATACTGGGACACTTATCTTTTAGTACACTCCATTTTCTAACTGAATGCAGTGCTAATCGTGGGATTGAAAGCCATTGTAATTGTGTACCCATCTAAATGCTGACAAGAATATACAATTACATTGTTTGGAGGCGAGTTTAATGTTTGGGGGTTTTATTAGCATTTATATTTACTTATACATTAAAATTCAGACACAAAAGGAGAGGTCAAAACTGTGTAATGTATAGAAACAAATATCAGACTACAGCATAACTTGGCTCTCTAAAATATGTGCGCCTGGTCCCAGTGCAAGGCATTTTAAAAAGAGTGTGATACAAATCTGAAATAAGCAAATAATAGGTTTCCATTATAGGCATTACTCACTTCTCTAGATTTTGCAATCTTTGTAAAGCTTCTTTTGTACCAACTTTTTTTTTTTATGTTCACGGCAAATCTTTCCACAGTGTGCTTACCACCACATGATGTTAAACACATATTATAAAGTGGATGTAATTGTAAACACACAGAGGGATATAATTACATGTAGCAGATTTAAGAGCTAATTCTTTGCCTTTTTTTTTACTCTGCATTTTATCAACATAATTATTTTTTGACTGCAGACTAACACCCTGAAATTGACAAGCATCCATTATAGCAGGAATTTATTCACCAAATTGAAAAACAATGAACTGCAGGCTTATATGTACCCATTGTCATAAAGAATTAGAACCGCTTTGTTTTGCAAAAGGAAAAAGCTAATGATTTTGAAACAGCAAGTGACAAAACACTCTTTTTTTCCTCCCCCGTTATCAGCGTGTTGATGAAGTCATTATGAACTGGGGCTGGGATAGGGATGGCCTTATTTTTAGCAGATAGATTTTTTTTTTTAATTTTAAAACAACTTTAATTGATTTGAGAGAGAGAAAGAGAGGCAGGGGTCAGAGAGAGAGAAAAAAAGAGAAACATCGATTTGTTCTTCCACTTATTTATGCATTCATTGGTTGAGTCTTGTATGTGCCCTGACTGGGGATGGAACCCCCAACCACGTGGGTGTATCAGGATGACACTCCAACCACCTGAGCTCCCCCGCCAGGGTCTAGCAACTTAGACTTCCGATGACCTCCATGGTAAAGATAGTCATGTTGATTGCTTACATTTTCTTCTTCTTTACTTAGAAACTCCCAGTATTGAGAAGCTACTATCAAAGGACTGGAAAGACAAGCTTCTTGCAATGGGATCAGGGAACTTTGGTGAAATAAAAGGTAATATGTTTGTAATAATTTTGATCCAAAATATATCAAAGTGAAGTTAATATTTAGGAATGTGAATGGTAATAAAGTACTTCTGCTCCCACCCAGTTCTGCCTCGTGGTTTCTCTGGCTTTGGTGTTTTCTTCTTTCTGGCTTGAAAGTGGGTGTACCAGGGTTCTTATTTTTTCCCTCTGTGTACCTTATGGGATAGTGGTGTGCAGTTTTAATAGAATGATCTAACTGTGTCTCTAGCAGGCTTTGAGATTCATATTTTTAAAAAATTAGTGATATACTTTTTAAGTAGGAATGTACCTGAAGGTTTTAAAACTTCTTGTTACAAGTTGATTTCACACATGTCATGTTTTAGAAGTATGGATGTACATAATCTACATTTAAAATCAGAATGAGGAATGAAAAAGGCTTAAAAGAAGGTTGCTTTGTACTAATAAAGGCATCATTTTTGTTTTTGTTTTTTGAGTCAGAAATTACATACAAATAACAGAAAATTCTATATGGACTTCAGACAATACTGGATATTCATATCTTAATAAACATATCCTAATAACAAAGGGAGAAGATTAAATTTCCCATAAAAATATGGTCAAGAGATCCTTTCAAATTAATTGAAAAGTGTGTTTTCCTAGAGCACAGTAGGCAATCTATGGTTTTCTATTTGTTGCTAATAGGACAGTTTTGATTCTGAGTTCTGAAAGGATATGTTTTTAGAAAAAAACTTATCAATATCAAAATATTGCTATATATCCCTCTGTATATTTTAGGATAGGGACTGAATATCTATTCAAATTATCACCAGATGTATAACTATGTGTGTAAATAACTTCTTTGCACACGTGTGTGTGCGTGTGCATGCTCCCCATGAGAGAGGTCATTGTCTCTCTAAAGTTTCCACATGAGAGCATCCTGGAGGAAGGCGAAGCCCAGACTGGGCTTCACAAATGTCTGGCCTACATGCCACTAACATCATAATAATCTGAAACTTCCAGAAAATACTTGACTGAGTAGTTCATCAATATATTTGGAGTTCACATATATTCAGGCTACAATTAGATATGAATGGGAGGTGAGAGAATGAATAGGTGCTAATCAACAAAACCTGTATTGGAATCCAATTTAAACGAATAGTAATATCCCTAAAAGGACTTGAAGACAAAGTTGAAAGAGAACAAAGAAGTTTTTACTGAGGCAGCATATATTTTATACTGCATTGTTGGATTTTAACCCATTTGCACCTGAGATAAAGGATGTATTATTCTCCAAGGTTCTGTGTTCTCCTCCGACCTAGGTAATGACTGAACACAGAGCCCGTCCCAAACCTTGTGATCTTGTTGCACTGGGGGACACACATTTTTCCCCCTCCCCCTTGTTTTCCTCACAAGTCAGACTTAAAAGCAGCGACAGCAGTGATGATAAGCTTAGAGGAAAGAAGCTCAGCTGTCCTTTCAGGCTTTCCCGTGGGGTTAGTTCAGGAAGCTGTAGTGCAGTCACAAAAGAAGTTTCTGTCTTTAATTTTGAGTTTTTTAAGCTTCACATTCGGAGCACAAGTTTGGTTATTGTGCTCTGGTTCTGTTCAAAATGCTGTTTTCTGATGCACTTTAAAAGCAACCGTAGATCTTTCTTCTGTTGGGGGCATGGTTATTAGGTGCTCGGATTGGGTTTGGCAGAAGACTGGGAAAATCGCACTGGGCTGCTTTCCCTGCTGACTGCCCGTGACAGTTGCAATTACTATCCATTGTTCATTGGTGGCTAGAAAGTGGAGAGGATACAATTGTGGGTTGCCCTCTGGGGGTAAATAAATTTTACTTAATGGTTCTTGGGGGGTCAGACTCCTGATAATTATGTAGGGCCCAGGAATGTGGTTTTCATGCCACCTCAGAAGTTGGACAAGAACAATGGTTTAGCTGTTCGGCAGCTGCTTTTTTATGAGGCAAAAAAAGGTGTAAGTCTCATGGACTCAGTCAGGGTAGGGAAGGATACATAGGAGCTCTTTTCATCTGAAAACATGAACATATTCCATTATTAGATAATTTAATAATGATACCTTAGAATATTTATTGGAATAGAATCTTTGCTTATATTAGGATGTGTATTCTCTCTATGGTATATACCGAGTCTTCTTGTGGATTGAAACTTTTCTCCAACATTTATGCTGACCGGTTTTCATTTGACTTTTAATTAGTTCCAGGAAAACTGCAAGTGGGTGAATGAATGTGTGTATTTGTGTGTATGTGTACACACATCGGCACGCACCTATTCTTGAGCATCTGAGACCACGGCCAGGCGAGGCCAGAGCTCGGTTGCTAAGTGCGGGCTTCCAGTTGCTGCGAGTGAGTTACTTTCAGGCGTGCAGACAAAGATTATAGTTACAGCTCGGCAGAGTTCAAAGACATGTCTCTTACTATTGAAAAAGTAAAAATGCTAATTTTTTAAAAGTAGAAAAAATAAATAGCATTTGGTTTGGATAATTCAGCTATCAATAATAAATTGTTGTCATACCTGCTTAAAGTCAATCTCACTTTTTAAGAAACAATGTGAGTCCATAAAGGTCACCACTTTTAAAAGCATAAAATTACTTTTCAGATTAGATTATTTTGTCTGTAAGAATTTATACCATTTTATGGTCTGGTACTTTGAAAGTGTGAAGTAATTAGACTTTAAAGTTACATTAGAAACAATCTAAAAAAAACACAGAAAAAGGACACCAGATCTAGTTTGGCAGTTTGACTAAAAGGTTCTGCAGACAGCAAACAGTCCATCTATCTAATAAACTGATTAGCTACCTGAAAAAGAAGTTATTTCTTCTCTTATCAGCCATATAGGGGAACTGGCCAGTTTACAGTGGTTTTTTTTTTGCCTTTATCTAAAGGTCCTGTGAAATAAAGAAAGACCTTGTATAGTCTCATAGTTACTGAAGGGGAAAAAAAACAATGCCCACATTCCAGATGACAGCCAGTTGTTTCACACATTGTTTCAGTGAGCAGGAAGGTCAGTGCGCTGGCTCTTCACCTGAGAACAGTGTCTGAGGAGCCACGGTGGCTTTGCCTAAGCTAAACAGATCTTTTGTCTTCAATAATGTTGTTGCAAGTTTGTATTTTTACTGACTTAAATTTAGTTGTAGAATTATAACAAAAATATCTGCATGCAGAGTTCTCTCGCATAGTGTTTCTGTTTGATGAGGGTATAAAAGAAGGGCATTGTTGGAGAGGTTTTCTGGCTAGGCTACTCAGAAATGCCTAGATCAGGTTCTCCACCTGCCTTCTGTAGAGCCTGGTTTCTTTCCCATCAGTTTCCCTCCTAGACGCTTCTCACCCTGCTCAGAATGCATTAACTCAGGCAGGCAGCGTGTGGTAGCTGGTGTTAAGGAAAATGCCAGCTGAAGTTAAAGATAGTTCTATAATGCCCGTAATGAATGGATTCAAGGAAATAATCCATTCAGCAATACTATGGCCTTTCAGAGCTCATGAATCAAAGACATCCTAGGTGGATTCAACATGTGGATTAAAGTAGATCCTCTCTTACGTGACATAACATTTTGAGATAAAAGAGAGATATTGATTCAGTGTGTGGCTTGAAAGAGATAATTCTGTTTAAATACATTAAACAATTTGAAAGCAAGCAGATCTGGGATAAGAATCAGATCCCAAGTAATAAATCTGAGGGGGGTCTGCCTTTCTCTCTTGTTGGGTAAGCATGCCACTACAAGGAACTTTAGTGGTAAATTTAGGCTAACTTAAGTTAGTCTATTTATTCACTGTATTTTCAGTTAATCCAACAAATACTGCTATTCGGGTGGATCTGAATTTGACTGACTGATTATCTCTTTTATTTAAATGTGAAGTCTGTAAAGCAGACTTTTCATCAGGCAGACTGGGGTGAGGCACACGGGAGGAACTCTGTACAGATGCTGGATGAGTTACAGAAGATAACCAGTCATTTAATGTAGTTCTGAATGGGGGATATTTTTGCTCTGCAAGGGGAAATTCAGCAGAGTCTGGAGACATTTTGGGAGTCATCATAACTAGGTGGGGAGTATGACCAACATCTAGCCAGAGGCACCATTGAATACAACTCCAGAAAAAAGAATGCTATGGCCCAAAGTGTGAGCAAGTGTCCTGATTGGGAAACCCTGATGTAGGGGGAGAAGTTTCTAGGGGAAACAACTGGAAACAAGAGTCCTCAAGTGGGAGCACGTTTGTGTATTGGTATTAGAGAAACTCAAAGAAGGCAATGTGACTGAAGCATTTCTGAGAAAGAGAAAATGGGTGTGATGATGCCACAGGAGTTCAGAGCCTGACTATTCAGGGCTTTGTAAGGGTAGGGGCTTTGAATTTTATTCTATAGGCAGCATAAAGAGCTATGACATGGTTTTACACAGGTATGTGATAGGAGTTGATTTGCCTTTCTGAACAGTACTCTGAACTTTTGCTTGGAGAATGGATTTAGTAGGGGAAGAAGTGGAAGGAGGTAGAATGGTTAGAAACTGTTGTAGTCCTCAAGGCAAGCGAGCAATGATGGTGGCCTGGAGTAAGGAGTAGTAGTGGAAATGACAATTCTTGGGCTGATTTTTAATATGGTCTTGGGTTAACTGGATTCCCAGTGCATTGGCTATAGAAAGTGAGGCAGGAAAAGGAATTCAAACATGGTACAGACAGTGACACCTCTTACTGAGCAGGGGATGACTGAGACTTCTTTCCTTCCTTTGTGACATCTGTGCATTGTTTTATTAAGGAATATTCTGACCTGTTCTTCTCTTATGGAACCTACAGAACTATAGGAATCACTCAAATGATTAACATGCCTGTAACTACTAAGCAGCAGGAAAAATTGGAATGTAGAGTATTTTTGTCTTTTACTTCAGTAATCCTTCATCCTAAGGAATTGAAGCCAGACTAGAATAGATTAAAACACATAAGAGTTCAAATAACTGAGAAAATGAAAATAAACTCTTACCATTGACATGCACTATTTGAGTCTGACGGAGCTAGTCCATACATACATACACGGTTGTGTCCTCCTACTGTGTCCTCCTATTGTGTTACCTACTTGTATGAATTCTAAAATTCTGAATCTAAGTAAAGAAAGTAGCTACTCTTTTTGTTTAATAGGCCTCTGGGATTTCCCAATTATCTAGTTAATTCTCTTTTAAGTCTAGGATGTTTTGTAACTATTACTAGAATTTCCAGTATTCTTAAGATCATTTATTACAACCTCCCCACACACTGGGAGATAATTATAAAGAACATGATAATTTAGAGATGAAACCATGGAACTTACTCCTTCATCTTCATTTAGTATTCTTATAAAAATGGGGAAATTTTCTTTTGCAACAGCTTAAGTTCCTTAGCTTAACTTTTTTGAGTCAAAACCAGAATACATACTTATGCAAGTATTTTGTAAGATAAAACATCTCCCTGTTTTCCTTGACTATATGGCATGCCCAACCTTCAGAGTAGTATAAAGGGAATGGACTTTATTATTTATGTTATTCATTAAGCATGTTTAAGTGATTCACTATATGCCAGGTTCTGTAGTAAGTAATGAACATATAAAAAATGGTAATTGACAACTGTTGCTGTCACAACTATCTCTGCCAGCCGAAGGAAACAAATGTGAAAATAAGATAATACAATTAATGACACATAGTAAAGATACATACTGTTTGGATTCCTAAGGAAGGGAATGACTGTTATTAGTGAAAATAAGGAAAAGAATCACAAAGAGTAAGACACATGAGCACCAGCATGAAGAAGGAATGAATGTTTGTGTAGTTTGCACTTGTGAAGGGTGTTATTTGGGAAAAATGGTGGAGAATTCAGTGTGACTAGAATTTAAGATGCACAAAGGAATGGGAAGGCTGGCTATATTTTGAAGGGATTCATTCATTTTTTTAAGGATCTGTTGACATTTTATTTAGAAAATAGTGGAAGTATTTAAACATAGGAGGTGATATTACAATATGTGTTTTCTAGGAAGATAATTTTGGTGCCTGTTTAAAAGATAGGCTTATAGAGAGAAAAATTAATGACAGGGAGTTCTATTAAAAGTTTGCTATAACAGTGCATGCAAAAAATGATGGAGGACAACAATCCAGATGGAGAAGGGAATCAGGAGCAAGAGCTTCCCCTAAGTACAGTAGGGCAGTATTTATGTTATATTGTCGCTTGTGTGAAGGAAACTGTTATGGGTTGAATTCACTGTTGTTTTCCTTTTATTAAAGATTTTATTACTTACTTATTTTTACAGAGGGAAAGGGAGAGAGAAAGGGAGAGAAACAGCAATGTGTGGTTGCCTCTCACACACCCCCTACTGGAGACCTGGCCCCAACCCAGGCTGTGCCCTGACTGGGAATCAAACCAGCGACCCTTGGGTTCACAGGCCTGCACTGAATTCACTGAGCCACACCACACCAGCCAGGCTTCCTGTTGTTTTTCTTAAGCTAGATTTTTAGAAGTGAAATTGTGCCCTTGAAGATGATCGAGGATTACTTCTCCTACTGTATATCTGAGAAATGTAGTAGAATTTACTCCTTTACTGACAGTGTATGAAGATGCACATCTTACCATCATTTGGATATTGTCATTTTTTTAAAAGACTTTATTTGCCTACTTTTAGAGAAAAGGGGGAGGGAGGGAGAAAGAATGGGAGAGAAACATCAATGTTTGAGAGATACATCATTCGTTTGCCTCTCTCATGCCCCAACTGGGGACCCGGCCCACAACCCGGGCATGTGCCCCAACTGGGAATCAAACCAGCGACCCTCTGGTTCATAGGCCATCACTCCATCCACTGAGCCATACCAGCCAGGGCTGGATATTTTCATTTAGAAACCTTTCCTGAACTTATATTTTTCAATCTTAGAATTCTAATTATAATAGTCACATAGTTATTCTTTGAGTAAGTGTCCTTTTTGATGGATCTAAATATCTGAGGTATAATAAATTATTAGTGTCTATCTAATGAGTGCCTGCAATGAATAAGGCAGGAGTATAAGGCATGATTCTTGCCTTAAATTCACTCAGAATTTCTTTTATGGATGTTTCTTTTCTAGCCTATGTAAATTGCATTAGAAACTTTATTTCCATTCCCAATGGGCAAATGAAAATTTTAAGCCACTAACTATACCTACTACTTCTTTAAAAAGCACATGCTTTTTCAATATAAATTGGTAGGGAGAAATGCAGTGGCATGGGGGAGGGTGACTGAGTTGTAACAGATTCTTCTATCTAATTACATATACAGGTGGCAAATGCATTATTAAAACAGTGCTTAGTGTCTTATGTTTCAAGTGAAAATTGTAATTAAAAAGTATGTTCTCTCCTTCCGCTGTTACTTTACCATAGGGTTCTTATCTCTTGTGAGTTTTAGAACAATTAAAAGTGATAATGTTTCTGTTTCAGTGAACTGCTCACCTTTCCATCGTATCAAATAAGTATGTTAACTCCACTTAGATGATTCACTGGTGTGCTTTCAAATCTTGAGCACACTATTTGTTTTAAATGACTGCTGTGACTTCTTCAGATCTTAGATTTAACTGTAAACTTGGGTGACCATAATGTGGTCTGTTCATTTTCAATCATATTACATTACTTCATGATAGACTAAATTTGTATCTCAAACTTGGATATTTTCTTTGCTAGCTATATTCTATTTTTGAAGAAAGTCTGAGTGGCATGTGAGAAACCGGGCTGAGACTTGATGGGCAAATAGCTTGTTTTCCCCTTTTAATGTAGGCTTCCTCAGTTCTGATTCCTCAAGTTTCTTCTTAAGGAATCATATCACTGATAATAATACCTTGAAATCTTAATAACTATGGTTATTAAATTTTCATGTCTTTGTACTACCTCTTTAATTTGATTTGAAAAACTACGTAGGTCCAGGAGAATTGCACTTTAGACTTCTTTTTATTTCCTTCAGACTCTGACATAGAACATTAAAAATAGTAGCTAGTCAGCCTACAGCTTTTGGTTTACTTGTACAATGAAGGGGGAAAAGCTATAAATTATTACTTGTTATAAATAATAAAAACATTAATAATATTCATTCATTCTGATATTTTGTTATGGGTAAATAACTATCACTTTTTACTGCTAAGTTCAAATCCAAAAGAAAATATCGTTTGTGTGCTCAACCTTATATTTGGAACAGTTCTCTATACAACAGAATCATTGTCATTGAAAAAGTGCTCTCATCTCATGTATCCTTTCTTATATGTGTTATCGCTGTATTATTTCCAGGGACTCCCGAAAGCCTAGCTGAGAAGGAGAGGCAGCTCATGGGTATGATCAACCAGCTGACCAGCCTACGAGAGCAGTTGCTGGCTGCCCACGACGAGCAGAAGAAACTGGCTGCATCTCAGATCGAGAAGCAGCGCCAGCAGATGGAGCTGGCCAAACAGCAACAAGAACAGGTGAGTAGGAACTGGAGACAAAGTCAAATTCCTTTGCTTTGTTTTGTGTGCTATTTATGTCACTCTCCTAGGAATACAAAGAGCAATTAAAGCCTCTCTCCCCTTTCCCCCACATAAATAAATAAAAGGGCAAAACAAACTCTGATCTGAAGAAGGTCATCAAGTACTTTAGCGCTATGAAACATGGAGGTAATTAGAATCAAGGTCAGATGCTGGTAAGTCATATGAGAATTACCAAAAAGAAACATGGAGAGTCAAGAGAACATTTCCAGTCAGGGACATTATAAAAGATTTCATTAAAGAGGCTTGTTATGAGCTTTGAAGAAAGATAGGATTCACCAAGTGAAGTAAATTTTCAATTACGGGACAGGAATTTGAAGTAATAAGGAAGAGTAAGAATCTAAAGAAAATAGGGTAATGGCCGTGGGTAAAAAGAAGAAAGGAATAAATAGCTGGAAGAATTAATGGTTAGTTGAGTTTTCTGAGTGGGCAAAAAAAGCGGAGGGAAAGTGTTGACCCTGAGTAATTGGGAAAGTCAGGGGAAGGCAACTTTGGAACAGCGAGGGATGGGTTATATTGAATTAGAGCTATTGTCAGGTAGTCCCTCTAGAGGTACATGAGAGACAGGTAGAAATGTCAACCAATGTTTTGCAAGGGAGGGTTGAGCTAAGTGTTTTAGATCTTCTACGTAGAGATGAGAGCTTAAGACACTGGAGTAGATCATTTTAATTCACCTGTTCAACCCACTGCTTCTTACATGCCAGGCACTTTCCCAACTGCTAAGTCTACCTCCATGAATCAGAAAGACAAAGCCCCAAAGTTCTAGTGGAAAGAGATAATTAACAAAGAAAAAAAGGACATTAACAAAATATTTTTAAGTAGTGATAAGTAATTTGAAGAAATGTAAGAAAAGTGATTTGATAAATATTGATTTATATGGTAAGGTAATGTTTCCTTAGATTGGGTTTGGCACTTAAGCTCACATTTCAATGACATACCAGAGAAAGCCATATTAATATCTTGGGCTCAAAGTTTTTTGTGCAGAGAAGTGGCAGGTTTAAAGGCCTTAAAGGGTAGATCCTTGGGAGATACTGTTATGTAGCTGCTAGAGATAGGAAAATGAACAAATCTAGAACCAAAGAGTTACTAGATTTGTCATTTAGATTCTTATTGTTGGCCTTTCAGAGTGGAGCTTCTGTGGAGCTCTAATAGCAGAAATCAGACAATGTAGAAGAATTGATATGTGGTGGGGAATGGGAGACAAAACATCAAAACTATTACTTAAAGAAAAGTCAGTAGTAACAAGAAGGGAAGATAGAAGATATTATAAGCTGAACTTACATATAGAGATGGTTCATCTTTTGTAGGGCTAACTCCCTTTAATATCCCAGGTTCTGGGCTCGGTCCACTCATCATCCACAGTGGAGGAGATCCATTGTTTAGTCAAGGGTATTCAATACAGCTTTCAAAGGATAAGCTAGCATAGTTGAAAGAGGTAAAGAAATATTCAGATTATATTTGAAGGGATCCCCTTTCTTTCCATTTATTCTCTCTACTTGATGCTTCATAACTACTCAAAAGATGACATTTTTATCTATAATGAAATGCCTCAGTAAAATCTCTGAATAGCATTTAGTAGTCATTCCTTAAAGCTTAGGTTTATCATCTCCTGAGGACTTCTTTTCTGACTCCTTCTAACAATCCCTACTTAATGTACTTATTATAGAGTGTGCCTATTCTGTACACACTAATCTTCTTCTGAAAGCCCTGGGAGATACTAATGAACTTGTTTATTGCTTAGCCTTTCCGCGATAATCTGCGTTCCATCCCACCTTCATTTCTTTAACAAATATCTACTGAGTACCAGTTTGATTCCAGGTTCTGCTCTAGTGATTGGGATCCAGCAAAGAATGGAACAGACAAAAATTCCTCATATACTGAATTGTAGTTGGGAAGAGAGGGGTGATAAATTTTTTAAAAAGTAAAGCGTAGTGTACGTTGTTAAGGATTATGGTAATAGAGCAGGGAACTGGGGATGACGGCACCAGATAGAGTAGCCCTTATAAAGCAAGTGATGAGGGAAGACAGGATTGACAGGGCCATGTCTGGGTAGAGACTTGTAGGAGGTGAGGGAGTGAGCAGTACAGTTATCTAGGAAAAGAGTCTTCCGACAAGGGGACAGCAAGAGGTCCAGAGGCAGGAGTATCATTGAGAGGCAGGAGCATCCTCGGTGTGTTCAAGAGACAGGAGAGCCGTGTCAAGAGTGGAGGGACAAAGGGAAGAGAAGGAGGAGATGGCGTCCGGGAGGTGGCAGGTGGCCGGGTCATGTTGGGCTTGCAGGCATTACAGGCACACTGACCTTTAGTCTGAGTGAGACAGTGTTTTGAAACAACGAATAATATGACACAACTTGTATTTTCAAAGGATCTCTCCAGATGCCAGTTTATAATAGGTTCTAGGGTGCAAGGGCAGAAGCAAAAAAAAAAAAAAGCAAGAAGGAGTCTATCACAATAATCCAGGCAAGAAGAAATGGTAACTTGGAAGAGGAATAAGGGTACAGAGTATGAAATGGTCAGTTTCTTGATTAAAGTCTTAAGATGCTAATAAGAGGATTTAAATACCAGCTGAAATGTTGGTATGTGGGAGGAGAGAACTCGATAAAGAAAAAGTGATACTCTCTTTTCATATCCTTTTCTACATTCAGAAAAAAATAATATTTACTGCATTCCTAAGATAAAATGAAGTATTAAAATAATTATAGTTGTACCAATATCCATAAGAGAAATAAAAAGTTCGTTGCATAGCCAGGCAGACCCATCCGCTTCATATGGGTTCTTGTGTTCATACTAAAGGACTCTGCTTGAATCATATTTATCCTGAACTTTTAGCTTCCTGATACTGAATTTAAGGAAATATGTCTTTTAATGAAAATGATTGTGATGAGGATAAGAATCAGAGCTTATTTATAAGAGAGTGATGTTAAAATCTCTTGAGAAGATTACTTACCCTTTATGATGCAATGAAATGCCAAAAAATTTTGTTCTCATCTATTCAAGCAAGCATTCCTCATCAACTATTTATTCTGTACGCCTTCCGCTTCAGGCTTTTTTGCAAATGGTGAACAAAATATATATGATCCATAGCACAGTACATATAAGTAAGAGATTGTAATCAGAGCTCATAAGAGGGTGATTATGCTAGTCACTGACTTAGAAAACATTTCAGGTGCCCACATGAACCATAAGTCTGCATTTAGTTTTGAACCTGTTGGATTTGAAGTACCTGTGGGAATGTCATTGGATAAATGAGTCTGAAGCTTGAAGCAATGGTCTAGTCTAGATAAACAAATTTATAAACACTTGGCATACATATGGAAGTAGGTATTGAGGGAAAAGAATTGAGTCTAAAATTAAGCCTTATAGAGCTACAACATTGGATAAAGCCTTTGACAGTGACTGTGAAGGAACTGACCGAGAGGCAGGAGCAAATCAGGAACACACGATGTCCCAGAAGCTGAGAAATAAGGTTCAGGGTCATTGAAAGCACTGGAGTGTTGACTTCTGATGAAAGGTCAAAAGGTAAGGAATAAGAAATGCTTTAGAATTTAAAAAAAATAGAAGTGACTGGTGACTTTGTGAAGAATCATTTTAGTTGAAAATGGGAGCACCACCAGAATGGGGTGCATGGAGGAGTTGGCAGTTTAGAGGTTTGTGGGAAGCAGAGATGAGGGCAGTATTTTAGCAAGAAACAAACAAATACAAAAGCTATAACATCTCTAAGAAATAAAGCATCTTACAATACTTTGTGCTACTCTGAACTCGTTGATTCCCAAACCCCATTTAATCAATACTTTCTTTCATAAAATACAGCTGAAAATATCTGAGACAGTGGCTTCTTAACATATTTCCAGGAAGTGAGGTTTTTGAAACTAACATTTCAAACTGTATTAGATCATCGCTGTAGTGTCTTAGGGCTTCATTTGTTCTAGGCCAAAGAACCATACATGTTCCTAAAGACTGGATGTGTTGTTTGATCCTACTTAAGGATGAATTGCTGGGACCATAGAGACACAAGTACATCTATTTGCATCATCTTAATAATCAGTGCCAAGTCAAATTTTGAGAAGCAGAACACTGGTAATATCCCCCAGGACTACAACACACTTTAACACTTTCCTGTGCCGTCTCTCCACAGATTGCCAGACAGCAGCAGCAACTTCTGCAGCAGCAACACAAAATCAATTTGCTTCAGCAACAGATCCAGGTCAGAAATTATAATTTCATGCATGCTTCCAATGAAAAATATTTTGTTTCTCATTCTAAGTTGAACCTACTTGAAACAATCTACAAAGTAAAAATGACTTCCAGCGTAATTCGTGACTCAGTGCCTCCTGCGTCAGGAGGGTGATGCGAATAGTGACTCTGTCCCAGGGAGCTCTGGCCCAAGCAAGCTGACAGCCCTTCTCATCCCAGATTGAGGGGGAGTTAATGTGAGAAGTGTTTTGTTTTCTCTGTGGTTTAATGTTCAAAGTGTGCCCGAAGGTCCGGAAAGTTCTCTTAGTGGGAGAGGTGCAGGAGAGCCAAAGCAGAAAGGTGCGGCGAGTTTTCAGTTACAGCAGTGATTTGCAGCTGGGGGCCCACAGGAATGTTTAAAACGCGCAATACCCGACTATTTATTCAGGGGCACTGGCCTCTTATCTCTTAGATCATCAAATAAAAAAATGACAACAGCCAACACACTAGCTGCCTGGTATAAATCAATCAAAAATATAGTTATTTCTCGTGAGATCAGCAACAATTTTTTTTTTTGCTGTACCGCTAAATGTTATTAATTAGTTTATGTGGCCGTGAGATGAAAAAGGTTGAAAATCACTGATTAAGAGCAGTGGCGGCGAGAACTTTACACTCAAGAGCTGGGTGTGATAAAGGTGGGAGTTAGGGAGCGTGTGGTTTCCTGTTCCATTAGAATCTCACCCTTACTTACTATTGCCAGAAGACACCAAGATGAGGGCCCTTTAGCCCGTTATTTTTCCTACGTGGAAGTTAGCAATGAGGAAGAGCGTCAACAAAGAAGAAATAAAGCAGCTGTATTGGTAACGAAAGGAAAAAGGAACTTGTCAGGGGTGTCTTGTCTCCACCACTTTCTTGCTGCACAAACTTTGACAAAACGTGTATCCTGTCCTGAAAATCCCCTTTCTGAAAGCACTTACATCATAGAGCACTCACAAGGATGTAATGAAGTCACGGAGGGATAGCTTTAGCCCAGTGTCAGGACAAATACAAAGTGCTCAATACTTACTTGCTCTGACCATCTAGAAAAGGAACCTAGGTCATGGATCCGGGAGTCCAACCCTGTGTCACATCATCCATCTGGGAGTAACTGTTAGACGTTCAGTTAGGTTATCTGGAGAGAAATTCATCATGCTTTCCAGGTTTTAAGTTGATAATCCAACATATGTTATTAAATTTGAATAGTATAAATGACAGAAGAAAACAGGTCAAAATTATCTCATTCCTTTGTTAGTCGTGTTTAGACATCTTTGCCGACAAAGTTTATTCCATCTTACCTAACTGGGTCAGGCACTTAATTTCTTTACATAGCCTACAGTGCTTACTCAGGTTTGTTCTCCCTGAGATTTCAGTGAACGGGTCACGGCTTCAGTGAGACGGAAACATCAGTGAGATGATCCAGCCCCAGATCTTCACCTTCCTTGGCTGTAATTAGAAGAAGCACAGTTCTAATGTGATATGATCCGTCAGTTTCTATGTTGAGTGTGGCTGTTCAATGGTTTAAAACTATTTATGGGATTTCAGGTTCAGTCTAACTATGCTGACTTTGAATACAGTTTTAGTGGATGGAATCAGGTTATCTAGATTTAAAACACTTTTAGTTATCGAGAATCTATGGTAATAAAACCATTATGGCAATTTCTTATTTTAAATAAGATACAATTCCATAATCAGAGATATGGCCCTTTGCAAATCATTTGGTTTCACTGTACTTTGATGAGGGCACACATGGTTTTAAATTTTTACAATTTTTGTGAGATTGAAAGAGTTCTTTGTCAAACAGAATTGTAAAAATATGTCTAAATCCATATTCTAAATATATAGAAGGCTAAGCTTTGTTTTGGCCATTTAAACTGAGCCAACACCTTCAGTTCTTTTTTGGGAATTATTTTATAATTATGAATACTACATTTGTAATGTGGGTTTTAAGCTCTGTCATAATGACCAAATGCTGAAGTGGGTGGATTCTTGCTCCAAAGCGTAGAACACTCTAATTCATACGTCAGAGCATTTTGAAAAGTGCCTTCTAGTTATCTGCACCAGAGAAGACATGACTATAGGGGCTGCATTCCAGAGAGCTGAACCCAAAATGAATGACTTGCCCAAAATCCCACGGGCAGTTACAGGTAGAGCTAGGATCGAAGACAAAGTTTTCTGACCAGTAACAGAAATTTTGCTAGGTATGAGCAATTTAAAAGCTTAGCATTTTTATTTGATCAAAATGTTAAGCTGCTGGCTTCCACTCGTTCACAGAGATGGTAGTTTGGGGAACATGAAGAGAAATGTTGAGACGATGTGTCCGTGTAGTTGTCCTCTTTCTGGTTGTAGTACCGATAAAGGATACTGATGGAGTCAAACACCATCAAACTAGTATTTTTTAAAAGTCTGGGAAGTAGGGAATGTTTGGGGTAAAAAATAAGTACTGAACAAGGTGGTGATCTGAAAGGAATTCATTTCAGAACTTCTAGTATATTCATTAACTAAGAATATAGTTCTAAAGCTTACTTTATAAACTATAAATTTGGGGCAGTCTTACAAGCACGCAATGGTTATGAAAGTCACAACATATTTAAAATAGTTTATTGAGGGATTGTTCAAACACTTATGGGAAGCACTAATATAGTGGTATGTGTAGAAACAAAAGATTAAAAAGATAAAATATATCCTGTTTTTTCTCACACAAATCCTTACCATGTTTCTGTTTGAGAATATTTTCTCCTTCCCACTCACTCCTTTCCCTTGGAAGCACAGGACAAAGAGGAAGAAGAGTAAAACTCAAACCTGCTGCACTAGAAGTCAAATAAAATATAAAACTAATTTTATCACAAAAATGTGTTATTTCAATGCATGTAGTCAAATGCTCACATAAAAATTTACCAGAGGTTAAAATTACTTTGATATCTGAAAATACTTATGTATTTTGAATTCGATTTACTTTTTTCTTTCTTAAACATGGAGCTTTAAGACCTTATGGAAATAAACATGCCAAGTTACGTTACTCATCTTGATTTCATTTTCTTTGATGTTTTGTTCTATCATGGCTTTGGACTTGAGAAAACAGTGTGTTCCAGTTCCTTTATTGATAGAGTCGTGTACCACAATGTTTTTAGTCCACAAAAACGGCTGCCTTTACAATTCCTGTTTCAATTAAAATATGTAACACATTAATTTGGTCCAAATATTGGTAAAGACATGCAGTACCTTAAATGGGCTAGACAGATGTGCTCTGTGGATTGGATTGATCTAAGGTAAGGGAGCAGGACAAATTTCCATGCTTGATGGATTTGTTAAATGACAGGAGGATGACATTCCCCAATATTTTTCTCCTTCTTTTATTCAGCTCTCTTTAAATGAAAGGTTAATTTAGACATGTTTACTTTTTTTGAAGTACATCATTTAATGTTTGTATGCATGTATATGCACAAACATTCATATATTTTTATGACCCAGTTATTTAAAATTTATTTGGGCCTGTTAATTTTTTTCAATACCAGATAAAAAGAGTGATAGTAGGTTTTACTCTAGTTATTTGAAGAGAGAATGCCATAAGATTTAGCAAATTAACCAACTTTAGTTAATAACTTAGGATCAATTCTTTATGAATTGGTTTTCTCTCTTTCAAAGGCATCCTCAACTTTAAAATTGCATGATTCTAATTTGATTGAAAACACAATCTGCACTACTTCCTTATAAAGCCTGTATAGAGTTAAAGTTGTTTTACAGGTTTACACATAATCCAAGATTAAAAGAAAAATTAAGAAATTTTTGTTGTTCTTTGTAAAACTATAAATCAACTTATTCTACAAACAAAATCAATCATAATGCCAAGAAACATCCCATTATCCCTCTAGAACTTGTTCATTTATTTATTAGATTTTTAATTTTAGGAACACCAATAAGTCTGTCTTTTTTCCCATTATTTGGCAATATTTTCCTTTAATTGTCCTTAAAGAAGAACGTTTTTGCATTTCTACTTACTGCATCTAGCACACTTCCATTGCATGTTAGCATATTAGATGAAATTTATGTCATAAAGAAGAATTTTTCTAGATGTTGTTAGGGTAATATTTTTTTACTCTGTTGCTTCTACTACATACAGTCTCCATTTTTTTAGCAATTTTATTTTCTGACTAATCTATTTGTATATTAAATCAACTGACACATAGTACTGATAGTTGGGTGGTTTATCTTTCCAGCAATGATCGTAGACCAATGGTTCATCGTGACTTCATTCACTGTTACCAAAACTTTTTAAAGTGAATGTGACCTCTGCTGAGCCTCCATTGTGGTGACAATCTGAATATCCCTGGACACCCAATTTCCATTTTACCTTGAAGCTCTCTATGGGACAGAATTTCTACAGCTTTGGGCTAGGGAAGCATGTCCTAGTTTTGCATTTTTTAGTCTTTTAAAATAATGCTTAATGGAATATAATGTTCTTATTTGCATCTACCATGGCCAACTCCACAACGAGCTTTACTATGAAATTCATTTAAGATATTTCTAAGAGCAAATTTAAAGATATTGTGCTGCTTGTCAAATGAATATTTGTCATGATTCCCACTCTGAAAGTTCAGTGTTTGGATTTTCATAAAGAGATTCCTTAAATCTGTTGCATTCCCCTTCTGATAATCTTTTCCAACAGTTGCTCATTGGATTTGCTTGGGGGCAAAGAATTGATATTTAATAACTGCCTCATTGTTTTTGATTCATAAATTAAGAGTGTTCTGGCCCAGTAATAGTTTGGGGTTGATGATTCTGTCTGGAGCTAAAGATAGAGATAGAGCCAAGTACACACCTCTGTTCCTTTGTATTGTTAGTTGGCCAGTGTATATTCTATAGTGTGTAGGAGAGAGCTTGGCTCTTTAGGTGATATAAGAATATATCTAGCCCTGGCTGGCGTAGCTCAGTGGATTGAGTGCAGGCTGCGAACCAAAGCATCGCAGGTTTGATTCCCAGTCAGGGCACATGCCTGGGTTGCAGGCCACGGCCCCCAGCAACTGCACACTGATGTTTCTCTCTCTCTCTCTCTTTCTCCTTCCCTTTCCTCTCTAAAAATAAATAAATAAAATCTTAAAAGAAAAGAATATATCTTAACTGTGTGAAATACAGTTTTAATTGTGTTAAATGATTTTTTGAAAAGATAAGAGAGCAGGTTTTCTGAAATTAAGCATACCTGACTTTAGTCTTTGCATCTTCACACCTCATCTGCTGTGCGATCTTGGGAAAATTGCTTAATCCCTCTGAGTTTCATTATTCCCATCTATATAATGAGAATTATAACACATAAATCACAACTGGTTATTCTGAAGATTCAGTGGGATCGTGCCTGGCATGTAGCAAGCACACAATGCTAACATTTTTTGCTGGTCATTACGATGAAAAACGTGTTCTTTCTACATTTCTGGTGATGGACAATTTAATGAATATTACCAGCAAAAGGAGAATTTCTAGGAACATATGATTATAATCTACATGGCAGTAGCCCCTGAAAACTGTGCATTCAGTGTTCCAAATCCATATGATTTTAGAATTACAAGGGATTTTTAGAAAGCCTTTATTTAGGCCTATCTCTCTTTTTGACATTTGTAAACTGAAACCAAGGAAGGTTAGATTTTCCCAAAATCAACAGAAGTTTTCACTTGTGGAACAATGGCTGGATTCCAAGTTTCTCAAATCTTGGCTCAGTTCATTTTTATTTCACTGGTATTCTACCATTTAAGGCTTAATGGCCCAAAGTTTTAAAATGAGTTTTCTTTCACTGGGAACTTATCCCTATGAAGCAAAAATACAATGTGACTCATGTACAATTGAATGATTAAATTGTAGTCATGGGCTCAACCAATTTGTGACAAAGGTTTTATTTTATTGGAGCCAAAGTTCTCCGAGTTTATGAAGAGTTTTGGTAATTCTTGATAAATCATTATGCAGAATGAAATCCATTAAAACATTGTATTGAAAACAAAATAACTTTAAAGGTGAAATCATAGTACCTGACCGACCCGCTGATTTATGATTTCTTTCTCCGAGTGTGGTAAGTTGGAAACATTTCGCCCCCCTCACAAGACCCCACACACAGTACAGGAGCACAAAGAGATTGCAAAGTAACCTTGTCTACTTAGGAGACTGGAAATGCCAAGAATAAGCACCATGCAATTAAGGTAGCATTTCAGCCTGAGAGGGAAATGCATTAACTCCTTGAGTGCCAACTAACTGTTTTGCCATGTGAAATAAAATATAGCACAACTGGAAAGAATATAGTCTTTGGCATTCGGGTAGATTAGTAGAAGAGAAAACTATGGCGACATGATGCCAAGAAGGAGCTTTACAGATGGCTTTCCTCTCTGCCTCGTACTTTCTGGAAGGGTGAGGAGGAGTAAGCAACCTCTTCTCAAAGAGCAGTGATCGGCACTGCACCTCTGTCCTTGCACTTGGAGGGATCTTCTTTTAAATCCTTTCAGCGTTTTTTAAAATACATCCCCTGATGATGACTTAATGATAGCATTTCAGTCATTCATATTATTTCTGTATCCAGACAAGTGTGTCTCTGTGGGTAAAGACAGACTGATATTCATATATTTTTCATTTTTATTTATAAAGCATATGCCACATGGCTAAGAGAGCACAGGGGAGTAATGACAGCAACTGTCCAGAGCCCAGTCCTTTTACTCAGAAGGAACCACTTGAAAATCTTGAAAGTTTTTTCATAGCCTCTAGTATGTGTGTCCAGTGCTGTTTCTACCAACATTAAATTCCGTTAACTTGGAAACAACACGATTTACTTAGTTCCTGTATCACCAACCTGATGTCCCCTCCTATTCCCCTCTTTCATCTCAAATATATGTCACTCATTTAAGGTCTCCCAATAAATACTTCTAAACTTTAAATAGTTTACTTACACTGCTTTTCTTGTTCAATCAACTATAATAGTGTCTCTTGATATTCGCCTTCTCAGAGGAAGATGGCATCTCTCTCCGCTCTTCCAGTTGCCAGTTCCCGTTACTTCTGTGCTTACTCTCAATGTATGTGATATGTGTGTATGTATGCATTAGCTTTATCTAATAGGTTAATAATAAAAATGGAAAATCAGTGAATGATGCTTACATTAAAATATACCTCTATATTATTTTCTGAATAGTTTTAACAGGATGCTCCTATTTTCCTTTCTGTGTAGCTTTGTGCTTTCTCATTGCCCTTATTTTTATTTCCTTGTGTTATTTGCCTTATTATTTCTATGCATTCTCGAGAATAAATCAAGTTTTCAAAATCCCCTCCCTTGTGATACCCGCTCCTTTGTCCCCTGCCCTCCTGTGTGTTCACGCGGATTGGCTTGTCCTGCTGACGTTCTCAGATGTCCCTTTATAACTCTCCAGAGCTGGAATCACTGTCTCCATTATTATCCTCCTTCTCGGTATCTCTCTTTGGTTTGCTCCAGAAGCACATCAAAAAGCTTCCTAAAAGAAAAGGAGGGTCAGGGGAATGCACAGGATATAGTTTCTGGGATTAAAATGTTCAAAATGTATACTTATGTAATAATGTTGCATTTTTACCCCCCCCACACACTTAATTGGCAGTTTGTCTGTAAATAAAACTAATTTAGAAATCATTTTCTTTATATTTCAAGTTAATTGTCATCCTCTTCTTGCATCTATGGGAAATATGATGTTGATCTGATTTTTTTTATTGGTAGTGGTGACTGATATTTTTCTTTCTGAAAGCTTTTAGAAGCTCTTTTTTGTCTTACTTTTTTATTTCATAGTAAATTACCACAAATGTATCAGCTAAAAAACAACATACGACTATCATCTCACATTTTCTGGGGGCCGGGAATCTCTGCAGCTTACCGGGGTCCACTTCGCAGGGTCTCACGGGGCTGCAGTCAAGGCGCTGGCTGGGCCACATTCTCACCGAGGGCTCCGTCTGTCTCTTTCACTGGGACATTCACTGAGATGTGTGCAGATACCTTTCATTTATTATTTTGTGAATACATGAATCTTTTAGTCTGAACAGTTGTGTTTTTTGATCTGGAAAATAAACTTTCTCTCTCTTCTTTTTTGTTTGTTTCACATTTATCCCTTTTTTCCCCAGTTCTCTCTGGACCTCCCATTGGGCAGATACTGTATTTTCTGGGTTAATAACTGTGTTTCCTATTGTTCATACTTTTTTGTCTCTGTTTCTTGATTCTTTCTAGGGGATTGCCTAAACTTTATTTTTAAACTTTTTAATTGAATCTACTTTGAGAAATTGCCTTTTTAATTTTCATGAGCTTCTTCTTGTTCCCTGATAACTCCTTTTTTAGGTTATTCTATTCTTGTGTAATGGATTATTTCTCCTGGAATATCTCAGGCTATGCAAATGTGAGGATGTTTTTAAAAAATTAAACTTGCATCTCCTTAAATTACCTTTTTCTTTATTTTTCACTTGCTTTTGATGCTTCTCTTTCAGTTTCAAGTTCCACTTGCATTAAAATGGTTACCCATTCAGATTTAAGAATGAGATAAGAAAAAATGTATTGGGAGCTCTGACTGTGAATGGGGCTTATCGACAGGTGGGCACTGCTTCAGGGAGAACAGGAAGCTGGTCATACATCACGTGGACTCTGCATACAGATGAAGAAGTGTCTTTGTTCTGAGATACCAGTGGTCAGGGTAGCTATCTTAAGTTTCCTCAGGCTGTCAGTTTCTGCTGAGGGAGTGTGATGTAGCTGGAGTACAGGTGGACTGATGAGACCTAGTTTCAACGAATACTCCTGTTTTCAACCCAGGTCTCACTCCTACTCCCTCTCATACCTGAGATTGCAAGTCCCAAGACTTTTTGGGGGGGAGGAGGGGAGGCCTCTGGGGGATCCTGAGGGCACATTATGCTCCATTTGCACTTAACCCCTTCCATGTATGTACATTCCAGTCTGTTCCACCCACTCCCATTGGTTAAAACTCTACAGCTGCTCTTAACTTTCCAGAAATTCGGTCAACTTTCTTGCCTGGGCATGATTCTTATTCTTTATCATTTTAAGTGATACAGGTTTATAAATTTATTTGTTTTTATCATTTATCATTTTAATATAATTTTAAGCATATATTCAGTACCTCGGGAAATAATGGAGGTACTCAATACATGTTTAGTTTATCAACTTGGATAGTAAATCAGGGCGTCATTTTTTTTATTTTTTTTTAAATAGGAGACAATTTAAATTCAAGACAATAACCAGTGACTGGGAATGAAGAAGTTTCTATAAAGTGGATGACTTATTATAGAAAAATAAAACTTGAGGGTCTAAAACCAAACTTTAACAGTTGTAAGGTTTATATAGTATATAATTTATATTTTTGATTTTTTGATGATAAGATAGTGGGGACAAGGGACATAGATAGATATAGAGAGTTTCTTGAATCTTCTCATTTTGATAAATTTATCAAGTAAAATAAGTTTATATTTATATAAAATTTTAAACTATGACTTTGATATTTTAAACTTTTTAATATTATGAAGACCCTAGTTGGAAAAACTGTATTTGATATGATGTCGTCAACAGCTTTTAAAAGTTTTAATCCTAGTTCTGTGATCCATTTATCCTATGTGGGCTCATCATTGAAAACATTAAGAGTACATTTCATGGAAACAGATTATTTTCCCTCATTTTTTATGTGGAATCTCAAATGATCTTCCTGATGACTTTTCTTTTTCTGCTTTCCCATATCTGTGCTGTTTCTGTGTTTCTTCTCTCTCCAATCTTTGCAACATGATTCTGAAGTGAAGCCTGTGCTCATTTAATTGAATATGGACATTTTGTAACCACCAAGACTAGTCCAGAGAGTAAGCTGACAACAGTATTTCCACAGCTTTGCAGTCTTTCCCCAAACAACATCACCTGTGGAAAAAGTTGAACACTGTTCCTCACTGATGCTTGCAGTCCATATTTAATTGGTTAACAAAACAGGGTCCACAGTGCTTAGACAAAACTCCGGGAATGTAATTATAAAATAGGGAGAATGAAAAGCAGAGCAAGTTCCCAGCATATTTGAATAGGTAGACCAGAAGTCAATGTGTAAGTCTAAAATGAAGCCCTTTTATTTCATTTGAGTTTATGCATTAGTGTGGTGTAAAACAAATGCTGTAGCAAGGACCGCTCAAAAAAATCTTTAGAAAGATTTTCTGTCTCCTGTCTTTGAAGAGAGTTGATAAATAGGTAGAAAATTAGGTGCCAATGAAATTAACAGAGTGTTGCCATAAAATGAATTATTCTATGAAGAGTAGTTACATCTTGAGTCAAGATACATATTTCAGACCTCCTTAGCACGGGGCAAATTTGCTTCCGCCTTCTAATGAGAATACTAATTTCTACTCAAAGGCTGGCAAATTTTATGTAACTACAGTCAATGAGAAGCTAATTGAACTTTTACTGTGTGTGCAGGTGTGTCTCTGTGTGGTTGTATTTCAGAAGAAGAAAGGCGCACAGTCAGTACAGTGGGTAAGGAGAGACAGAATGCGGTGGTTGCCATTAGGACACCAGGATGGTCCCAAGTGCTCCCTGTAAGGAGAAGCAGAAAGAAAAACTCAAATTACTTCTTCTTCTATGAATATTCCACAAGGGGTAAATTCACAGTCTTCATTACACTTGAGCTCACAGCATCATTTAATAAAATTGATCACTCCCACTTTCCTGTGACACTCTTCAGTTGACCTTTAAAAAAATCACAATCTGCTTTACATTTAAAATTTCTGCTCCTCATTCTCAGTCTCATTTGGTGGATTCTTTCCCATTCTTAAAAGGATAATTTGCTGCAGTTCTCCAACATCTGACTTCTTCATCTTCACTTACGTCCTGAATGATCTCATCCATCGGCATTATACACTGGCCTAAAGACACTGCTCCGGGATTCATCTTTTTGTCCTTCATCTCTCTCCTGGACCACAGAGTCCAATATCCAACTGCCTGCTCAGTTCATTTAAATAGATAACTAATAGGTACTCAATGTTAATATTTCCAAAACAGAGCCTTTATCTTTCCCAAACTTTTTCTCTGTTTATACAACAATGAATAATATACCACTTGCCTAGTTGTTGTTGCAAAAGACCTAGAAGTTATCCTTGAATCCTCTCATCCATTCTCTTACACCTCACGACTAACCCATCAGCATTGGTTTACACCTTCAAAATCTATCAACTGACCAACTTGTCCCACCGTCACTCTAGTCTAAGTCACCATCTTTTCTCTCCTAACCAAGTCGGTTATCCCATTTCCTCTACCAACCCTCCAAGTAGATTGTTTACGTAGCTACTACAGCGCTCTTTAAAATTTAATTGTGCTATAGCCATGTTCAAAAATAAGTCATTTGAAATAAATTTCCTCACCTAATTAGTCCATTGGTCTGTTCTACATTGCACCACTGCCAATCTCTAACTCTCATTCATTCCTTCCACCCCAGCAGCATGTCCCTCCCACTTTTAAAGACTATGCCAAGAATGTTCTAGTACAGGATATTTACATTTATCATTCTCCTGGCCAGGAATGCTTGCTTCAGGTCATCATGTAACTCAGACCCTCACTTTATTCAGGTATCTCTTCAAATGCACCATTCTCAGGGAGGCTGACTCTGACCAGCCAATCAAAATGGTCTCGCATCCCCCGGGCATCTGTCACTTGTACCCTTACTTTTCTTCACAGCACTAATTATACACTTATATTTACTTGGTTTTGGCTGTACTTCTAACCACTATCACAATACACACTGGCAATAAATCCTGTGGGGTCAAAGATTTGATGTCTTCATCACTACTGTGATGTACTCATAATAGTCCCTGGCATATAAGAACTTCAAAATATTTATTGAATGTATGAATGAATGACTCATTAAAGTAAGATCGCATCACTTACTCTGTAGTGTATATAATAAGCTAGACAATAATTTTCTCCAGGGATTCAAATAGATGTTTAGGGAGCCATCAAACTAGATAATGGACATTCTCCGTGCTGTATATGCTTTATAAAATCATTTTGTACCTGATACTATAGTGGTAAGAAGGAGCAGCCCATTGCTTCTTAAGTGCTTATCTCCCTGCAGAAGTCATTTCATATAATTATCACAAGGATTCAGATAAGTTATGGCACTATCTCCATTTTCCAGGCAGTGTGTGTATGTGTGTGTGCGCGCACATGCGCGTGTGTGCTTCTGAGATCCTGACAGTTGAGTATCATGTAAACTGAAAAGGTGCCTTCTTTCTCTTTCTCCTTAGTGGAGTAGCGATAAGTGATTCAATTCAGGTAATTTCTAGAAAATAAGAATAATTGATCTTATCAAACTGAGTTAATCTTTTCAGCTGGCAAATGTGACAGGAGATTTGTTTGTTTGTTTGTTTGTTTGTTTAAGTGATTTGGTTTTCTTTCTACAGTAAACCAGGTAAAAGAGTGATCTTTTATTAGTGAAAGAAGTTAATATATATAAGTGGAGGAAAAATATGTCCCACATAAGCAAATGTTGCATATAGCTGATCTTTACCAACAAATGCCAAAAAATGGACACCGTGTTTATAAAGAATGCATATGTATAAAAAGAATTAATTTATGTTGGCAAACTTGTTATACTTAAAAAGGAAATTAGCAGAGCCACCTCTTTCATAATATACACATGTTTAACTAAAAGAGGTCAAATCAATTATCAGCCAATTTTTATACAATACATTATAGTTAGAGATTTGTATTAATGTATGTGTATACACACTCAAGTTTCTATAATTTTTAAATCATTATTTTCCTTCATTTTTTAAATTTATTACCAAGATATGAATTTGCAAAAGTTGTCCTCTACCATCCCACCACCGAATTCTGAATACAGTTTTCACTCCTGCCTCCACATTCTTTTGCACGACTGTGCCAACACCTGCACCCATACCTGCTGCTCGCCCATCTGACACAGCCTCCAGTCACTTCCTTCGTCCTGTTTAGTCTTTCTCTCTCACAGGCCTTTCTCTAGCTTTTCTCCTCCTCCTCTTCATTGTTCAGTTGGATTTTATGTTTCCGTTGACTAGAAAGTTGTTCGCTAACAAACAAAGTAAGTGGACAAACTTGTTTTAATTTTAAAAGTAAATTACTTGAATTTCCGTGGGATGATTCAAGAGGGAGAGATCAAAAGAAACATAAACAGGCTTGAAGACAGGGTTCACAAAGTGGTAGTGTAATATATTATGGCAATTTTTTCGTGATAGAGGGTGGCTTGTCACGAGCGCCATGTCACGCAGTCAGAAGAAAAGGAGGGACCGTGCTGCCGGAAGGTAAATCCAGAGATAACAATAAATTTTTCCTGTTGCCTGGTCTGGAGGTGTGCAGGATGTGTTTTCTTTATATCTTCATCCGCCCCTAATTGAGGATGCTTTAAAATTGAATGACTAGCAGTCAAAATGTGTTTGCTTCAAGCTGAGAAGAAAAATGCCGGTGTCTCCGCTTCTAAACTGATTGCGCTTTGTACACAGCTGACAGCTACAGTCACTTTGAGTGACTGATAAGTGGGAAGCTTTGCCACTTATCAAGGAATGCAGGATGAAAAGAAAAGGCTGGAGCCGTTTAGATGCTTTGGCATGTTCAAAATAACATCTTACATCAGTCAGAGTCAGAAGCACTAAAAGACATTTAAAAGGAAGTAATGTATATAGAGATGTGGTATATGGGTGTGTGTGCAAGGAGAGAGACGGAAGTTATTCAACAAGCAAATAGCTGCAAAGGGGTGAAAGACAGAGTGTTGGTAGGTGTCAATATTTGTGAAATGAATCGATGGTTAAATGATTTACACATATTTTGATGAAATTTGCACTTATTTCAAAACATTCAAATTTAAAATTACATACTTACAATGCTCCATCCACCATTGTTTATATGATCAGTGAGCTTTGACCAAATGCATACGATGAAGCACCTGAATAATAAAAATGCCATCTACTTCTGTAGCCATTTCACCTCAAGGAAGAATCCACCTTCTCTTTAGCTTTTCTGTGTGTAAATATTTAACATTTAACATATATGTGTAAAATATTCTGTTATGTCTAACTTAAATACCATGATTATATAATACAGTAGGATGAGATATGATTCTTTTATTGTTTAAAGATTTTATTGATTTGTTTTTAGAGAGGGAAAGCGAAGGAGAAAGAGTGAGAGAACATTGATGTGCAACAAAAATATCAATTGGCTGCCTCTTGCACACCCACAACCAGGGGCCATGGCCCACAACCCAGGCAGGTGCCCTGACCAGGAATCAAACCAGAGACCTTTCAGCTTGTGAAACTATGCCCAGCCACTGAGCCATACCAGTCAGGGCTGTTTCTTTTAATTTTAAATATAATTTTGAGACAATGTTAATGAACAAATATACAGATTCATTGGATTATAATTTCTACAAATAGAAACTTCTGAAATGACAATTTTTGTACTCAGTTATTAGGTTTATATGTATACTGCAATATATTCTGCTCTTAATTTTCTAGGACCTTCATATTTCAAGTATTTTGTCTATCTATTAACAAAAGGTATTTGTTTTTCTTCACTTTATAGATCTCTATTAAGAGAGATGCAATATCCTTCTAATGATTTTAACCCTCCTGCATATGCCTTGATGTTTATTTAAATAACGTGTTGGAGTTTGAAAACCTATAAAGACACTTGTTTTTGTCAGACCTGTGTCCCCATTTTAAGTGTGGAGGTAAAGTCACAATAACCATAGTCAGGGTTGATTCTTCAAGCTTCCTTGGTTTGAGGAGGCTACGCTCAGTGTATAGTCTCTCAACAATTTAAGGAACAGCCAGTGCATGCTTCAGAGGTATAATGATGAAGCCTGAGAAGTATTTCACTCCTCTCAATTAATTGCTGTAGGACTGAAGACTACTGATGTTTACATCGTTACAAAAGGTGTTCCTGGACCAGTCTGTATACTGCTACAAGTCTTCCATGAGATAAGGAGCTTGCTAAACTCACTTTAATTCAGCTGATATTTTTTCACTGCATAAGTTTCCAGATGAAGGAAGCAGTTTTCTGATTGACGTCCTAGCACAAGCTCCTAACCTCATCACAGTACTTTGAGTAGTACTGAATTAAAACTCTTTGATCAATAAAATAGTTCATATAAAGACTTAGACTTTAGAGATAACTTAGTCTTTTTATTTTTCGTAGATGGTGAAGATATGGTCCAAAAATGATAAGAGCTATGCCCTGTTCCCATGAGTAGCTAGATGTAGGCCCTGGTCTCTTAGTCCTGGGTAACCACATTAAATAATTCTAGATCGTTAGCGCCCCGAACGCAAAGTGAGCAGCATTTCTTCAGAGCCCGTCAGACGGAGGTTACTGCTTTATCTGGAATTTGAAACTAATACGAAGTATTTTGCTAAAGAAATTAGCAACAGCATTCTAATGTTTCCATAGAAATTTTAAATGACGCATCACTTAGGAGAAAACAATTAGGAAATGTTACCCAAATTCTGATTCACTAAAATTATCAGTATATCTTTTTGGAAGACATACACACAAAGCTTTCCTAACATTTATTTCATTGGTTCATGATGACACTTAAGTTTTTCAAGAAAATTATTATTTCTACAGTGAACTAGTATCTCTGATTCACTCACTTTAGGTCAAAATTTATAATGACATATCATTAGAGTCAATAAACTATAGAAAGCAAAAAATGATATTCTACTATGAAAATAATATCGATATGCTTTTCCAAGAAAAGTGTTCTTTTGATAAACAGTAGCTGAGGCTCTTTTAAAGTAAAACAAATATTTTTCAGGAACTCTTTGATTTCTAGATATGTTTTTAAAAACCTAAAGTAGGAAATGAATATTTTGGCAAAGGGAAATATTTCCCCATTATGCAGTTGATTTTTCTTTTTCTCCCACTGTAAAATGATGCCCATGCCTTAGCCTCCCCCTTTAGGATATTTGATATACTTTTATTCTATCCTTTATTTTTAAAAAAAGCTTTACCATCAGTCTTCTATTGTTTTAAAACATCTTCTTTTTGTTTTGTTCTGTAACAAGTTCTTTATTCATATGGGGAACAGAAAAGCAAGATCTTTTTCTAAAATCTTCATCCCTTAGACAGTGAGTGAAGTTTTTTTTTTTTTAAATTAAAATAGGCTACTACTCTTAAATGCATTGCAAGCACCATCTTGAGGTATACAAATACACTTCCATGCACATGTCATTGCTTTAAACTGTCTTCTCTTTAACCTGTCTTCTGCTACTTTATATTTTTTGACACAATCTCTTACACAATTTTTCTCTACAATTATTCCCATGTTTGTGGCACAAAGTTTTTCCTAGATATCAACTTAGTGAGATTTTAGGAGATAGAACACAATGCAGATATTACTGTCTATCGGATGTTATTTTGTAAATACCTGCTTTAAAAATTTGGTACCCTGATAGCATGAAAATGCCAATAATCCTTATAATCATGAGAGAGCTATCTTGTGAATTTCTCATGGTAGTATCATTATATTTTATTTCTCTTATATAAGCACTGTAAGAAATAAAGTTAATAATACATGGAAATAAAACTCACTTTGAGTAATGCAGCAATTAGATTCAATTCATCTAGTAAATCTATGATCATCCCTATCATGACAAATTCAGGTATCTGATTATTTTCTTTTTGCTGGGTAATAATCCTAGAAATAACATAACAAGGATCTATCACAGGAAAAAATAAATGATAAAACAAGTCAGTGAACATTCTTTGGTTAAAGGAAATCAGGCGGACTGTACTTACAGCATGCGCTGAAGTCCTCAAATGCCTGTAGACTGTCACTTCACCCACTTTGTGAAGGTTATTCATGGCTTCTGACTGTAAGATATGGTACTATCATCATTGTTCTTTCGTTATCTAAGTAAATCCTCAGGATTCTTCTATCTAACATGGGAAAGAGGTGCTCTTCTCTAAGCTTCTCTGTGCCATGTTCAGAGCCGCATGGAGTTAAGATTTCCCTCTAGCTCCTCTCCTCTCTCTGTATTTATTTAGTAGCCGTTTTTGCACTCTTTCTTTTCCTTTTTTGTAAAAGCATTTAATTGATTTGCTTCATTTGGAGACTAGAACAGAGAAATATAAAATTATGACAAATTAAACCCCTCAAGTTAACACTGAGTTTTATGAAGTTTTTGATACAGAGTAATATGAAATGACATCATATCCGGGAGACAGAGAGACTGATGAAATTCAAAAGTATCTGAGTTTTCACAGGAAAAAAATGTGGCTTGTGAAAGTATGTTATTTTTCAACCAGCCCAGATCAATTTAGCTTAACCTTCTGTGATATAATTCCATCAAGTGTCCGAAATTATGGACCCTAAGATGTGGAACCTGTTTGTCCAATCTCTTTTTCTAGATGTAAAGATTAGGATAGGAAGTTTGGTCCTTATCTTTAAGGGGTTTACAGCCTCAGAATAAAACTGAAAGGCTTGCATGAAGAAATAAATCTTGACTTATTTATTTGTTTTCACTGAGAATATTCAAGAAAGTTCAAGGAATGTGTATATCCCAGAATAATTGCCCCAGTTCATTTTTTAACTTTCTCTGATAGGGCTTTATAATAGCATTTAAAAGTTGAAATATACTACAATGTTCATATTCTCTTTGAAACCTCTACCCCAGAACCCACATTTATGGCTTGGTTCCTTTTATTGATTCTTTTGCATAAAGATTTAAACTATTAAGTATCTCAAACTTGGAGCATGCCTTTGATTTTTAATTTTTTTAAGGGTGCTCATGACATGTTTAGGAAATTTCAATTTTTTTTCTAAATAAAAAACATTCAGACAGTAGAGTACACATTATAGTTTACCTATTGGAGTCATGAAGGAAAAAAAAACTCATCAAGGAAAGATGTGCAAAGTCAAGTAGACATCTTCTACTAGTACTATCAACTATTTAAATGACTGCAGTGTAGTTAGGGACTCCTCTCCTTATGGCAATGCTTTGAAACTGAAGGAGAAACAGAAAATAGCCTCAGGGTGCATTGCCCTTATTTTATGACTACTTGTCCCTTCTCTCCACCTTGACCACTGTTGAGTGCTGTTCTGCCCTGGCTGTGTTAAGCTGTACTAAATGTCAGTGGGATGTCTTGTGCACATCATCTGCTATAATGATCTGTTCCTACACATAGGGGTGCATTCACTGAAGCTCTCTTTGTACAATCCTGCAAACCCACCTGCTCGCACAGGAAATATGATTCTCCCCTTATGCAGTCCCGGGCTGGTCTTAATAAACACGGTGGTGAGAAATGCTACAGGCCTCTTTTCTGTTCACTGTTTAATAACTTGCTAAAAGGGAAAGAGCAGTAATTAAGAATACAAATGCTTGTTTTTGATGGATAGTTACTGGGGCAAAAGAAAAAAATCAAGGTTGAGAACTGACTACAAAGCATGAGATATATATTGTATTTTCTACATATTTTAATACATAAGTTATTATTTATTACAATGTATGCAACTAACAATACTGGATTTCTTGGCCTTTTAAAATTTAGTTATCTTTACATATCTTTATGTAAAGTAGAGAGGACCTCGAAGTGCTATCAAGTAGGTAGGGATCAAATATCTCAGATATCCTGCTCAGCGAGAATGAGGACATTCTTGTCACTTTTTAATCAATGCTCACATATTACTAAGATTTTCAGAATCCAGTGGAAAAAAGCCAGTAATGTATTTTTATTACAGAGTAAACTGAGGCAATGGCTGTAGCTATTTCAAACACTGAAGGGCCAGAGTAAACAGGATGAGGAATGCGATAAAGGACTTGGAAGGACCACCCATAGAAGTGCTACGGCATTGCTTCGTGTGTGGATTTTGGCCCTGTCATCTTTCAGGAAAGGGCCTTGAGAGGACACATGGGGACAAGAATTGAGGATGGATGATGATCTTTTTTCCTTGGAAGGCAATATGGGCTGTACATAGACCATAGGATTTAGAAACTGGAGATTTTACTATTTTCTACTTGTATGACTGCGGACACGTCTTTAATGTCATTGATTCTCAGCTTCTTCAACTGTAAGTTAGAAATTTTAGCATCTCTCACATGATTGCTGAGATAAAATAATCAAACAACAATGTGAGTATGTCTTAAAATCTGTAGAGCACTAGAGCAAATGTGTATGGTTGGTGGTAATCTGTTATCCCCTCCTTTGCTTCATGTCATTACTCTGAACTTGAAATTTGAATAATCGACATCCCAGCAAGGTTTTTGTTTGTTTCTTAGTTTTTTTCCCCCTTGAGGGATCGGAGCAGGAGAGAAAAACAGAATTATGAATATACTTTATAATTGATATAATTAATTTGAATTTGTAGCATCCATAGTAGTATGTATATTAGTATGTGTCTAAAGGAGTTTGCTTGATTACAGCCTCATTTCCCAATGTTATGCCTCACACCATTTCATTACCATGCATATGAAATAACAAACATGCCTGCTTACTGTCCAGAACAATGATCTGACAAAACCATGAACTATCCCAAGGTTCTTTCTGCTTTTATTAGCAAGAGTAAATGCTAGCTTTCAGTTTCATTATTGACTTACACTTCTGAATTAACTTTGTCCTTTGTCAAATCGAATTCAGGTATTAGCCTAAATTAATTTGTGTGTAAGCACACTAGTTAGTATGATTTAACAAAATGTAATTTAGTTTCACAGTGGTTCCCAATACATTCTCTGTGTTGTATAACTTATGGTTCCTCCATATTTTTGGATTGAAAATTTTGGTAAACTTGAAAAAACTAGAATCGTCTGTATGAAGCATTTAAATAAATTTTTAGTTATGAAACTTTCATCAGGTCTCTGCAAACCAGGAAACAGTTAAGCTAGGTCCAGATTTCATATGATGTATTATTAGTGATAATTATGTTTGGAAGACAGACAGTGAGATTAAAGATGTTTAATTGTTAACTAAATTGATAATTGTTTGACGCCAAGCATTTCTTTGGAGGAATGACTACTCTGTCCTTTTTATGCCGCTCACTGGACTCTGTGCTGAGTTGCTGCATTCTTTGCCACTGACATTTCTGTATAGAATTCACTCTTTAAAAGGACCATATGGGAGCAGTTGATTGCTTCATCACAACTGGCATCTTGCTTCCAGCTGTGTCCAATAACCTGGCATAGCTGTATTTAGTGGATAACTACTAATGTTGTTATTGGTTATAAAAATCGTTAAGGTACTTAGAGTAATAATGGAATTTCTGCCAAGTAGGAGTAAGAATATAATTTCTGTATGACCTTTTTAAGTGTCTCTGACCTATCTACAATATAAAATTAATATGTGTGTTACAACCACTTTATTTTATTTCAAATATTGTTTCCAAACTTGATAGTGTTTACTGCATGCATCCTAGTTCACTAACCAGGTGATATGGAATTTAAAGACTCACACTTAATTTAAAATTTCAGAAAAAGCAACATTTCCAATGTCATTACAAAATGCCTTTTTTTAAAAAAAAGAAAACCCTATTTGTCACAGAAAAATAGTTGCAAATAATTCCATAAAATTTTCATATTATTAATTTTAAAATTAATATAGATTTCTCCTTACTGGTGTATCTTACTACATATATATTTGGTCAAAACTTTATAAATATTCTTACTCAAATGTGAGACTTTAAAGTTTGAGTACAGCATTTAAAGATTATTTACATTAATTTATTCTTTTGAAAAGTAAACATTTCAAATATAGGTAATTTTTCAGTATGTTGTTTGCATTTGAATTTTATACATATTACATCAAGTAATGTCAAAGCCAGACATACTAATACAGAAAATAACAAACAACTGTAGACATACTGTTTAAAATTACTTTTAAATACTCCTAATTTCAAAGGTGACTTACAGTGTAAAAGTAGCCTATTGCTGTTGATTTTATATTACACCATAGAGATTATTTAGAGATGAATTTATATGGTATGTTCATACTATGGAATATTTTACAGCTACTAAAAAGAATAGCCAGGAAACACGTACCACCCAGGAAACATGACCCATACAGGGTAGGCCTGGAGATAGAAAGTAGTACAGTAATAAATAATAATACAAGAATAAACTGTGTTTCTCATATGCACAACTGTAAACCTACTTTGCTCCACCTTGTATATATTGTTCACTGACCAATGCTAGTCATAAAACAAAATATATATCATTATCCAGGTCAAATAATTTAAAAAGAGAAAAAAAAGAGAACAAGATCACATCTGTCTCTTATCCTATTAGTGGAACATAAAACCTAAAGGACAATTACATAATGCCACAGCATTCATGATGCAGATGACACTAATAGAGTCAACATCCCAGAAATCCTTTTGGGCTGAATTAATGATGTTAGACTCTATTTATCATCCAGGACTGCAAGAAAAATTTTACATCCTTCAGTACCACATATTGGGGAGGTAAGGTTTCTATTTAGTATTTTTAGAACTGCTAATGTGCTAGTGTCGTAGGCTTGCCATAACAAATCCCCATAAACTTGGAGGTTTACAATAACAGAAGTTTATTCTCTCACAGTTCTGGGGGCCAGGGTCTGATAGCAAGATATTGCCAGGGTTGGTTTATGCTGCAGGGTCTGAGAGAGAATTCATATTATGCCTCTTCCCTAATTTCCATTGGCTGTGTGGCATCCTTGGGGCTCCTTGGTTTGTAGGTACATCACTCCAGTCTTTCCTTCCATCTTCTCATCATCTTCTCCCCTTCCTCTCTGCTTGTCTTCTCCATTCTCCATTATATTCTCCAGAATATACTTATCCATTCTCTTATAAGAACTCTAGTGTTTGGGCATAGGGCTCAACATAAATTCAAGATGTTGTCAGCTCTAGATTCTTAGTTACATCTGCAAACGCCCTAATACCAAATAACTTTGGCCATATTCACAGGTACCAGGGGTTGGGATTGGACATATGTCCTTGGGGGACACATTTCAACCTATTGCAGCTATTAAGTTTATTTATACATTGCACTGCAGGTATTTTGACTACTAAATATCTTGTTTCTTTGAGGAAGTATTGAGTAGAGAGAAGAATGAATACACAACTACCAAAAACACTGTCAATACACAAAACCGCTTTCTCATGCCATACACATGTAAATTTTAACGTTTGGTCAGACTGCATAGTTGTTTTGTAGCGTGGCTATACTTTGTAATGACACAAAATTACTATTGAGTGATACAGTCAACAGCATTCTGAACTTGGCTTTAGTTTAAATCTTGGCTCTATCATTGAGTAGTTTTATAAGACATTACAAAGCTTAGAAAGATATTTAATGTTTTGTAGTGCCAATGTATTCATATGTAAATTCTAGGCTGCACTGCAAGTGTAAAGTTCATAATTAATGATGATTATCGTAATCATATGTTTCCTCCAGGTGGATTCTGGCTGTCGGGTCTCTCCTGGGGTTACAGTCAATAGAGATCTCATACAGCTTGGCTGCGGAGCATGTGGACGTAGCCTAAGGGTCATTGGTACCTCATCCATACTTGTTCAGCTGATGAAATCTGTACAAACTGTCTTCATCATTAAGAAATGTTAAATACCAGTTTAACATAATTTTTATTATTCTTATCATCATATACTAGACTTCTGACCATCTGGAAAGAGAATTATGTATCACTCTTGGGCTATGTCTAATCTGACGCCAAATATTTAATGAATCCAGTCAGATTTTAAAACAAGAGATCCTGATTCCATTTTTATTGCGTTGACAACAACGGTGGCTGGTGTGTTGGCATTGTTCTGACATGAGAGGTGTCATATGAGAAGTGTGGTGAAAAATAGCAGGGACACCTTAGTCAAATAGAACAAAGTTTAAATGGCTGCTTTGCTGGCTATTAATGGTATGACATGAACCATTTACTCACTCTCCTCCTTTCTCAAATACAGGGAATATGTCTTTGTTTCAAGTTTATTATGCTCATTAAAGATAAATTAAAGCACCAAGTTAGTGACCAGCTAACAGGAGGTACTTAATAAATGGTAGTTAAAATAAAATATTAATAGTGTCTGTGATGAAGATGATGGTAGGACTTCCAATGAAATGAACTGTTTTATTTCCTTTTGAAATAAGAGCCAGGATTTGTCACATTGTGACAGAACAATTACTTTTTCAATATAATACTTTAATGCCTTCCAGTTCTGTTTTCTGATTGCAATCACTTTGGGTTCCTGTTAAATTTTTTCTGTTTAGTTTTGTTGACACATAGCTAACATTTCATCTTCTGTTTTATAAGCTATAGCAAGTTGATCAGCATATGTTTTCATAAAAATGCATTTGTATACAGAAATACATATAATATATCAGCACAGAGAAATATGCTTTTAATCTCAAATGTATTAATTAAATACTATATTTTGCTTCAAGATCTACAGCAGATGTGTGCCAACATTGTTGATTTTTCATAAATACATATTCAAATGCATAACTATTTTCTTAGTATATAGACACACACAGACTTTGTTGCCTATATTTTAAATTTTGACAAATATCATTTCAAAACAAGACACAAGATGTGTTTGGTAATTATTAACTGATGGCTCTAAGTTTAAAATTTTATGGAACTCTCCTAATGTATTGGGTGATATGCATTCTCTACAGTGGTGCCCGACCTATTCAGTCTGACTACTAAAAGTAGCTTTACTTTTCAGTTTTCTTTGTTCACTGCTGTTCATTGACCAGGTTTTTTTTTTTTAATTTTTAAATATGTAAATAAATTTATTGAGGCACAATTTACACACTGTAAAATGACTTCTCTTTTTGACTGGTATACCAGTCAATGATTTTTGCTGTCGGGTCAGTCTTAAGAAACCATCTCCTAATGCCCATCCCTTGAGCAAAGTCTTGAACAGCTCCCAACTGTTTACAAGATTAAATGCTTCGTTATTGGCCTGTCATTCATCACCCTTTACCATTCGGTGCTAGCTTACTTTTCTGACTTTGTTTTCTCTTCTTCCCTTTTGTGAACTTGTGATCCAGCTAACTTAACTGCTTTTCTATTTCTGACATTTTTATCCTCTCTGACCCCTGTGCTTCACTCGTGTGCATTCCTTTTTCTGTAATGGTATTCTCTATTTCTTCTCCCTGTGTCAAGTACAGTCACATACACAAGGCAAATTTACATGTTCTCTTGTCCATAATAGTTCCCTAATCTCTCTAGAACTAAAAGTTCCTCTGACCTCCTATAGCATTTGCCATTCTAGACTTCTTTATGGTCCTACAGCTTTTTGCCTTGTGCTACACTTAAGCAGTATTTTATTTTTCTCATTGAAAGAAGAATATTGATAGGCTTTGTTTTTGTATTTTCATAGCATGCATACGATTTTCTTATGAGAAGCATATTAATTGCTCAATAAAGACATCAATTGAAAATAATTAAAAGTCCCCAACTTCTTCCCCTAGAGAAAGCTGGTATAAATAAGAAACATTCTAAATCTCAATGATGCCTTAATTTAATCAAGGATCTTCACAATCAGCAAGATTTTCAAGTTTTTTTGTTGTTTTTGTTTTGTTTTGTTTTTGTTTTCCTTGTATTTTTTCCATTACCATTGAATCCCCTCAGACCCCCTCCCCCCCCCCGCAATCGCCACACTGTTGTGTGTGTCCATGAGTCCTTCGTATATGTGCAAATCAATGTTTAGTTAATTCCTTAGAAACAATGAATAGATGCCCATTTTGAAACTCGAGTGTCATGTGAAAAGAGAAGTTCCTGTATATACTACTCCCATCTCTAGTGTAGAAGAAAGCTCTGGCTGATTCCGGGTGTGCTGTTTCATGGCCTCTGTCCTCCCGGAGGTCCAGCTAAAGCCATGGAGGGTTAGTCTGCCTCACACTCCTGAAATGCAGACTAATTCACTCAATGGCTGGGACCAAGGGGCTCACCAGACAGGCCTTTCTGCAATGTGTTTTGATGTTTAGAAGTTACCTCCAAAGCCTAGTCCTATGGTGGGCCTCTGTTGATACCTAGTGCTTATTAGAGACTGGATGACGTAACGCACCGTCCTACAAGCCAAATAAAACTCTCCGTGGTGCCAAGACAATGAATAGGCTTTTTTATTAGGACCGAAGATAAGGTTCAGGCTGACAGCTAGGGCAGTACTTTCCATAGAATAAAACTTAAATCTGGTGCTAGAACCCCACACAGGTTAATTATTTTGTTCTCTATTTTGTAACTTCTCATGTTTAAGAACTCTAGTTTCTATTACTGGCCATTTGGACATATGAGAATTTTTTAAACTATGAGCTAAGTTAAAATATCTTTAAAAACATGCATTTTAACTGTGGATATGTAGTTTGTAGTGTTATTTGTAACCTGTAGTTGTGGGTTGCACAGATAGTGTGTTAGGTGTAACCGCTATCTCATTCTGCAACTATTTCAAATATATTTACAATAACATTGGATTAGGACTAATATATCCTATCATCTACAGATAAGTAATTTATATTGATGTAAAGTGCTAATATACTTTATTAAATATAAAACATCCCAATTGTTATTGTTTTTAGTTTACAGAGTTTTTATAAATAAAAAATTCTAAATACTACTTATTTGAACTTCTTTATACTGACCTCATGTGCTTTAACTTAAATGCTTAGACCTATTTGAATAAATGCATTTTTCTTTGGTAAAAATATGTTTAGAATAATTTGTCATTATACAATTAAGTGTTCTTCACTTAACCAGAGATATCATGAAGTGGATATATATTTTGTTCCTCTGTAGTAAAGCCTTTTTGGTATTTCATGACTTGTAGGAGTTTGGGTGTAAACTTCATGGGTCTGGGTGTCAGACATGCTTTCATTTTCAGTGAGTCCCTGCTACCCAATCCTTATGAGAATTTATCTGCCTAACAAGATTGAATGTATCCAGCAATTGACTAAATATCTTATTTGTGGGATTTATGTGCATCCTGATAACATTTGGTCTTTAATTTCAATAGAGTATATATGTACTGAAGATAATATTTCACACCAGGGTCAGTAATTGGGCAAGATCATCAGATGACTGTGATTTGTACTCTTTTATCCACTTCTATGGCTGACATATAGTGCTCCCCCCCACCCCCGTCTTTGCCTTTTGTTTACTATGTTCCAAATTGTTTTTAAACTGTTACACAAGGGATTATGTCCCTTGGGAATGGTCCATTACATTTTGAATATCAGTGCCATTCCAAGTTATTTCAACCATGGCATTAATCTCACTTAAAGCAATAAAAAGCAAATAGTGGTAAGAGGCAAGATGCATAAAGCATTCCATTAAACAGTTAAAAAAAAAGATGTTAAATGTTCCCTCTGTAGGAGCTCCTGCAGCTCTTGATACATTTGTGAACAACTGAGCTAGAGAAAAGTAGCAGTGGGATTATTAGTGGAGAGAGGAGCTTACAAGGAACATGAAAAGGGGACCGCTTCCCATTCTGGCTTCTTTCTTCCTGCATGCAGTTACAAAGAGAGAATCATTTAAAGAGCTCCTGTAGAACTCCCTTTCATTGGTTTCTTTTCTTACGTAAAGTTACCAACAGGTTCATTCATAAGGTGATCTTGAAGGTTGTTTCACTGTCACTGAGCCACAGTTAAGGTGGTTTGTAAAGGGTATCACCCAAGTATAAAGATGCCTGGTAGGAAAATAAGGCCTTTATACAAAAAGAGCAACAGCCCATCAGATCTTTGCTTTTCAAACCAGGCAGGTTTCCCCTTGGAAAGATTAATTACAGTCAGGTTGAGAAGACCGTCTTGCTGTGTGTGTGTGCGTGTGTGTGTGTTTCCCCATCTAACATTAGAAAGATAAAGGCTGTGATTAGTGTGCACAAAGCCTCTGATCAAACCAGCTCGGAGGTTTGTGACAGGAGGTTCAAACACTTTATGGATCACTGGTGCTGACAGGTAGATCACACAGGCCTTAAACAGATGTTTAGTGCAAAGATGAATGTGTGAGATCTCAAACGCACAGCGTTCTTTTGCTGGGCCACTGCAGTCTGTGAAGTATTAAACGTTGCTAAAGAAAGCCCCTCCTCTAAAAAGGGTGAGAAAGTTACTAACAAGCTTCCATTAATAAAAGAAATCTCAAACTTTCTTTTATTATCCAGATTTAATACAGCTTAGATTTGAAAGTTACCAAACTTTCTGCAAGGATAGATGAAAACTTTCTCTTATAGTTTGTGAAGTGCTTATTAATGAGTCTGTGAGTGTTCTGCCTCGTGAGCTATATTTAAGTTTAGTTGGAAAAGGGAGAAGATTCCAGGTAAATTAAGTTTACTCATAACCCAGAATTGACAAGCAGCATCGCTTTATATTTTTCATATATAATTTTGAAATATTATGGGTTGAAAACTTCATAATTGTGAAAATATACTGAACATATATTTAACTGAATTTTCATCATGAACTGTATTATATTTAATAATTTTACATGTCTTTAACTAAGAAATGCTATGAATGCCTTCTATTTCCTTCTTTGACAAGAAGTTAAATTTATATAGTGTATATGTGTCTGCATTTACATGTGTAGAGCTAACTAGATAGGACCATCAATTATTTTATCATTTTGTCACTATTACAGGGGACTATGGACCTGAGGTTTCTGTCCATTGTAGTACTTTGTCTTGCTGTTGGTAACAACTTTGTTAGGATCACGACAAATTGCCCTCACCTTGTTATGGTAGAATCATACAAACTATTGAAAGAAATATTCAATTAGTCTTGGAGCCTTTTTTTAAAGATTGTATTTATTTACCTTTAGAGAGAAGGGAAGGGAGAAAGAAGGAGAGAAACATCAATGTGTGGTTGCCTCTCACACGCCCCCTACTGGGGACCTGGCCTGCAACCCAGGCATGTGCCCTGACTGGAAATCAAACTGGCAACCCCCACTTGGTTCCCAGGCCAGCTCTCAATCCACTGAGCCACACCAGCCAGGGCTAGTCTTTGCACTTTTTATACCTTAAGCCATGGCTATATGAGAAGGTTCTTGTAAAGTCTCAGGGAAGTATTTACATATGATGGAAAATATAAGGGAAAATGATTGATTTTACATATTTTGCACTAGAAAGTACCATTGTTATTAGAAAATGTCAATTTTTCAACTTTTTCAGTATTAAATTCAGTTTAAACAAAATATGGCTGTCAATTGGATTACCACTAATAGGAAGATTTGTAAATTAGTGGAACTAATAGTAAACTAGTAGAAAAATTAGTAAACTTGTAGACACAGAAAATTATTGTGAAATATTGTATATGAAAGCATTCTTTGAACTAGCAAAGACTTTATAAGGGTGCAAAATATTTTAAAAAGGAGGAGGAAAATGGTGAAGGAAATAGGAGAAAAAAAATAAGCAGAAAGGGAAGGATAATAACAATTATTGAATGGAAAGAGCCGCTTAGTTCTATACATTGCTTTCTATCATGATATTATCTAAGACTGTCTTTTAGAAATCGTATCATATAATCTCCTTCCCTGCCCACCCCCTTCTATTTTAGTTGTGTTGCCAAAATCACTGACAATCCAAAAATGTCTTCTATATTTAGCCAATACTTACTGAAGATAGTACTGTGCATAAGATATTATTAACACTCACAGATAATAAATAATTTAATAAGATATGGTTCTTATTCTTGAGGAGTTTCGGTGGAGGAGCAAAGGAGCTTAATAGTATTGAAGCTTGAAATTGTTTTGAGGTGTTTCTCAAGCTGTGACATGGTATGTGTGTGCGCACATGCGTGTGCATGTGTGTGTTTTCCATGAAAACGAGGGGGAAACCTTTGGTATGGAGCTCCAACTTGCATATTGAAATGTGCTTTGTCTATCCATAATTTAATCTGTGCAAACATATGCTGAATTCCACTCACCTTGAATGATCCATTCTGTTGCAGTTGCATTCTTGGTGTCTGGGATGTCAGACAAGAAACAGGTTTACCTCGTCTCATTCTCTGTCCTTCAGCTTTTTCACTCACTGAAATTTTTTTTCTTTTCTTAAAAAAAAATAAAGATGTAAGAGTTGTTTGTAAGCAACTTTCACAATTATTTCTTACCCAGAGTGTGGGACTGCCTGTTTGAATGTTTCCAAGAAAGTATTGTTCTTATGTGACAACAGGTCAGAAAGACTCCGCATTAATTACACTAACATATGGTTATTAACAGATTCGAGCTCAGGGAGCAATACTTTACAATGTTATCTTCCACATAGTCAGATGTTAGCCATATTGTCAGTGCTGGCAGCTATTGTTTCACTCATTTACTTCACAGAGCTAATTACTCCCTAATAATAACTTTACCTTGGAGTTTTTCACTCGCCTGTGCCAGCAAACCTGTTCACACTACATATGCTAATTATTGGCACTTATTCATTATGTTAAGATAGCTTTAAGTTCAAGCTGTGCAGCCTGGCTTTCGGTATGGAGCCAGCTGGCTGCAAAGTTCCACCTTTTTTTACTAAAGTCATTAAAAGTTTTAATATGGGGCCCATCTTGTTCTCTTTACAAGATTCAGTTTTTCGGGAATTCAAATGAATGTGCAGTTACCCATGGACAATTGCAAATTATAATAAGAAGTTCTTTTGTTTTTGTGAGGCCTGCACTCATTGCCTTTTCTGTTAGGTTAGAAAAGATGAGAGAATTCTTTTACATTTAAATTATACGGTCACTTTTTTGGTTGCTCCATCTACACGAACAGACACGCGTGTACAGACACACATACACAGCTCTCTCTGGTTGGTTCATGTTCCTTCAGAATAAGTTTAACTCACTGGGGATGCGTAATTCATGCACGTCTAAATGATAGAAAACCTGGAATTTTACTGTTTGGATACAAATCTTTCTTAAGTTTATTTTTTACCATATCATTTCAAGAAACTTAGGATTACTACTAGGGCCAAAGACTGTCCTTGAACTCTATTCAGGATTGCCTTTGTTATCAGCAGGAATTAATATGTAAGTGCTGACTCAGTTGGAGTAAAATCTGGTTTCTCTAGTTTTAATAAACAAATAGCTTCATTTGGTTCACATCTAAATATAATGAATGACTACTACTACCACTCAATTTTATAACCCAACTTTGATGTATATGAATCAAAATGAATTGAAACATTTTAGGTGGTAAATTTTTACAGAAATTTTTTGAGACCTGAAAATGAATATACATTCAGGCATCAACTCTGTATAAAAAGTAGTTTTTATCTTAAAAGATAAGTTTTAAAATAGTCAACCTTCTGATCTTCACTTTAGACATGACATGTCTCTTTAATCTTTTGTATTAAGTAATATTGTAACATAGGCACTAAATACGAGAATCCTTAATACACAGGTACTCTGGTTAAGATAGTATTATTCTATATAAAAGAGCAAATTAGAAGATACAAATCTATTTCAACCAAAGGTGAAGACAAGAGGCTTAGGTTCTTTCACCTTTATATTCCATAATGTAAATCTTTCTTAATTTTTTTTCTCCCTAATTCCATATTTTGTTACTAGGTAATTTGATGTTAGAATACTCATGAGTAGTGTTCATTTCAGCCTATGAAAAGCTAGCTGCCAAGCGCTGGTATTCTTACGGGCCGGTGTAATTTAGTGTGTTCTGGGGAAGGGCAGTGGGGAACAACCAGTGTTAGAAGGGAAATGGAAGAGAGTGTGAACGTTTTCTGGTTTGTGACTGTGATTGTGTGAGTGGTAGCAGTAGGAGTGCTAGTATCGATGGTCAGGATGTGGATAAGTGGTTACATATCTGTACAAATATGCAGTGAGGACTGGAGGGTCTAAAAATGTTGTTTTGTTTTTGCTGGAATATAACCTCTATAAAAGGTCTTGTTCACATTTTAAATAATCATATAGTAATATATTGGCTGATGAGAAACAGATAGTCCATACTAAGGGTATTAATAACTGATTGCTAATTCTAAATGCTGACGAAAGTTTGGAAACAGACTGTATTTGAATTTAATATTATATCTATAAAGAATATTAATTCACTTGTTGGTTTAATTTTTTAATGCGTGAGTTATCTGTTGCTATGTCCATGATGGAGAAAGAAAAAGAGTTTGGAAAAAGAGGATAAATAATTTTAACAAAATTTAGTTGCAACTTAAGAAAAAGATGCTTCTTATTAAAAAATAATGTATTCTTGAGATTCTAAAATTCTAGTTAGTATTTGCCATTTCTTTTTTTTGAGAAATTCTTTCTCTTTTTAAATTATTGTTCAATTATAGTTGTCCCCATTTCCCCCCACCCGTTACTATCCCCTGCACTGCCCACCTCCCACCTCCCACATTCTCACGAAGGTTGTCTGTGAGTTTTGGCTGCACTAGGTCAGTGAGAGATGAGGACGCAGGCGGGTGCTGTGCCGCATGTGTTGGCGCACACGGACATCACCACAGTTTCTTTTAAGAGTGGCTGGAAAGTTCGATAGAAATCAAATACAACTGCAGTTTTGAAGAGCTGTAACTGAGAGTTCTAAATAGGCCACCTCAAGTTTCTTGAGGTAATTTAAAATCTATTCATATACAATGAAATTACAGGTGAGTAAGAATATTTCAATGAAAATGAATTTTAATTTTAATTTTAAAAGCACTAAATTCTCCATAAAAAGTTATGAGACTGGGATATATGTAATATGTTTCTCTTTGAAACTTGTGAAACTTTTATTAGCTATCAACCTAATAAAAACATTTAAAGACATATAAATAGTCACACGGACTAAGAAGACCTCATTTGGACTCTTCTATATTTCCTGGGTAATCCAGCATTATGATTTTTCAATTGGCTTGAATAACTTTGTCACCTTGATTGTTCTCTACATGTTGATAGAAACTAGTAACCCATTCTTTAATTCAGAAAGGAAAAGTGTTTGATTAATTTCTACACTATCTTCCATGTTTTAACATTTAAAATTGCAGTGGCCATCCCCAAAGGGAGTTTTTGACCATGAGAGAATGCTTGACACTTGCTCCCTTTCATCTACTCACCCTGAACTGTGAGCTTTCATAGATGGCTACCTGAAGGAACAAGTGCTTAAAGACTCCTCATGCTAAAAACAAATAAAAACACACACCCACAGACACACACCTTATTTCTGAATAAAAATCATCATATGCATATAATTTCTGCTCTTGCACAAAGTAAGGGAAAAATCTCAACCTTATATAAGAAACAGAAATGTTTAAGGTGAGTCCAGAACATGGAGGACCACGGAGAAGCTATCACAAAAACTGGGCTGCTCCGGGGGCCAAATACCAATTCCCACATTACTGGATCAGAGAATAAGCTTTGGATTGATAACCCATGAGTTGTGCTGGAGCTTAACCTGAGAGTCCCTCATCCAGCTTGGGCAAACTCCTGCTACAGCAACAACAACTACAACTACAACAACAAAGCCCAGGTCTTAGAGATATAAATTTCATTCACATTTATGTCCATCGTGTATCATGAACAACAGCTTTGTCCCACCTTCTCTTCAATCCAAGACCAAGCAAGACTTAAGGAGCAGCTGTGGCCTGGGGCATGATAGTCTAATGACAGGGAGAGAGGTTACAGCAGAAATAGGTAAAGGCTCTTAAGGTTTTGCTCAAAGTTGCACCCATCATCTTCTCTTTGGCCTTTATAGGCCAAAGCGAGTCCCATGACCAAGTCTGAGATCAGTGATTTGAAAAGCAAAGTCCTACTGCATGGACCTATGTAAAATAAGGCATTAACTATTTTTAAATAAACTCTACCATAGTGATTTAGGTGTTCAAGCTTAGTAGTGCCCCTGAAAACCTAACAGCATCAAACAAACACCCCTTGGGGGAAAGTATCTCTAATTTAGTTCCCTGGGATTCCCACAAAGTATGATAAAAGAAACATAGACTCATATTTAAAAAGAATTGTGTAACACACAAAGAAGTAATCTATAAAGAATAAGAGTTGGGAGAAATACTCAAGGATTTAGCCCTACACTCCAAAGACTTCAGATATTGGAAATGTTATATGGCTAATATAAAAATATGCATGAAATACTTAGAAAAACAAATAATGAAATCCCAGAAAGAAAACATATAAAACTCTCAAAAATTAATAGGACTACTTGAAAATGAGTCTGTAGAAATGAACACTATGATAACTGGAATTGAAAATTCAATAAATGAACATATTCTGGCCTTTTGTTACAAAGACCAGATTAATTATACTACATTAAACATTTAGAAAATCAGAAAAAAATGAAACAAAAGCATCCACACATTGGAGAGTAGGCAATTCAGTGTTCCCTGAGAGAGGCAATAAGTGAGGAGAGTTCAGTGCATGTCCCCCGCTCTCTGCCTGGAGGGAGTAGGAAGCCCAGGCACAGAGAGCCTGATAGTCTTTCTGAGTTTAAGACATACACAGTGGATTGCAGGAATACCAAGGCAGATAAACAGATATATTTGCAAGACAGAGTTTTGGAGAACAGCTTTGCAAAGGAGAAAAAAAAGAGGAAGACTGATTTACTCACTGGAAATCTGCAGAGGGTTTTTCTGTCAGGTTTTGGCTGAATAGTGATTGGAGCATATGCATGTAATCTACTGAAGCCAGGTAAAGAACCCTTGGAAAAAGAGCTAGCAGAAACACTAATCTCCAGTTCTCACATGGGGCTAGGAAAATTTGTGTTTTTACTAGTCACCATGTAGAGACTCCCAACACATGGGCCATTGTGTCTGGCCTTAGTAATAGAATCAGATTAATTTTAGGCTGACAGCTATTCTAAGACTTGGAAGGATCAAACTGTTTCTAAGTTTAAAAAGGTGCATTCCAAAATAATACCAAAAATATCTAATGAAATATTTTTACAAAAAAGTAAAAGCAAAATTCAAAATCTTTTTTTATCATTCAAAAACTATCACACATGTAAAGAAGCAATAAAATATAATATATAATCAGGAGAAAAGTTAATCAACAAAAACCAAGCCCAGAGTGGCACAGATGTTAGAATGAGTAGACAAAGATGGTGAAACAGCTATTACAAATACACTCCATATGTTCAAGAGCGCAATGAGGAAATGAATAGAAGATTTTTTTAAAAGTTCAAGATTGAACTTTTAGGGATGAAACGTGTAATATTACAGATGAAAAATATACTAAATGGGATTAGGAACTGCAGATGATAAGATTAGTTCATTTAAAGACATAACACAAGAAACTATTCAGAAATAAAACAGGAAAAAGACATAAAAATAGAGGACCAGTGAGGCAGGGCAGGACGTAAGAGAAGGCAGAGAAATTATTTGAAGATATAATGCCCCCAAATTCTCAAAATATTTTATAAACCGTAAATTTATATATCTAACAAATTCAGCAAACGGAAGCAGAAGACACATGGTCAAATTGCTGAAAAGCAGTGAGTGATGAAATGGATACCAAAAAGCATCCCGAGACAAAAGACATATTCCATATAGAGAGTAAGTTTTTGAAAGTTTCTTCTTTTACTGCATATGAAGTGGTGTAACATCACTCGAAGGAGACTGTGGTAGACAGGTGTGTTGTAAAGCACGGAGCATCCCCTGAAACAGAGCAAAACCAACAGTTAATGCTCAGAAGCCAATAACAGAGACCAAATGGAATCACAAAAACTTGGACCAAAGGAAGGGAAGAGTTAAAAAGGGAACAAAAACGAACGAAATAACTAAGAAACAGAGAGCAAGATTGTAGATTTATTCACAATTGTCACTAATCACATTAAGTGTGAAATATCTAGAAAAGCTAAATGTCAAAGACTGTCATACTCCTTTTTATTTTTTTAATAAAAGCAAGACCCACCTATATGTTGCTTTCAGGAAACGGTTTACATGTAAAGATTCAGACAGGTTAAACCAAAGGATTAGGAAAAGACATAACAAGTTAACAGTAATTTAAAAAAAAAACTGGAATGACTACACAATATAAAGCAGATTCCAGAGAAAAAAATATCAGGAATATTGAATATGATTTCATAATGATAAAGTGGGCAGTTCATCAAGAAGATATAAAATTCCTAAATATTTGTGTGCCTAATAACAGAAGTTCAAATTCTGTGTGATAAAATGTTATAGAACTAAAAGGACAAACATGCAAACCACAATTATAGTTGTATATTTCAAAAGCTCTCTATCAGCAATTTATTGGACAAGAAATTGGAAAGAGTCAAACTATTCACCACCCAGACCTCACTGACATTTATAGCATTCTCCATTAAACAAGAGCACATAATTATTCTTTTAAAGTACACATAGAAAATTAGCATGCAGGTTTTATTCTTGACCATGAAAAGTTTCAATAACTATAAAAGGATTGAACTAATTTTAAATACTGTATGTTCTCTGATCATAATAGAAGTAAATTGAAAATAGTAAGGCAAAAATATCTATAAAATTATAAGATATTTGAAAATTAAAAAAGAACAGTTTTAAATAATGCAATTGATCAATAAAAAGCCACAAGCAAAATGACAAAATATTTTGAAGTGAATCAAAATGAATAATCTCATATTTTAAGTTTGTGACACATAGCTAAAGCAGTGGTTTAGAGGAAAAAGTATAGCATTAAAGGTTTCTTAATCAATGTTACCCCAATACATTTAATGAATATATTAAAGTTGATAAAACCTTGAAAAAAGTTTATACTAGAAAAGAGAGCCCTGGCTGGTGTAGCTCAGTGGATTGAGCGCAGGCTGCGAACCAGGCATCGCAGGTTCGATTCCCAGTCAGGGCACATGCCTAGGTTGCAGGCCATTTCTCCCAGCAACCGCACATTGATGTTTCTCTCTCTGTCTCTCTCTCTCCTTCTCTTCCCTCTCTAAAATAAATAAATAAATAAATAAATAAATAAATAAATAAATAAATAAAATCTTTAAAAAAAAAGAAAAGAGAAAGATTTTTAAATCAATTGGCTAATATTCTCCTTTAGAATCTAGAAGTAGAAGAGCAAAAGAAAATTAAATACAAATTATACAAAAGGGGAAAAAATAAAGAGTAGTAATCATTGGAATGTAAAATAGAAAAACAAAAGACACAAAAAAGTGAATTAAAATTTACTTCTTGAGATTAAGAAATTGATAAGGCTTCATTTAAACTGCTGAGAAAAAAGGCTGATAAAATTATGAATATCAGGAATGAAAAGAGACATCATCTACAGATTCTACAGACTATAAAAGGACAAGGAGCTGCTGTGAAAATCTCTATGCCCATAAATTTCACAACTTAGAGATAAAAGACAGGTTCCTTGAAAGACAAACTACCAGAACTCATTCAAGAAGAAACACAGACCCTGCATACATATACAATATTAAAGAACTTCAATTTTTCATTTAAAAATCTTCCCACAAAGAAAATCTCAGGCACATATGGCTTCACGGGTAAATTGTACCAAATATTTAGGAATAAAAAGTAATGCTAATTCTATACAAACTCTTTCATAAAATGTTGTAAATTGATTATCAATGAAAAAATCATCTTAATAGATGCAGAAAAAACATTTGACCAACTTCATGCCTATTAATGATAAAATTCACTCTGCAGATTAGACATATAAATTAAGATTCTCAATTGAATGAAAAATTTCTATGAAGAACATAACTATCCTCATATTGAATGTTGAAAAATTGAACATTATTTTGCTAAGGTTGACTACTCTTAATTTTTTTATTCATTACTTTACTGGAGGTCCAATTCTTCAATGCAGTAAGTCAACAAAAAGTAAATAAAAGGCATGCAGATTGGAATGGAAGACACTAAACTATATTTATTCATGAATAACATGATTATGTGGAAAATACTAAGAAATCTATTAAAAAGAGACTAATGAGTTCAGCAAGAACACAAGATATAGTGTCAACATACAAAGTATAATACTAGCATTAAAAAAGTCAGAAATTGAAGTACATAAAAAGCATTTAAAATTTCATAAAAATATCAAATATTTGGGAATAAATTTGACAATAGATATGCAAGACATGCATAATGTAAGTTACAACATTTTGCTGAGAGAAAAGAGGACCTAAATTAATGTAGACATATATATTACAGTCATAGGTTAGAAAACAGTATTTTTAAAATGTTACTACTCCATAAACTTATTAATAGACTTAATGCTATCTGAAATAAATGTTTGAGGCGTTTTTTTGTTTTTGCTATAATTGACTAACTTATTTTTTAAGTTTTTATTGACATTCAAAACATTTTTGAAAAAGATGGACAGAGTTGAAAGATTTATACTTCCTGATTCTGTTTTACTTTTAAGCTATGCTGATCATTAAAATGTGTTGGCATAATGGCAGATGTACAGATCAGTGGAACAGAATAGGAAGGACAGAAATATACATACACAAATGTATCTTCAACTGATTTTTGACAAAAGTGTCCAGGCAAGCCATTCAATAGGAAAAAATAATCTTTTATACAAATGGTGCAGTGGCAATTGGATGTCTATATGCACACATATGGATAACAACTGTTCTCTCATACCATATTCAAAAATTAATGCAAATGGATCTATAGATTAAACATAAGAGATTAACTATACAGTAGTTAGAAAACGGGATAATTATTTCAGTGACCTTGAAGTAGGCCAAGATTATTAAGTAGCAACCCCCAAAAAGCATTAACCACTGAAGACATTGTAATAAATTGGATTTCACCAATGCTAAACCGTTTGTTGTTCTTTGAACTCTATAAAGAAAATTAAAAAGCAATCCAAAGCTGACAGAAAATACTTGAAATACATGTATCTGATAGAGGACTTCTTTTCAGAATATAGTCACATCTCTGTAGACACAATATTCAGAAGTAATCCAATAAAAATGCCAAAGAGTTGAAGACCAAGGGATGGCAAACAAACATATGGAAATATGCACCTCTTTGATTTTTAGAGAGTGACAAATTAAAACCTGTACCCACACAAGAATGGCTAATGTTAAAATGGTCATATCACAGACAAAAAGATAGTAGAGCAGCTAAAACTCTCATAAATTGCCAGTGGAAATTCAAAATAGCACAGTCCATAGAGATTTTGTAGGTCAAAGAATTAAAAATAAGACATAATGGGCAAATACCAATCTAAAGAAAGCTAAGGAATTATAATATTGTTCAACAAAATAGACTTCAAGCCTAAAAGCATTACTAGGGGTAAAGAGGGCTTCTACATTAAAATGAAAAATATATTTCACCAAAAAGATAGCACCATTCTAAATGTAAATTCACCTATTAAAATGTTCTCTAATTATATTAAAAAAAAACAGCACTAGAAGGAGAAATTGTGAAACAAATCATCATTGTGGGAAACTTCATTTTATATGTCTCTTTCAATTATTGGGAAGTTAAGAAGATACATTATTATTAAACATACAGAATAATTGGAAACAGTGAAAGACATAATGGGAATTTTTGGAATCCTTCATCCAATATTTACAGAATAAATATTCTTCTCAAACACATATACAAGATAATTTCTCACTAATTATCATAGAATTTAGTGTCATACAGTGTTTTCTGATAATGTAAGTAACTTGGAAATCAGTAACAAATACAAACAAAACCCAAATACCTAGAAATATATTAACAATCTCTTAAATAATCTATAGGCAGAGAAAGAATTTTAGGGTGTGGGGAATTTGTAAAAAGAAACATACATTCTTAGAACTTATTGCTAATAACATTTCAAAATTTGGACAGCTGAAATAGGTGTCTTCTGTAAATATTAAGTTCTTGCAGATAGGTAAAGAAAGGAAAATAATAAGTTATTGCTCACTTAAGGTATTAGGAAGATAATAATAGACTAAATGCAGAACAACTAAAAGAAATGATAGTAAATACTAGATGAATTAGTAACTAAATACAGCTTTATAGTACAGTTCAGTAAAGTCAATGGGTTTTTATTTGAGCAAACATGCAAAATAGTCAAAACTTTAGCGAGATTTATCACTAAAAAAAAGAAGAGAAATAAGGCCTAAGGATCTAATATATGACATGCAGACTATATAGTTGATAATACCATATCATATCATTGAAATTTGCTTAGAGGGTCGAACTTAAATGTTCTCAGCAAAACAAACAAAAAAAATTGTGTGTGAATATGTGAGGTGATGGGTGCGCTAATTAATTCAATGGGGCAAATCCTTTTGCAATGAATATGTATTTCAAATCATCGTGTTGTACATTTTAAATAGCTTACAATCTCATTTGTCATTTATACTTTAATAAAGCTGAAAAGACAGAAATAAATAATATATATACAATAAAAACAGAAGTTGAGCTACAGCAAAGGTTAAAAATATAATAATAAAATACTCTGAATAATTTTGCTAATACTTTTATTTAAAAATAAAAGGAATGGACAAATTCTTAGGAAAAATGGAATTTACAGAAATTTCAATCAAAAATAAAAAGCCTGAATGATTTTACAATCATTAAATAAATTGATTTAGTAGTTTAAAATCTTCCCACAGAGAAATACTGGATAATTTTACAGATCCATTCTGCCAACCCTTCAAAGAATAGATTATTCTAATCACATGAGGGAGGACCCCCAAAAAACCAGAATTATCTTCTGGAAAGGGAGAGCCCCTTTGTGACAGTAAGGCAGAAAATAATAGTGTTTGGCAGTGAGACAGAGTTTAGGGATTGTGCTGTTCTCATCACCACTATCTTGTTGTTTGCCCATATCCTCTCTCACAGTCATTTCAGTACCCTTTTTGCCCCATTGCCTTTGGCCTAACTACCCCTCCAGATTCCTTCTCATTGCTTTCAGTTTGCTCTTCCTAGTCTCTACCGTGCTTAAAAACAATCCATCAACTTGCCCTTGGTTCTGCTACACTCTGAGCACTGTTCCCAAGATACCAAAACCAGTTGATAAGAAGAAAATGAGTATGGTAATTGTAATTCAGTATGGTGAGTGTAATAGTGTAAAAGAGTGCTCCTTTTCCTCAGCCTGGGAAGAGCTAGGTTGGGGGTCTGGGGGTAGGGAGAATGAGGAATTAGTGCCTAAGGAAGGCTTACTGGAGAGTTCAGCCTGAGCTGATGGCTAAGAGATGAGTGCAAGTGAGTCGTTTAAGTGGGGAGAGGGACATCTCAGGCAGAGTGAAGGAAATGAGTCAACCATTGAGATTCAGGCAATCTGGCATATGTGGGAGGTAAGGTAGGAGCAAGGTAGGTCAAGGCCACTCTGCAGGTTGAGGAATTAGTGCTTTATACTCTAGGGATAGAGAACTGTTGAGTCGTTTTGAAGTGACAAGATCTCTATTTTAGGTGCACTTGGCATGTACGTGGAAACCAGTTTTAAAGCCTATGAATACTGGGAGAAAGAGATGAAGAGAATCTAAATTACGATTGGAGATTGGTAGGAACAAAGAGCAATGATGTGTTCGATGAATACTTATCAACTTGGCAATTGATCAGACCAATTCTTTCTAATACCATCATCTTTCTAATGTCATCTCAATTTTACCTTGAGCGAATAAATATAATTGTTTTTTACATGTATTTCCTGGAAAATTGAAGGGATAGAATTTAACTGTCACCTAAGCCCAGTTCTGATATATGAGGTCTGTCTAGAAGGTATCCAGCCATGAAATATGAAAAACAGAGACATTTATTGAAGAAAATACAAGATAGAAGAAACATTGTACACAGGACAGTGATCCTTAGTCCCCTTCAAAGTAGGCACCTTGGGACCTCACAATTCTCCCAGTCACCATCAGCTGCCCCATCATATTTTCCTGAATCTCATTGACAGTTTGAAATCTATTCCCTTTCAAAGGTGATTTTAGTTTTGGGAAAAGCCAGAAGTCACAGGGAACCAAATCTGGGCTGTAGGGGGACCAAATCAATTGGATGACTTGATGTTTTACAAAAAAAACTCTGCAGGAGACATGATGCATGAGCAGACATGTTGTCATGATGAAGCTGCCAGTCACCAGCTCTCCATGGCTGTAGCCTTCTTAGTCATCTGAATAGTTTCTGTGGAGGAATAATGCAAAATTTGGTGCAGGTTTGTTGCTCTACTCACTAAGTCATTTTGAATGTGATGGCCACACAGCACACATGCTCAGTCAGTGGCATCTGCTGCTCCCACTGACTAGCAGAGTGAAGTTGTCATTGTTCATGCATGTTTATTCCAGTCCACTCTCCTTGGCTGCCAGGTTACATTGATGTCACTCAAATTCTTCAGGTTAAATTGACAATGGCTACACTTTTTCTGGACAGACCTCATATACATTAGCCAAAAAGTATTTTATATTCTGCAGTAGGAAATTATAATTCAATGTGATGAATAAAATAGTGCAGATATGTTCCCTCCCCCAAACTAGGAAGTGAGAGGGACATTAGTAAAAAGATTTAGGAGGCAGGAAAATCTTCCTAGAGAAACTGAAGCTTAAACTGAATGTGTGGTGAGTAGGAGGTAGACAGTGAAATTACTCAACTGATGACATGATCCAACTTGAGTCAGTGACTAAATGATTTAGACATTGTAAGTAAAGTGTCTGAGCTTAGTTTCATCCATGATGAACTTGAGGTCCTCATGAAATAAACAATATCCAACATGAAATTAGATACATAGATTTGAAAATCAGAAAGCAGTTCCTCTAAGTAGCTTCAGTTCTAACGTTGTTCTGCAAGTGTATCTTTTAACACTGAGCATGTCTCTCTCAGTGGGAGATTATTTTTTACCTTTCTCTAAGTATACTTTCAAATACTTTTATTCCTCTTTCTCAACCCTTGTTTTTTTCTGTTATGCCTCTCCTTAACAATGCCTTTTTTTCTTTTCCTTTCTTCACTGTATCATGATAAAATCCAAACATCACAGGAGGTAATGTATGTAGTGCATGTTTTTGGGCTTTGGGATGATGACTTAACAATCTGAATGACAGGATGAATACACTGTTTTATCTGACAATAAAGGCATACAAATGGTTGAGAAGAAGTGTTTAGAACTCCAGAGGTTGAAATAGACTGCAAAATGACAGGTAAAGTGGAGAAGTGCAGTCAATGAAAATGAAAGTAGTATAGCAGTGCATGCATGGGGCTGGGGGCGGGGTGCTGGTGATGAACAAGAAATATTGGAAGGCTAGTCTATGCATGAGGACAACAGAAGCAGGCCTGAGCCAATGGGGACCCGTTGGACAGCAGGTAACTATCAAGTCTGCCAAGTTATTTTTTTAAACTTGGTTTTGAAAGCATGTGAAACAATACAACCTAACTAAGAATATACAACTTGGTTATCCCAGTAACTATGTATAACCATGAAAGATGGACAGTAAAGAAGGTTGATAAGAAAAAAAAATTATTCATTTGAAACATGGTATCAGGGAAGAGTACTTTGCTTATCTGGAACTACCAGAAAGACACGCAAGTACGTTCTCAGACAAATTAGACAAATTAAGCCTGAAACATGCTTGCACATTGTGTAGCCATTTTTGGAAAGACTATAATGCTGGGGGAAAGTAGAAGGCAGCAGGAAAAGAGAAAGAACAAGCATGAGATGGGTTCACTCAGTAAAATAAGCATAGGCATGAGTCAGCAGGAGCTGAGCAGGGATGTTGAGCACAGGACGATACTCCTTCATGGGGTCACCAGGAGTGGGAGCTGACTCCACAGCTCATAACACACAGAGGGAACACAAACTCCTCTGTGTGCATTTAGTTACACCTGTAGATGAATGCTGTAGCCAGTGTGGTCCCATAGAAGAGAAAGAAGACTACTTATGCATTAAGAAAAGTTAAAGAAATTGGATCTCAGTGGCCTGAAAAAAAAAGTAAAAGAATGTTGACATTGACTTATAACAAACATCAAATATAAGAAATAGAGCTGTTTCCATTTACATGGAAGGGAAAGCGGATGATTTCCACAGTTTAGACATTGTTTCAGGTTAAAATTTTCTGGAAGTTATGCTTGTGAAATATTGCAACAGATAAGGAAGGTTATACAAAATGTCCTGATCTTTAAGTATATATTCTTACCTGCTTATTTATTCATTTAACACACATTTATTGGACTCCTTCTTTTTCAAGTAGTCCTTCTACCTGAATGATTTTGTCAAAATAAGAGACATCCAATCCCTACCCCTGTGGATCTTAGAGTATAGTGAATAGATAGTTATTATTTGCATGATTGTGGGTAGATTGAGATGTGTTTTTCTAGTTAATGATGGAATTATTCACGCAAAAATGGAAAATGTAAGATTCAGCTGATGGCAACTACTTTGGCAGGATTTAGCAGAGGATTTCTGATAACTTGCTAAACTACTGGAAGATAAAGAAGGGAAGAGAGAGGTATGAGATGTCAGTGAGGCATAAGAAACCACTAGTATCACAGACTGTTTAGACCATTCATGTGACTTGATAGCCACTTACATGTTGTCATTTAAATTTTTTATTTATTATTGTGTAGTCATATGAATCTGATGAAATTCTTATGCCCTAGAAAAGTTACTATGTTGCTTGTAAAAACTGTGTAAGTAAAAAGTAAGATTTGCAGTGTTTCCAATACTGAGAGTATATCAAAATCATTTGATTAACTGAAAATGTTACTTCCAGATTATTTAATAACACATTATAGTTGGAAGCTTGTCATTAATGTTGTCATATGTCTAAAAATAATTTTCTAAGTGCAGCTCAGTATTAGAGGTGACTAAATATCGCATTATAATTGAGATGAAAACTATATCATTGTATCGTTGAATTGGTGATGTCAGGCCATTCTCCTTCAGAGCCCCAAAGGACCACATAAAAGGCATTTGAAAGCAGATGTAAGTATAGCATCAGCATAATTGTAACCAAACAGATCTACAGAAAGAGTTTGTGTGTGGGGACCCCAAGGTCCAGCTGTTCTTGAAGGATTATCAGGATTTAATGGAAAGCACAGATGGAACCATTACTATTGTCTAGAGTATTCTAGGGCAGAGGCTAATATGTGAAAGGTGATCAGTGGCAGGCTGACTGTAGCGCAAAACAATACCTTTTTGTTAAGATGAAAAAAATCTGAAACAACTCTACCCGGTAACACTGATTCAGAGGAAATAGTCCCTGGTGCTTCATTTTAGCCATTGTGGAGATGGTCATATGTGGTCTGCAGCTGTAAGTGGTTCTTTCTGAATTATTGGAGACTGAGCCTATTATTCTGGGTGTTCAGGCAGTTTTACTGGATATGGACCATTGCAATCTTATAAGCTCTCTATTGTGTGACTACTAATTTAGAGTGCTACCATAAGCCAGCTACAAGATCCATGGCTTTTGTGAATGAATGAGTCATGCTGAAAAACAGACTCTGAATATGCAGTCTCTAATTTGTTATTGAAGAGTTTAGATACATTTAAAATTCTATGAATTTCTCACCGAAAGTTTAGTTGGGTTAAGTCAATGAAAGCATTATTTTCTTTTAGAATCAGTTCACCCAAAAAGTGTTTTCTAAAAGTCATTCCTCTGCTAAGCTGAGTGTAATACTGGATATGTCGTTGGATTTGAGAGTGCATTTCAGAAAACCCAATAATTTTGATTATAAGTTATTTTGCCTTAGGTTCACAAAATTCCACTTTGAAAAACCACTATTGTTCCTTAATGACCACACATGTAGGCCTGGACAATTTTTTGAGGTTAATGGTGTTACCATTTATAATATATATGAAAACACTTAAATGTCATCATGCTGTTTCATTGAAACTCGATACAGTCATCTTTGCACATACCCAGTGTCAGACAGTAAGGTAAATCTCCGGTAACAAAATGAGTTGACAGTGGTTCATGTGTAACTTGACACTAAACTCTTACCAGAGGCCCTCTTTCACAAAGGCTGCCTGTCGATAGAAATGATTTTTTTAAATGTCTGTGGAATTAGTTCTAATGGAAAAGCACCTGGACATAGTGAACGATCTTTTATTCAGTGTTATTATCTCCTCCAACTTTCAATAATAAATGTACCTCTTTTCATTTGTTTTCTAATCTATATCAATAAAAAATAACTTTTTAGAGGCATAATGTAATCTGGAGGACTAGAGAAGGGAACTCCCACTTTTGCTACTACCCTACTCAAAGAAACAACTAACCAGGTGATTAATGCAGTGTTACAAGTTAAAGAAAAGATATGTCATATGCTTCTCTTAAAAGAGAATTTGTATTTCTGTGAAAGCAATTGCTATTTGAACCATTTCCTCATTTTCTTTTGAATAATTAAAATCAGTTTGAGAGCCCAGCATTTGTGAAGTTTGAATGGCATTAGAGAGTCGCCAATTGGCATCGCTTGGTACTTCTACTATTTGTTTCAGTTCTGAGTGGGGGAATATTTTTGTATTCTGGGAGAAGCTGTTCTAAAATATGTCATCCATTTCACATTTTCCCTTCATGAGCTGGTGTTTTTATGCAATACAAAAATAAATAAATAAAACACTTACTGGGGCTACAGGATGGTCATAATATCAGAAGATTGGCCCTCGGACAAATTAACCAGGAAATGGCAAGGATATAGCCAATTTTTTTTATTCTGAATTTAATATCTGGCTCATTTTTTAGGCATAAATTTTGCACTAAATTGAGTTATTTTCATTCAGAAGAACCTGATACTATTTTGGCATTTTCTTTTTAGAGACTGTACTCAGTTCTAGGAATGTTTGCCCTCTAATTACAGCTCATTTCAATACCTGGATTAAAGAATTGGAAATTATACCAAGGGCTTATACTATATCACAAATGGATTTCATGATAAAATAAATTGAACTCTGTGATTATTGTGTAGAAGATGTTGTTCTTAATTTTCATTTAGAAGTCGTGAAGACTCTAAGTTAGAATAGGCCTGTGTTTTACTGTAAATTGTCATTCAGTGACACCATCATATTTGAGCATACAATTCTGCTAATTTGATGCAATATGTGTACTATACCATCTATAGTATTAGATTTTGGTGCTGAATAATCACACAAGAAAGTGTTAAATCAATGATTTTCCAATTCTATTCACAGGATCCATTTGGTACCTGGGATGGGATCATGTATTAAGAGACAAAGGGGTCCCGGTGGGTGTGGGTGAGCCTGAGTCTCCATCCCAAACTTTCATAATTAGGGTTATATATATTAGGTTTGTCTGCAAAATGGATTTTCATAGCTAGAAAAATATTTGAAACCAATACACTTAAGATTCTCTTCATAGACAAACATAGTTCAGGGAGTGAATAACCTAGGCGTAAAGAATCCTTTGTCCATATATTTTACTACCTTATTGTTATTTGCTCATTCAAATATATAGACAGGCAGAATTAAAATATTAGTTGCCAGAATTCTCAAATCGTCTTTTCTTTATATCAAAGAACCTTTCTGATTTGGGGGTATCTTTATCATAAGTTACGGTATTCCTAAGAACGAAATCGTAAGTTCTCTACCTTTTCCCTGTATACTTTTTAAAGAAAAGTGGGAGAATAAGAAAGACCAGGGAAAGCGGGAACAAAGCTTCTGGGGTTAGCTGAATCCTTGTCTGTGCTTATGCAGAGTGGGTGAGGAGGATGACAGTCTCAATATACATATGTTTTTACTCAGATGCATAAGTTATTTGATTCTATATCTCTAAATATTTTTATAAGGGTATGCTAGAGCACCCCTACATTTTTGTTCTAATAAATTTAACATTAAACAGAATAACAATACAGAGTGAACTTTAAACAGCCATGATTATGTGAATTGCCTTTGTTTCCATTTTAAAAAAATTAAAAATACAGTATGAAGGTTGACATTAAGCCAGTCGCACTGTTAGAAAGTCATGTAATTTAAATGATAGATGAGATCACCCGTAGTTCCGAAGCCTTTCCCCTCACTTGAAACACTCCAGGGTAGCTGTAAGAAAGAGTTTTGAACTTAAACTTTTGATTTGCAGCTCTTTGTATTAACTATGTGTTTTTTTAAGTACATTTATCTATAGACTTATAGTTCCAGACACAAAAAAAACCTCATGTTCTTTAAAAAATATGCAAATGTGTAATCAAAAGAACTGAACAAATATTCAAATCCATACAGGATAACGTGACGTTTGTCATGTTCATTAGGAAAGATACATGAAAGATCCTGAAAAGAAACTGTGAACAGAGCAATACTAGAAAGTTCCAGCTGATCTAGTAGCTGCTTTTATGTAAGACAATAGATCTTGTGAATATTCCTCTTTCTCTCCAGGCAGCTAGCTAGTCTGGTTAACCGAAATTGTTGAATAATTGTTCTGTGGTTGAGAACAAAATGCTGAATTAAACTGTTCCCAGCACAATAATTGTGTGATTATAGCATTTATGTTGCTGGCCAAAGGAACAGTCATTAGGTTTGGAAGACTTACCAAAACCACAAGTACAAAAAAAAATGCAAATCACATGTAAATTGCTGTTTAATACCTATAGTGGCTTACAAATGGAACTAAGAGTAGAGCACATTTCTAGGTAAAAGAGATGAACCTTGGTATCTTCATTATACATTTAGTATGATACTGAAACTAGGGAGATGCTAAAAATGCATTTTCTTTATGTTTTCCTGTCTGTACGGTGCCTATACGATATCAGGCATTTGTTTTTTTCACACCTTCATGCACCCGTCCTTCCACCCTTAGTCCCATCTTTCTTAACCCCTTAACTTCAATATTTTTAACGCTGTAAGCCTGCCTGAAAAGTTTTTTTTTTCTTTTTTTCTCCTGCTCAACATTATCTGGTGAAAAGTACTTACAAACCAGTGGGGTGTAGAGAAAGATTTAATAAGAAAACTGTCAGCAAATATATATAAAATGTCAAGTAAAATCCAGTTGCTAATAAAATTGAAATACTATTATTTCTTTTCATTCTGAACTATTATGCTTTCTATTGCTAATAAATTCATGTACTAAAACATTAAGGTTTTTTCCTCTCATACAGTTTTCTGCCAGGTGAATCATTCATAGACTAAAGTTCCTCTTTGATAAGAATCAGGTCTTGCTAAATACACGTGTGGTATTGAGAACCATGTGTGAACTTTAGAAGTAGTAGCTATGTAAGCAATATTAATTGTGCCAAGACTAATAACTAAAATAGTAGTTTTGAAAGGTGAATGACCCAATAAAACTGTGATAGATACACTGGCATTTTTAGATCAGTTATGAAGTGTGTTGAGCTCAGAAAGCCAGTTAAAAATGGGGATTTAGTGAAAATGTTAAAGATTTTGGTTCTATCAAAATCTATATTCAACTCATTAAATGGCATTTTATTTTACAAGATTAAATCAGTGTTCATTTTATTTACTGCTATATCTTAACATTTTTATTTGTATGATTTTCTTCAAATTTTTGAAAAACATTTTTATACAGACCATCTGTATTTTTCCAAGCATCTATAAGGATTTTAGTCCTTTTTGTCATTTAAGTGAACAAACTATTTTAAAAAGTTTAACATACATGTTTAGAGTTTAAAAGCAATATGTGTGATGTTTGTTGACTTAAAAAAAACATAGTGGCTTTAAATGTATTCTTCTTGACTGTTTTCCCCAATAGTGTAACCCTCAAACTGTACAAGTTTCAAATTGCTAACCATTGCATGGTATTAAATAACCTCTGATTCCTGCCAACCACCCACACATTAATTAGAACAAACACAGCAATTTTAATGATCCCACTTGTCAATGGTAAAGCACATTTAGAAAATAAGGCTAACATTTCAATAATCAAATTGTATTTTTATTAAAAATATAAACTCAGTCCCCAGGTAAATATTGCAGTCTCTTCTAAAATACACCTCAGAAACCTGCAGTTAGACACCACCACTCATTCGAAAGGAGAAATGGTTATTTCTGGAGTCCCTCTTTAAAAGCTCACATTTTTTTCCCTGTGTCTGAAACCAAATGTTTTTATCATAATTTTACACAGTATTAAAGGCTGAAATCTATTGAATCTTGTTTTATGGTTTAGTGTATGGACAATTTTCTTAAATGTTCTGTTTATCTTGAAAATGTGTGTATTTTGTAATTTTCAGGTACAGAATTCTATAAATGTCCATTAGATTAAGCTTTCTAATTGTGTTGCGCAAACTACCTATATCTTTACCAATTTTTTGTCTACATGAGCTGTTAACAATTTTAAAAGTTATGCTAATATGGCCCACAATAATGAAGGCTTACTAATTCTCATTGAAGCTCCATTAATATTTGCTTTATGAATTATGAGATTCTTTCAATAGGTGTATTAAAATTAAAATTATAAATCTTCCTGATGAATTGCAACTTTTATCGTTACCTCTAGAAACTGTGTCCACAATAACCCTTTATGCGTTAAAGCCTGATGGGACTGGTGCTAAAACGGGTGCTTCGGCCTTTCAGTTCACCTTTCAATTTGGTTAATATTTCCCTGATATGGTTTCCCATACTTTTGCAAACTTTCTTTGTCATGATGATGTCAGTATATCTCTTTCTTATAAACTAGATGGAGCTGAATTTTCTTAAAAATTCAATCTGTTGTTGTCTGTTATTTAACCTATGAGCATGAGCATAGTCCACTTACATTTATTGGGATTAAATGTAATTCTGTTGTTTTATTCATGCTTTCTGTTTGTACTACATTCTGTATGTACCTTTTTTCTTTTTTTATGTATTAATTTTCTTTTTTCCTATATCTTTTTTTCTCGATTGGTTTGGTCATTATTTAGTCTATTCCATTTGTATGTGTTGTCTTTGATAATTTAACATGTCTAATTATATATAAGAAAGTCTAAATTTGACAAATACTGTATTTTTGCTCCTGAATTATAAAATAATCTTATAATTCTTAATTATGAATATTTTCTCTTTATTTAAATGTTATTGGGTTTGAATTAAGTCCTGGCTTTTTATTTTTCTTTTTTTTAATACACATACTGAACATTATCTTCATTGAACAGTTTCTGTTTTGTTTTGTTTTGTTTTTTCAATTTATTCACATGTTCACCAGTTTCTTTACTCACTATTCTTTCTAAGTTTCCTTTTTTCTTTTTCTTCCTTTCTTTCTTTCTTCCTTTCTTTCTTTCTTTTTCTTCCTTCCTTCCTTCCTTCCTTCCTTCCTTCCTTCCTTCCTTCCTTCCTTCCTTCCTTCCTTCCTTCCTTCCTTCCTTCCTTCCTTTCTTTCTTTCTTTCTTCCTGTCTTTCTTTCTTTTGAGAGATATTGTTCAGAAATTCCTATAGTGAAGGAAATTGGGGTAAACTCTTTTCTGGGGGGAAAAGGGTTTATTTTATATTCATTGTTCCAAGTGGGAAAACACTTCAACGTTGACAGTTTCTTTTATCTTTCAATTACTTCTAGTATTACTATTTATAATTTGCTTGTCAAACTAATTGACATTCCTTAGTTGATGGCTTCTATCTGGCTGCTTTTAATATTTCTGTTCCTTTGGTTTCTGCAGTGCTATTTCAGATTATTAAGTGGCATTTTCTCTCATTCTGTTGGTATATATTTTGTCCTTTGCATCAGTAGGCCTATATATTTTAAATGTAGAAAGATTCATAATGACTTATTTTTAGAATATTGTCAACTTTTTTTTTTCTTATTCTGCCCTAACATTTGCTGTATCATCTTATTCTAGTCTTCATGACATTCAGCTACTCTTTCCTGTTTTCTACCCCCTTGTCTCTGTGGTCTGAAATCTGGCTAATTTCTTTAAGTGCCTTTTCCAGTTAATGGCTTCTCTCATCGTCTGTGTCTATTTGCTCTCTCACCTTCAATTAGTTTTACATTCCAGTTATTTTCATTTATCAAAATTCTATTCAATTATGTTTCAAGCCTTTCTGAATATCTTTGTTAGTTTTTTTACTTATCCTTAATTGCTATTCTACCTTTCACTTTAGTAAACATTTTAAGTGTATTCTTTTACCCTTCATCAGATAATCCAATACTCATATGACTTTTAGTATCTAAGTCTGATGCTTCTTGATTCTGTTTTACACAGGCTGGATTATGCATTTCTTTATTAATTTCTCTTGTGAGTTTACATGTGGCTGAACTTAATCTGTGGGAAATCAGAGTATCTAAATTGGTGCTGCTGGTCTACTGGACTGAATTATTCTTCCAGGTTACAGAAAGCAGCACAAACCAGAGATCGCTTATTTTTAATTTCATTGTTTGGCATTTCACTGGCCATATATGAAGTGTGATTTGCATTGCAGACTCCAGTGATGCAAGGTCTGTGATTGAAAAGTGGAAGTGTATTATTGCCATTAGTATTTTATAATAGGAAAACGTAAACCCCCATGATATCAGGATTTTAATGTTTGGGTTTTTTGTTTGTTTGTTTGTTTACTCTTGTTTCCAAGTACCTGGGAAAATGCTTTGTACATTGTAGGCACTCCATAAATATTTGTCAAAGAATCATCATTATCATCATCATAATCATCAGTATTTTTTTTTACCAAAGCTGTTATAGAAACATTCCAGTATGTTTGCCTTAATTGCAATCTTTTACTAATGATATGCCCCCTTTTGATTGTCCCAGGTTTGTACAGGAGTCTGAAATTTAGCTTTTGAGGGACCTAAGGCTTCATCTTGTTTTTCAGGTGCTGTTACTTACATTTCTTACCGAGATAACCCTCACTTGCCACACCCACTTTCAGTTTTCTGGCCATCCCTTTCTCCCATGTCGAACTTCCTTGGAAAATGCATCAAAAATACGTTGGTTGTTAGGTACCAGGATCTACCTGTACTGTAGTAGCAGGGATTTCTAGGAACGTAATATTTAATACTGTTTTTATTACACTTAAAAAATTTAGATCTTGACTCAAATTTGAGACTTGTACTCAAAGTTTTTGTCATTTTTAAAATTTTCAAGCAAGTTATAATTTTTGATATGGTTAAGATTTATTTATAAATATAATATCCTTTATTCAAGTGACTAAAGCATAGTAATTAAAAGCCTATTTTGTAGGTACACTGCCTAGATTTGAATTCTAGTTCTTTTACTTGCTAGCTTTCTGATTTTAGGCATTACTCATTTTCCACTTTTATAAATGGGGTGATGGGGTGTTTAGTGTGTTTGGATGAGTGAAAATATAAGTGTGCAAAAGTCAACATGAAAAATGTATATCATGAGAGAGGCTTAGGGAGAATAGGTATTAATACTAATAATCATTTATCAACTTATTTTGGTAAAGGACAGGAAGATGGAAAGACTTTATATAATCCATGTTCTCTCTTTGTCTATAAAATATTCATATATGTGGCTGGTGTAGCTCAGTAAATTAAGCATGGGCCTGTGAACCAAAGGACTGCCAGTTCGATTACCAGTCAGGGCACATGCCTGGGTTACAGGCCAGGCCTCCAGTACAGGGCACACGAGAGGCAACCACACATTGATGTTTCTTTCCCCCTCTCTCCTCCCCTTCCCCTCTCCCTAAACACAAAATAAATAATTAAAAAATATATATCCATACAAAACCAGAATTATCACAGTTTTGGTGACTAAAATACAAATTTTAAAATTAAGAAAGCAGTGATACCTACAGTATTGCATAATTCATCTTTATTTAAATAATGTCATTGTGTGTAGGCAACTTACAGTGCTTTTTGCTAGAAAGTATCAAGTAAATTTGCCAAGTGGTAAAATTAACTGTACTTACATAGATTGTTGCAAGTAATGTATAATTCCCTATTGTTGAATGTATTTACATTGGTATATTATATATTAATCTTTCTTGAATAAAGATTTTAAAAACTATTATATAAATGACACTGTGTTCAATGGATCGTCCAATTACAAAATTATTTCACATTTTCAACTTAAGAAACATCTACAATGCCCTTTCTGATAACTTCACACATCTTATTTTCAGTAACAAATGTTCTAGTGAGTGACTTACTGTCAGAGTATCCTCAGCTATCATCGAGTTAGACAAACATCTGAATACCAAGTTTCAGCATGGGCAGTTGAGGCAGCACCCATTGTCGTGCAAAGAGCATGGATTCTTCCTATCCTAAGGAGTGGGATGAGACATTAACATGTTCCTACTCAGGCTGCATTTTGGGGGAGGTGTTTGAATGCTGGGTTTTTGGGGGAGGGGAGCTTGGCAGGAATGTTACCGTAAGGGCTTCTTACCACTTATCTAACATTACCAACTTGATATACTGTGCAGGCAGCAAAGAAATCCCAGTACACTAGTCATTCACACCAATCTTGCTCCTGCTGGTTAAAAACTGAAATTAAGCACTGGGAAAACTTTGGACAAAACAAACAGAAGCAGCATCATCACAATTATTTTTTTAAACAAAATGAGAATAATATTCAGAGTTTAAGGGTACAACTATTTACATACTTGAATTCTTTTAGTCAAGAGGTTATTTTTTTAATACATACAAGGTCATGTCCACAAATTAAGTTCTCTGTTCTTTAGGTGTTTTGATATCTTTAAGACACATTGTTTTACATATTGTTAACTGAGAGAGCCAATAGTTTGTGTATTTAATGGCAATGTCTGACATTTGAACTTATTTTCTATGCTCATTTTCTTTATTTTTGCTGTTGACACAATTACAGATGTCCCCATTTTCACTCCCCCATCTGTCCGCCTCTACCCACCCCTTACCCCTTTTCTCTGGCCATCACCGCACTGCTGTCTGTGTCTGTGAGACACATGTATGTTCTTTGGTGAATCCCTTCACCTTCTTTCATCTATTCCCCCATCTACATCTTTAACAGCTGTCAGTCTGTTCCATGAATCTTTGCCTCTGTTTTGATTTTGTTCATCAGTTTATTGTGTTTGTTAGATTCTTCATATAAGTGAGATCATGTGGCATTTGTCTTTCTCAGACTGACTTATTTCACTTAGCATAATAATCTCCAGGTCCATCCATGCTGTTGAAAAAGGTAAGATTTCCTTCTTTTTTATGGCTGTGTCGTATTTCATTGTGTAAATATGCCACATCTTTTTTATCCACTCATCTACTGATGGGCACTTGGGTTATTTCCAGATTTTGGCTATTGTAAGAAACACTGCTGGGAACATCAGGGTGCATATATTCTTTTGAATTGGTGTTTTGGTATTCTTAGAGTATATTACCAGAAGTGAGACTGCTGGGTCAAAAGGCAGTTTCAATTTTAATGTTTTGCAGAATCTCCATACTGTTTTCCACCATGGCTGCACCAGCCTGCATTCCCACCAACAGTGTACTAGGGTTCCCATTTCTCAACATCCTAGCCAGCACTTGTTGTTTGTTGTTTTATTGATGGTAGCCATCTGGTAGGTATGAGGTGATATCTCACCGTGGTCTTAATTTGCATCTCTCTGATGGTTAGAGGCATTGAACATTTTTCTATATTTCTATTTTGCCATTTGTATATCCTCTTTGGAGAATTGTCTCTTTAGTCCTTTACCCATTTTTTAATAGTACTGCTTGCCATCCTGTGGTTGAGTTGTATAAGTTCTTTACATATTTTGGAAATTATCCCCTTTCAGATGCATCATTGGCACATCTGTTCTCCCAGACAGTAGGTTCCCTTTTCATTTTGTGATGGTTTCTTTAGCTGTGCGGAAGCTTTTTAGTTTGATGTAGACACATTTGTTTATCTTTCCCTTCATTTCCCTTGCCCTAAGAGACATATCTGAGACTTTACTGCCTATATTAGCCATTTGTGTATCCTTCTAGGAATTTTATGGTTTCAAGTCTTACATTTAAGCCTTTTATCCGTTTTAGGTTAATTATTGTGTATGGTGGTCTAGTTTCATTTTTTTATCCAATTTGTCAACACCACTTATTGAAGACACTACCTTTACTTCTTTGCATGTTCTTGCCCCTCTGTCAACTATTAATTGACCATACAGGTGTGGGTTGATTTCTGAGCTCTCTGTTCTGTTCTGTTGATCTGTGTGCCTGTTCTTATGCCAGCACCAGGCTCTTTCGATTACAATGGCCTTGTAGTATAATTTTTTTATCAGGTATTGTGATTCCTCCAATTTTGCTCTCTCCAAAAGAATTTTTCAAGTTTTTTTTGGGTTCCATGTAAATTTTTGGCATATTTATTCTATACCTGTGAAATGCGCCATTGATATTTTAATAAGAATTATGTTGAATCTATAGATGTTTGGGGTATTATGGGCATTTTAATGATGTTAATTCTTTTAATCCATGAACTCAGTATATGCTTCCACTTATTTGAATCTTTTTCAATTTCTTCCTTCAATATTCTATTGTTTTCCAAGTACAGGAACTTTTAAATCCTTGGTTAAATTTATTCCTAGGTACCTTTTGTTGTTATTGTTGCAACAGTAAATGAGATTGTTTCCTTAGTTTATCTTTGAACAAAACGCTGTGACCATCAGCTGTCACTCTCATTTCAGCCCTCCCCACAAAGTGATAATTTTTTGAGGTATGATATTTTTAAAAACTTCAAAAAATGTTAAACTGAGACTTATAATACATGAGAAAAAATCACTAGGAATCTATTATAAACCTTTGATCAAAATATTATCAATCTGAAATCAATAGAGAATTTTATTAAATTTCTAATCATGCCTCCTGAGAAATATAATTGAAAAATACATTGTATTTTATGTTGACCATAATATTTTTTGTTGTCTTTCGTTTGCATGTAAATGACGATTGACACATTAATGCATGATATAAAATAAGATTGTGCTACTATTTACAAAACCTAATTTTGTTCCTAGGAACAGAGAACCATGCATGCTTGTATGAACCAGTCTTTTCTTATGAAGAACCATGATAAGTAATTCAAGTAGTCACACACATTTGAGGAAACAAATAGAATTGCATTATATAGAAAGACTTTGGTTTTCCTCAACTAACAGCTATCAAGCTAGGTAAAACATTGCCTCTAAGAAATAGATGATAGCAGTCCTAAATAGTGCATTCTTTGAGATATTTTAATCACTGTGTTTTTAAATTCTGTCTTTTGGCTCAAAATTGTCCTTGGCCAATAAAATAGCTATGGTTTTTTTTGCATACTGTTCCCCAATTGCTTTCTTAGTATCATATTTTTGCCACCCATCAGTTAATGATGACCAATTTGTAAAATAGAACATTTTTTTCTTGAAGTCAACAAATATACTTTGTTTAAGCCTGTATTATCTTTATAATAAATGTCTTCATTTTGTTGACACGAGTTTAATATATATTAAAATGGTGCCTAATAAGAATGTAATGCTTAAGTTATGAAAATGAATACAGGATACTGCTAGGAAGAAAGAATATTTCCGTCAACTTGTATAGGATTAAGAATGAAATTTCACTGCTTTTATGTGACAGAGCTCTTAATTCTACATTATTTGGAAGTGGTTGTATCCTAGTAACAATGCCAACAATAAACACATCATGCAAAAGTAACGGTGCAATAGTGAAGTGAGCCATTGAAAGAAGAGTAAGTGACCATACAATGTTTCGGCTTCTATTATATCTAGTAGCAATCTGGTTAGAAAGAAATGACAGTTGCCCTGAAGGAAATAAAGTGTAGGTATTAGTGTAGTAGTAGCTCCAACAGAAAATTGCCACCATCGCTTGATTGGATTATTTCTCTATCCTCGCAAACTATCTCCACCTCTGATGTAGTGCTGCTTCTTGCCTTCTGTATATAAATTGAGTTCGTATCATGTAAACTCAGAGGGCCCAGGGGCCCTTTGGTGACTGGAAGGAGGAGGAAAGGAATTAGAAAAAAGGAAATGTGATGGGCAGTTTTGAAAAGAAAAGCAATTTTCCTTGTGGGTCTTTTCCTAAATAGGAGTCCTCCAATGCAGTATTTTGCTTCCACAGAGAGTCAGTCAGAATCCAGTAAGTTTGTGCGCGTGCTGTTTTGTGGGCTTTGGCACTGACAGGTTTTATTTAGGAGGGGTGGGAATACCGGGGGATCAAATGTGGGGAAGTTAGTATTTTGGCTGTATCAGCCCTGGAGGCAGAGTTAGCACTTGCAGTGGGACAAAAGTATTTGTAGTCATCAGATAACTTTGCAGTCAGCTTCAATAGCATCACTCTTTTTTTTTCCTACTTTTTTTTTTATTTTGGCAGCCAAGCTCTTAGTAGAACCATCTGTCTTTCTATTAGTATTTTTGAGGCCTGTTTTGAAGCCACTTTGCTTGGCAAAGTCACTTTCATCCTTGGAAACGATTTTTTAAAAAAGTTATGTGGCTTTTTGCCGAAGAAGAGTACTATGTAAAAAATCCACATGGCTGTTCATTTTTGTTCTAAAAGAATATGGCTACTTTGTCTTTGTCTTCAATCAAATGAAATTAGAAGTGATACAATTCCAATGTGACTATTGGAAAGTGAGAGGTAGGGATTTCAATTTTAGCAGTGTTTTTATGTTCTTGTATCTCTCTCTCAGTGAGACTTTCTTTAGTCTTCCTAGTAGATTAATTGGGAAATAAATTGACTTCTTTATTTTTAATTTTTGCGTAGCTATTTTTTTCTAAAGACCTGCATTGGGTAGGATAAACTGGCAAATCAACTTTCTGTTCCATGAAATGGAAAATCACAGACTATTACTGGTCATTGAAGATCCCATGCCTCTTCTTATAAATGGTGGAAAGTCAACTTTGTTATCCTGGTGACTCCAGTTTGGGTAATTATATCCTCCAACCTAAACCCCTGTTGTAATCTCATTTGGATATTATATTCTTCATTTTCTCAGAACTGCTGTGTAGTGTCACTGTGTGCTTCTAAACAGCTGCTGTGTTCCCCACCGAAGGTGGCTGAATCTTGGTTGTAGGTGAGCTGATCCCTAAAGATGATATGCGCTTGAACACAATGGCAGTCGTCAGAATAAACACTTGAACGTTGGAAAAGTTTCAGATTTTACATTTTATTTGAAATTGTGCTGACTTAAATCATAGAGCTGTCTTTCATTCTGACATTTGTGTATGTATTTTTAAAAAGTCTTCTACCATAATGTCCTGTTTGAGCTTTCATGCAAACTGCTCCTTGATACCATGGGAGTTTCTCTGGTTCTTTAGCTGCTATATTTTCCCCAGGGTAGTAACGCCTCCCAGGCCTCTCTTGGTGGGATGAAGCCAAAAGTCGATTGTTGTTCAAAAGCAACTTTGATTTCCTCCTAACCTCTGCTTGTTGGTGTCCCCCCCAAGCCCCGTTTCTTCCCCAATGTGAATGCTGTAATTACCTTCTCCATCCTCATCTACAGTGGCCAGGTACTCTTATAAAAACCACTCACACACCTAACAGGGAAGACAGACAGCATCATAATTTATGTGGTCATTTCTAAGACCTTAGGCTTTTTTTATCACTCTTTGTAATTTTCCATGGTTTACTTTATTTTTCATTTCTCACAATGATCATTGAATGCCCTTACCTTTGCTGAACTCCCTCACACCCAGTCTCTCTGATTTTTAAGATACTGTAACTGAACAAAAATGGAAGTTCAGCTTCCTGTAGCCACTAAAGCCAAAATCGTGAGGGAGATGTTGTTGCGAAGGAAACAGGTTTTATTCAGATGCGGTCCAACCGGGGAGAATGGCAGACTCCCATCTCAAACTTCACCTCCACTTTCTGCCATGGAAAAGGTCCAAGCAAGGACATGCAAGGCCAAGACAAAAGCAAGTATCCAAAGTTCTTGCTCCATTTCAAAGTACAGCACTTTGGAGCCCTTAGGTAGCCACCTTTGGAGCCCACAGCCTAAGTGGTTTTAGTCCCCATCCATGTAGCTAGCCTGTCCCTGGCTGCTGTCCATTTCAGGCTTCCTCTTGGAGCCTGTGTGTGAGCCCACAGAGCCCTGGACCATGCGGCAGCCAGCACCACAAGGTCGTGTGCTCCTGGGTGAGCAGGTGTGCACACCCATGGTTAAGTGCATCACCAGGTGGGCAAGAGAGAGGGAGAGAGGCTCTCTTTTCAAGGCCATGGGCCACTTAACTGCTAAGGCCACATGGCCATGGAGAGAACAGGTGTGTTTGCTATGCTAGTAGTGCACATCACAAGCAAGCAGGAACTTCCTTTTTCCCCTGGGATTATATTAGATTGTGTGGGGGCAGACCAGGTGCTTTCTCAAAATGAACAATCAACTTTCCAAACTTTTGTATGCTTTCAGTCTATCTTCCAGCTGATCCCTTCTTTCCCCAGACTAGACTGAAAGGCCTCTTTGACCTAGCATGCTCTCTCCCCCAAGCCATTGTGACCCCTATGGCACATGTGCCTGTCTTCCCAGGTCCTGGCCTCAATCTGGTATTGGAAGCGGGGAAAATGACTTTTTTCCTATCCAATTATTTTACTAGCTTTCACATGTTCAGTGCAAGAACCTCCCCTTGCTGCTGTCTTGGCCAATGGGAGTGACTCGCTGGTGCTCCAATGGACAGTTTTACAGTAACAATATGGCCTTGCCTCCATCATGAGAAAATATCTTCCATCAGGCCTGATTTTCCTTGCCTCCTCATTTCCCTAACTATATATAAAATATACCTGCTTATTTCACTTGCATACCTCTCCTCCTCAGGGCTCGGAGAATGAGATGCCATTCCCATTCCGAAGTAGTATCTATTTTCCTTACTTCTTTTACACTCTTCTCTGAAATGTTGGTTTGTTCACAACTTTCCTACATTTAAAAATTTCCATTTCTGTTTTTTCCTTTTAGCCAATTGATGTGCTCAAAATGCTGCAACCTAAATAAAGCCCCTGTATCCCATGCAGCTGCTCTCTAATGTTTCCTAACTTCTCATCCAGACTTTTCTGAAGAATAGTATGTGTCTGCTTTCTCTTTTCTCCTGCTTGTCATTCAGTCCTGAACCTTTCGCAATATGGTTTCTACCCTCTGTTCTAATGGACTTGATGTTATTAGAATTATCACGATCTTCTCATTAACAATTCTAGAAGGTTTTTTTTTTTTGTACCTGCACTACTCTTTCCACTACATTTTTCACTATCAGTCACTATCTCAATCTTGAAATTCTTTTCAAGACACTATAATCATGATTTTCTTTATTCTTATCTAATGAGCCATTTATTCTCTTTATCATTCAGATCCTTTCTAGATTAACTAGTTCACTGCCAACAGTGAATGACTTCCCATACCATGGCCTCTAGAAATCTGTTCCCTAATTTCAGACTGGAATATCCATCTGCTCATAATACAATCCAATAGAATATTATTTAGGCACTTCAAGCATATCATATCCAAAACCAGATTCATTGGCTTCCCATGAAAACTATCACTACCCTTCTATGCATTTTTTCTTTTATACTTTTATAAATAGTTACATAAAGTTGACACCCAGGAGTTATCTTTGAGTCTGTCCTTTTCTTCACATCCAAGTTTTCAACATATATGTATTTATATATACCAGGGTGGGCCAAAGTAGGTTTATAGTTGTGAGTACTTGAAACAGAGTTTATTCTTATATTACTTACTATTTTGTCATTTATATATATTACAACTGTAAACCTACTTTTGTTCACCCCTATATATATTTACACATACGTACAGAGATTTCTTATATACCCTCACATATATAACCTTACCTATCATTAATGTTCTGCATATTTTCCCTAAATAATTTTTTGGCTTTCTCTCCTCACTTATAACCCTTCCATTACTGATTAAACCCTCATAATTTATTGCCTAATTAATTGTATTAACCTACCTCTTCTCTATGCTTGGCCTCTCAAATCTCTTCATGTACTCATCAGAACGTTCTACCTAAGATAATTTAAATCCCTCAGTGGTTCACCTATGGCGGAGGTGAATCTTAAGTCTCTCAACCCGATAAACACACTGATTCAGGCAGACTTTCTCACCACTGGTTCCCTCTTATATTTTTTGCTATTCTAAACTATTGGTGGTGTTCACCTCACATGACAATTTTTCTTGTCCCTGTTCCTTGACTCATGCCTCCCCCTCCCAAAACCCTGCCTCACACTCCCATTGCTTTGCCTGGCTAACTCCTACTTAACTACCTGTCCCTACACCTGTGGTACTGATCTCCATGAGGCTTGCTTTGACTTCTGTTAGGAGTCTATTGTCTGTTCTTCCATAGTGTACTATACAAGTCTATTTTGCTGAACTAACAGCAATGTGAATGTTCAAATAAACATTCACATTGCGAGTCAGGTCCTCGCAAGCAGACATTCTATGTGAATTCGTCTTTGTATCCCTAATTATCCAAAAAGTGTATGTTCTGCTTATAGTAAACATGTCGATTGAATGAATAAAGTAAAAAACAGACCCATACAATTGGAAAGTAAATTAATAATCTTAAATATCTATTTGATATATTACTTTCAAGGAGCCACCAAAGTGTTTTGCAATAGAATATTTACATAAAATATAAAATTTAGCTATGAATAATTGATAAGTATTTGCTTTCTCTTTTATAGTGTGATAATGTGTTTGGTTTGTTTTGGATTATTAAGATTTTAGAGAGCAAGTCTTAAATGCACTATCTTTGTGGTAGAATCATAAAAAGTGTTAAAACATAATATTTCATCTTAAAGTTAAAAAATTTAGGATTTTAAATTTTAATAGGTTGTTTTAACTTGTGAATAACATGACCCCTAATAAAAAGGCAAAAAATTGTGACCAAAGTATTTTACAGAAACTTAATTATAAATGTCACATATTTTAAAACTTAATTAGGAGCTTAAAGGGAATTTCATTCATTAGGTGAAAGGAAATAAATGAAGTTAACCATGAATATGATTTGGAAATATTCAACACTGGCAAATATGCAAAAAGGAATAACTAACCCTTGTAACTAAATCAGTTTTAGAATTTATCCAGAAAACATTATACTGTGCTGATGTAATGTGTCCTTTTCTCCCAAAGATTGTCTAAATTTCAGTGGCAGTGACCTGAACGTTAATTAATATGTAGTAATAATATAGTTGATGCTCATTATTTGCACTGTTTGTGTTCCATGAAGTTGCCATGAACACTGATTTGTGAATACTGAGCAATTGTCCCGAGGGGGATATACAGAGACTTAGGTTTCCGAGAGCCTTGAGTCACACCATTTCCATCAACCGATCAATAACATAACCATATTTTACATGTTTCTGTTTAAAGACATCTTCTTTTTATTATTGATTCTAAATGCATTTTAAACAGTGAAATTGCTAACAAGATTTCTCTCTACATTGCTCAAGTTTGTGACTGCAGAAGCACTGGCAGAAGTCAATTTTGTGGCGTGCAAGTAAATTTTAATGAGAAGTCAAATTTGCAAATACAAAATCTGTAGATAATGAGGATCAATTGTATTTTGAAGTATATTTCTAGTTGCTTATGTGCACTAACCACACATTTTGGGTTACATTTATTTTGCTTCTTAGTTTATTCTCAATATTAGTACAATGCTCTGTAATCTATTCTATGATATTCTAAAGAAGACCCATCATTGGGACTATGAAATTAGGCTCCTTTTCCATTCTAGTTCCTGTCTGTCCCTTGGAGGTCCTTCTGCTTCACTCCTCTCCCCTGTACACTTTCCACTGTGTGAAGAGTGCTAAAGTCGGAGAGAGAAGATATAGTTTCAGTGTTAACTTTGCTGTTACCTAAATATGGAATCTTAAACAACTTATACGGCCAAACTATGTCTTACTTCCTTATGGGCGCAATGACTGTGTTGTGCCAGGTACCTCTAGGATCTTTCTCAGCCTTAAAACTTTGTTATTCTATGTATGTGGATCTTGGGAAATTTATACATTGAAACAAATTATACTACCAAAGCAAAATTAATTCCAATAACTATAATAAGGCAAAAGTTGAGGGTACACATATTTTTCAAAACTCTGGAATTTCTTACAGTTTATTCCTTAAAATACTAAAATTTTTAGCTGAAAAATACTATAAATTATTAGAGTATAAATGATTACCTGATAAAAACTGTCATATAAGAGCAGAAAAGCTTATGTGCATACAACAACTAGTTAAACAATGTAACAAAAAAAAATTATTTACAATAGCAATAAAAATATTTTTAAAAATCTTAAAGATAAAGTTACCTAAAAACTATAAGAATGATATAAAGCAAAAGAAGATTTAATTAAATTGGAAGATATAACTTACTATTAGCCATCAAACCATCAGGTTGATAAATTGAAATAGAAATTTTATGTCCTAAAATTAATGTGGAAAAATAGATGTCAAAAAAGCCAGGATGTATTTGAAAACAAAATAGTAAGAATAGAGTACTTTTATTAAAACATATTTCAAAGCTATAATAACTAAAACATAAACTAAACATATGTTACTAAACATAATAAGCAGATATGTCTGTTCATTAGAAAAGCATGTAACAAATTTCTAATATTTCTGGATTCTTTATTTTTTCATACATCCATAATTCCAAAATCCATGGATATATCATAATGTATAAGACCATTTTGCTATAGCTTAAGAATAGAAACACAAAACTATTGGGATTTTATTCTTCTTGGTGAAATCTAAGTCCTTTGTGGTCATTAAATAACTTTTTCACCCACATGACTTTTTTGGACATTTGGAGTTGGTACATGTGACTACAGGTAGAAAGATGGGACAAATAATTCATTCTTCTTTATTTGTTTATTATCAATACATAGAATAGGTTCACCTATTGTTCTGAGCTCTGAAGTTACAATAATAAATAAGTTACAACTTCTTTCCTTATTAAGCTCATGGGTCATAGGGAAACTCCTCTTTTACAAGGAACTACTATTCAATACACTAAGTTTTCATTAGCTTTATGAGGTTAAAAGAAGTAACAGTTCTTTCTGCCTAAAAATTTGCACTGTAAGAAAAAAGTGCTTCACAGGCAGAGACATTATGTATGTCTCAAAAGCCTTTGAAAAATAAGTAGAATTCTGCCAAGAAGAAAAGGAAAAGAGAAATTACTCAAAACAGAAGAGAAAATAGTCTTTAATGCATTCAAGCATGGAAAAACACCGAGTATGCAAGAACTCCTCATGGTCCATGAGGCAAGAGTACAGGATTTCTGAAGGAGGACAGCAGCAACGTCTGGAAAGAGATGGGGGACAAACTGTGAAGAAACTTGCAGGCGAAGGGATTTAGTCATTACTGCTAGGTAAAAGCAAACCGTCAGAAGGTTTTGTTTTTGTTTTTCCAAGAAGGGCATGTGAAAAACAGATACAAGACTCATTCTGAAGGAACTCTGAGGAAGATAGCTTAATGTCTGATTTTCTCCTGTGGGCACCGGACCCTGTAAAAGTCAGGCAGTCTCCCTTTCAACTACTGATGTCTGTGAAGGTGTTTTGTAACTCAAGGCAAAAATGAGGAAGACAAAAAGGTGCATTGACAGTGACTGAAAGCATTCTCTGAGACAGTACTTCTCCAGTCTGGATGCACGTTGGAATCAGCAGGGGGGCTTTAAAAAATGCTGATGGCTAGGGCTCACCCCTAATTCAGATTTAATTGGTCTGGGAAGCAGTCTGAGCATTGGGAGTCCTTCAGAGCTTTCCCAGTGATTCTAACATACATTCAAGCTTGAGAACGACTACACTAAAGCTAAAACCTGTTGTTTCTGCAATTCTAGTGGTTATTTTTCCCAAATCCTAAGGTATCTGAAATTTGAATGGCTCTCATAATGTGTTTCATTTTGTTTCTTCTACCCTCCAAAATTCTGTTAAATTTATGATACATCTTAGAACCAATGTTGTCTTAGAAAAGAAGTACTATATAAAATATAACTTACTAACAATGAAATATAAAGGATATACAGTAGCTGGTGTTAACCCTTATATCCAGTGTGTCTGGTTTCTTGTCTGTGTCTTTGCGTGTTATTCTGGCCTGAACCCTCTGCTTACACTGAACTAGGCCCTATACTATTTGGCCTTCCAATGTTTATCTCTTGTTTTAGGCCACTTATTCCTATATACTTGCTCACTATGTAATCTCTAATTTTCTGAGTCTTTAGCCAATTGATTTTCATTGATTTCTGCATAAGGTTTATCTTTTCTCCAGGATATTAAAAAACGCTGGTTGTAGTGGTATAACTTTCAGCTCTAACCTTAAGATACTTTTTGTTTTCCTGGTTGCTGTCATTCAATTTTGGTTTTACTAAAACGGTATGCTAGGGGTGGGTTTAAACCCTATTGGCTAAAAGAAATGCTTTCCAATTTGGAGTCATTGCTGAAAGCAGATCCCTCGTTCTTATAGTGCTTATTTCTCACTCTCCCTCTCTCTCCCTCTCACATTCTCTCCCCCATTTCCTCTCTCCCTTCCATGCTCTTCCCCTCTCTCTCTCACTTCCCACCCCCAAAAGGACACTCATCCATCACAATCTCAGAAATAGATCAGAAGTTACCTTAAAGAGGAAGGAGAAACTGAAGGTGGACTTGAAGAGTGAGAAATGGTGAAAACTATAAGTACCACAAGTGCCCTAAGAATGTTCCGTGCCAGGGGAGAAAGGAAAACAAGTCTGGGAGATATCTCAGAGTTGCCCTAAGGATTAGAAAATGAATGAATTTATAATTATTTTTGTATACCTGTTTTACATTTTACTATTCTTCCTATTGTAATGTAAGTTCTGTGGGTATAGGATCTTGGTTTTCTTGTTCACTATTATATTCCTGCTGCCTAGTTCATTTTCTTGTACGTAGTAGGCGTTTATCAAATATTTTCCCAGTAACTGAATTAATGTGTGGTAGGAGTAATAAGTGAAATTAGAGTGTTGATAGGTGATTTTCAGATTAGGTAAATTCTCATCCACATATTCAGTGACAAACACTAACCAATAATCATGTTTGCCAAGGAGGTCTTGCTAAATATTTGGAAAAAATTATCCTAAGTGTTTTAGTTAATGACATTATCTGCATTAGTCACTAATGTGAAATAGCTGCAGAAATGACAGCATTAGGTTATACTTCTGGAAATTCTTGTTCAGTTCAAAGAAGATAGTTATTCCATTGTGCTGTAATATTCATTTGCTGGTGTGAACCCTAAGTTTTGAGAGTTATACCAGCTATTTAAGGTATAGTCCAAAGATAGCAACCAAAGCAGGGGTTGTCATTTGATGAGTGGTTTAAAGCTTGAAAAATGATGGACAAAGACAATAGTATAGTACAGGGCAGGATTTAAGGGATTGAATTCTACACCTAGTTTTGACTATTCCATTCAATGACCATGGCCAAATAAATTGTCTTTTAGCACCGGTTCTATAAAAAAAGGGGGGGGAGTCTTACTCTCTTTGCTTTCCTCCAGCTATTTTATTCAAGAATTATAAAATTTCAATATTATGTGTAAACATAAGAATTATCTTCAAGTAATGAAGAGCTGTTCACATATAAAATGATACTATTTTAGTTTGTTGTGTTTTTATATTTTTTTATTTTTATTTTAATTCTTGTTCAAGTACAGTTTTCTGTCATTTACTCCCACCCCAGCCCATGCCCCCCAGCCCTCCCCACCTCCCTCCCATTTCCACTCGCCCCTAGTTTTTGTCCATGTGTCTTTTATACTTGTTCCTGTAAATCCTTCCCCTTGTCCCCTGAAATTCCCTCCTTTCTCCACTCTGGTCACTGTCAGCTTTGTTGTGTTTTAGAAAGTAGAATTATTCCTAACAGGTGGGATTTACATGAGATTTTAGTTCAACCTAAGAGGTAATTTTTTTTAACTATTCATGCAATGAGAAGAAGGCTTATTGTGTGAAATAGGGATGCTTTATCACTCTCAATGATATCATGTAGGGAAATTATTCATCAGGTTAGAGAGTGAACTTGACACAACCTTTCAACTATAGTATCTTTTGATTTTCCTAAGGCAATCCCAAAGCATGACTTATAATGAATTTGTATGCCCATATATTGAATTGAATAGGTGATTTTCTTCTATCATAAAATAAGGAGGGTGGGAAGCATGGAGCACCCAAACTTCTTGTCTTTGATCCACTTTATCATGTTCAGCAGGTTCAAGGTCAACTACCGCCATTAATGATTCCTGTATTCCCTCCTGATCAACGGACACTGGCTGCCGCTGCCCAGCAAGGATTCCTCCTCCCTCCAGGCTTCAGCTATAAGGCTGGATGTAGTAAGTATCCCTGACTTTTCATCTGGGAGTGGGTGGAGGAGATGGCGTTAAATTAGGCAATTTAACATTTCTGCCACACCAAGAAATGAGATCACCCATATAGCATTTTTATTTTAAAGAGGGAACACACAGAAGGTATTGAAAAGGATTTATGTTGGTATTTAAAAGAGCTTAGATTACTTCTATGCTTTTGAAGCCAAAATTTACTTTTTAAAATTCAGTTTCATAATTTCTATTTCCAGTGTATTCTTAAAATATGAGTATAATATTCAGGCTAAATTTATTTTGCATAGATAAGATAGGAATATGCTTTTCAATAACTTTCCATTGTCCTTTAATTAGGAAACCCAGTTTCCTAATGTGAATTAGTTGCTCTTCCATTATCTGTCTCCACCCTATGTGTATAGCCTATTTTCCCCTGGTCTCATTTTATTTTTTCCGTTACCATTTAGTCCCCTTATATCCCTCCACCTCCTAGTAATCACCACACTGTTGTCCATGTCCATGTGTCCTTTTTCCTTTTTGTTCAATCCCTCCACCCCCTAAGCTGTCATCTGCTCCCCATCTATGAGTCTGTCTCTGTTTTTCTTGTTAGTTCAAGTTTGTTCATTAGATTCCACATTATGAGTGAAATCATATGGTACTTCTCTTTCTCTGACTGGCTTATTTCACTTAGCATAATACTCTCCAGGTCCACCCATGCTGTTGCAAAAGGTAAAATTTTCTTCACTTTTAGGGCCGAGTTGTTTTCCATTGTGTAAGTGTCCCATAGTTGCTCATATGGAAGCAGCCCAAGTGCACTCATCTTCTTTTAGTTCCTAGACCAAACCTCTTTCTTAACTCTGGGCTGGAATTATCAGTGTGTTCATTCTCTTTGATATTCTGAACCTCTTTCAAATCATACCTGAGAGAGCTCACCTGACCGAGTTAGATCTCTTTCTTCTGGTTCCTTTGGATCCTGAATAAAGTGATTTGAAAAACTAGGTTTACAATTATATTGTATTACTAATACAATAATAAATAAATAAATAAGTAAGTAAATAAATAAATAAATAAAAGAATGAACTCCATTTTGCATACTCACAACTATAAACTTACTTTTGCCCACCCTATTTATTCTCTTCACTTTATTTGAATGCTCTATTCAGGCAGGTGCTGATTCTGTCTTACTTATTATTGTATCTAAAATTCTGGTATAGCATTAAACTATTTGTTAAATGAATGTAGGAATACTGAATGAGTACTCATTACAAAGAACACAAGGGCATTTTGTACTAAGTGGTAAGTTGCCAACATAACCATTAATATTGTTTATTAATTCTAGATGCCTGTCATTTCATGACTTCCTTTTTTACCAAAACTGAAGTTGCACATTGTTAGATGTTTTTAAAGACTTTATTGATTTATTTTTAGAGTGAGGGGGAGAGAGGAAGAAAGAAAGGGTGAGGAACATCAGAAATATTGATGTGTGAAACATCACTGGTGCCCCATCCCAGGACCTAACCTACAACCCAGGCATGTGCCCTGACTAGGAATCAGACTGCCGACCCTTTGCTTTCCAGGAAGACGTCCAACCAGCTGAACCACATCAGTCAGGACCATTGTCAGTTTTGAAAACAATCTAATACTTCATTTTCTAAAATTTATATAGCCAAAATGCCAACTATAATGTGTTAGATAAAAATAGTAACAAATTCCAAAAAGGGTCTAAACTAATAAGCTAAATATCTTCTAAAATATTATCAGGTCTAGAAAGAATATAGGGAAAGCAAGTTCATTGAAATACTTTCATTGATAAAAGTAGACCACCACTGAAAACAGTTAACAAAATAATATCATTTCAGATATTTATGTAGAATATCATTTTGTAAATAACAGTGGGTGTTCGCTCATTTATATGTTAATAAGTTAGCAACTTCCTATGCTTCAGTACTTATTATATTTGCAGAACTCTATCCAACATTAATAGAAATCAGATCTACGTTTCTTGTTAAATGATGTTTTGGATTTTCATATCTACCACTTATTTCTAGTCTTCAAATATTTATCTATGTAATATTGAAGAAACAGGATATATGTTTTCAAATATACAAAGTTATTTGAGATACATTGCAACTATGAAGTCCAGATAAAAAGTGAACTAAACTTAGCACTGTAAAAATTCACACTTTTATGGTACTGTCCCCTTTGTGAGTTTCCCATTATCTTTGCACATCTTTCTTTTGAGGTCATTTTCCTGTGTCTTAAGATGGTATTCTCACTCTGGCCCCTTAATTTATTCATTTAATATTATTTGCCACAGCATTCTATATTTGTAGATCAATACATCCATAAACACTAACATGTTTAATAATTAAGGGCTATATATTTTAAATATTTACATTCTAATAATAATTTAAATTCTAAAAAAGGAATTCTAAATTCTATTGCCACACCAAATGTTGGGATTTTAATTGTAAAAGATTTTTGTACTTTGTTTTGTTTCCATTTTCCTGAGGAATTACTATTCACATTAAACATATGTTTCCAATGTGGTTTTGGTAACCTTGGTTACTAAAATGAAAAAAAAAAGACACTTTTAAAAATCATCAGTTGCCTCAGACTGCACCTGCAGTATACACGTATAGACTAGTTCTGTTTTCCAAAATGAACTTTTTTGAGCAACTGTAGAAATAAGTCCCATTAGCAAATATTGTGCTGAAGAGAAAACCACATTGAGTATGAACAATAGCATAACTGTAGGCTTGGAAAAGGTCAAGAACACCTCAGCCTCACTTCCAGTTGACAGAGTTGGCATACTGAATTTGTTCAGTGTGAATACAATGTGGCACGCAGAAATTTTTCCTTTTGAAAATTGTTAGTGTATTAACCATTTGATATTCATACCTGCAGTGCTTAAAGTTTTAAAACAATGCCACTTCTTTTATAACCTTGGAAATAAAATAGAATAAAGTCTCTATAATTGCGGGCAAGCTTGAAACCAGCAGCATGCCAAACTGTAAAACTAAGAAGTCAGTAGCAAGAGAAAGCGCCGCCCTTGGTGGACGCCCTGGTACTCGGAGTCAGTTTGATTGAGGAGCCCGGTGGAAACGATAAATACTACAAACTCCTTCCTACCTAATTACATTGTGGGGAAGGAACTGGGGTAGGGAGAGGGACAAATCCTAACATCTCCTCTCTTCAGTGTGCCTTAATTTTTATCCTCTTATAGATGTCAACTGTATGTGACTTGACCAGTTATCAGTTGTTCAGAGTAATATTAATAGATGTGGATGACAGAGACTGACTCGTCCAGCTTGATTTCAGTTTCAAGTAAATATGAAAAATATACCATTTGTTATCAGTAACTCAAATGGTTTTCGCAAACTTCATAGAAAGTACTGATAAATTTTCCTGTTTAGACTATGTGTCTTGATAAAGTAAATAAAATAAAAATCTCTGGAACTTCACAAAAAAAGCTAAAATGTTCTCAACAGGGAATAATAAAATAAAATGATAGGTCAGGAGACCTAATCATCGTATAATTAGCTAAAATCTTTTCTCAAAAAAGAAGCTTTTTGCTGGACATAAAAATATTTTTCCTTTAAGAAATATAATGGCAAAATTAGAATATGGTGTGCAATGGACACCTACAGAATATAGCTGCACATCATTAAACATTATCAGTATAAAAATCACAGTTTTAATTTATATTTATGGGTACTAGCTCATTCCAATGAGAAAACAATTATCATAGTCCTGAAACACTTTTGAAAAATAATGAGGGTTCCAATTCTGAATTATAAAATAAATGAGTGTATAAATGAAGTACCTCTGGGTGATGGAAAAATGTAGAGACACAGTCCATTTGCCTCTGGTGGAAAGTCTGAGTGGAACCACAGCCTCTTAACCAAAGACTTCAACCTTATATTGGGTAGATGTTTTTGAAGTAAAATATACATCCCTTTGACACCTGCAGAACAATTTTTGTTGTTAGGAAGACATCTGTTTTGTATTTGCATATCATAGAAAAACATGTACCAAAATTCAAAATATTTTTGAATGTTGGTTTTGGCCTAACATTTTACACTTGAGAGAGGCTTTTAGATAAGGTCGTTGAGAGTCCTAAGTTTGGTCAATACCAATTTCTCTAATACCAATTTCAAGTTCTCTTTCCCCAACACAAAACTTCCTCCATCCTACTCTTAAGTCAAGTGCTATTCCTGTTTGGGTGTGTAATTTTTAGTCATGCAATTCTAATAGATACATTCAAAGTTTTGGACATGAAGACATTTTATGTGGATATAAAAATCTACAGAAAGGCAAAATCTGATAAAATAACCATTTTCTCTATATATTATAAAACAGTGTGAAAAAGAGTCAGCTTGATAATTTAGCACAAACTGGCCAACTGAATGTGTCAATCACACAGCTACAGATATACAGCCTTTCCCCTTTGACAGGCATGTGCCTGGTGTTATAGTTTCCAAACTGAGTGCGCCAAGGTTCCAGGGTGCTATGGCTAGTGCCCAGGGACATACAACATATTTTAAAACTTCAAGGAAAATACAGAGACACTACATAAACTACCTTAGTTCTTTGGATCTTACTACTTAATAAAATGGAATGGTTGGACATTTCTTTTGTCCTAGCGGTGGTGCCATCAGAAATTATTGAGCCACACTGGTAGTTCCTGAATCCAAGAAAGTTTAGGAACTTTTGGTCCGGCCTAGTATATATTCTCTTTTTAAATTATTATAACCCTTTTGGGAAGTTGTTTGCCTGTCATATTTCAACCACAGAAAAGAATACATATTATACCAAAACTTATCTGACATTTACAAGACTGTGTACAATATTATATAGATAAGTAATCAATTCCTTTGTCTGTATGATTTTATATATTCCAATGTTTTGTTTTTTTGGTTTAACTAACCTAATCTCAAATAGGCAACTACAAATAAAAAGGTGCTTGAGTGAGAGAGCGTGGACTGGGAGTCAAGTTTGGCCTCCTTCTGCTACTTTGGTTGTCCTTGTACGAGCTACTGAACTTCTGCTCCCTCATCTACAAAGTGGGTCAATAAAACCCATTCTACTAAATGGTTAGAGATTAAATAGGATTGCATATGAAAGACTGCCCACCGTTGTTTCTCTTATTAAGTTGTATATAAATGATAAATACTGAGTATAATGCCAGGAAAACACAGATCCTGTTTCCAAAAAAATAAAAATAAAAGAAGATTCTATTCTAAAACCCCACCCAGCAATTAACCACATTTCGTATCCTATCTAGTATCAGACTCATTCTGACCACAACTGAATGAAGCTTCCTCTGCCTAGGAAAACAGTATTGTTTAGAGAAAAGTATCACAGTGCCTGATGGAAACATTTATCTCATATAGATGTAACCTTAACCTTAACTATTTTCATTGTAATCACTGAGTTTTAAATGTTTTTCTGTTGGCATTTTCCACTTGTCTATCAGAGTTCATGTTGGAAAAGATCACATGATTTAAAAAATGTATTTAGTCATTGTTTTGGCAGTATGAAACTAGAAATGAATTTGTATACCCATCCTGCATTTTAATGCATTGATTAATTTTTCAGCAATGTGCTAAATGAAATAGCTGTATAGAGTTACTGATTGAAATATTAAATTGCCTTATGAGATTAGCTTAAATAAATAGAAGTCGATGAGCCAAGCTTAATAAACTTAAAATATGTTGTATTTACTCTTCATCAGTTTTCTGAACAGTGTTTCCGCTTCCAATAAAAGAGGAAACTCTCAGTTAATTAGTTCCTCATACACCACAATAAAATTAATGTTTAGGAGTTAAATACCATAAACTTCCTCAGGCATATTTGCTGATGTGTTCCTGTTTTTAGTTAATGTCACATGTTTTATTGTTTAATGGGGTGTCATGTGGTTTCCATTATATCTCTCATGTGCAAAGGGTCCTCGCGTCTGGCATTTTAAGAGACTGCATGCTAATTTCTGATTTAACTGTGTCAGCTGACATACAGATCATTGACAGTCAGTGATGAAACAATCACCAAATTATAAGCTAAAAGCCATTGACGTGTTATGCCTTCATCAAACTGACAAAACAGGAAACATGTTGTCGGGATCACATACTATATAAGCAGAGAGAAGAGGCTGTAATCATATCCCGGGCTGCTGTGTTTGTGTGTGAGAATTATTGTGACCAGTTCTTCCTTTTATCCCTTCCCACCTCCCAAATATCTTATAAATCAAAGACTTTGGGCGAACTTGACTTCTTTGTAAATAATTCATATTTTATGTTATTTTTTAAATTTTGTATTTCTTTATGATTTTTTCCATCACAGTTTACTTTCAGTATTATTTTGTATTAGCTTCAGGTGTACAGCATAGTGTTTCCCCCCGTATTTCCAGTACCCACCTGGCACCACGCATTGTCATTGGAATATTATTAGCTATGTTCCCTAGGCTGTACTTCACACCCCGTGACTATTCTGTGCCTACTGGCCTGTGCTGCTCCATCCCCTCACCCTTTTCACCCAGTCCCCCAACCTGCCACCCCTCTGGCAACCATCAGTGTGTTCTCTGTAAAAATATTCATATTTTTAAAGAATTGCTTTGGTACCTGAACAGCCAATCGTTTAAATTTCCACCGGAAGGAAGTTAGATTGATGGCTTAAGAATATGAAATGATTAAAAAAGAAAAAGAACTGAGTACAATGTTGTATATAACATTCCAGAGTTATATGGTAACAGCCACCCTCCAGTTCTCATAAGTCAATAAAATATGGTTTTGCTAAAATAGTATAGAATAATTTTACCTGTTTCATCACTGAGAAAAAGGAGATAGATGTTTATTTCTTTATTGTGAAAAAGTATCATAACATGGCATAAAAACAATAACTTATATTGTACACTATTGTTTCTAAAACAGACACATAATGGATTTAAGCATATCATTGAGGGGATGACTGAGCTATGTTAGTGACCATGGTGTGATCCAGTCCTCCCCCACCCCCCCCACTGCCACCACAAATATGCACACACACACACAAGCAAACAAAAAGTGAAAGCCCTTTTTTTGATGAATTCCTCAAATTGTATTATACTGTAACTGTATTAATATTTTAACCCATGATCATTTGATTTTTAACAGTTAGGAACATAAGAATGCCCTTCAATTTAAATATTAGGCCCTTTAGCTCAGTATTTTCTTTTTGGCATGATTCTCATTCTTGATAATGTAATAATGTCAAATGAAAAGAGTGCTTAGCTAATGAATGACACTATGAACTCTCAGTCAAGAGACCTCGAAATGTGGTATCACCATATGAAGTTGCCCTAGCCCAGCCTAACCCTCAGAATTCTAACTTTGTATTTTTGTTGCCACAGAAAACATGAGACAATATCTCAGCACTAGACTCATTCTAAGGTCATCAAACTGCAATGTAAGCCCAAAACACCAGTATATGATTTTATGTGAATAAGTATAACTAGTAATGATAACTGGACACTGTATTCTCCAATAAACATGCTCTTTCATGGTTGAAAGTTCCATTAGAAGACAAACTTCAGTTATAAGGTTGATGGTAAAAGTAGGGAAGCAGAAAAAAATATTGGGTTGGCCAAAAAGTTTTTTTTTTTTCTAACGTGGCTCTAGTATCATTTAGTTGCCTGTAATTTCATTTAAACAATTTCCTTAGATTGTATTGTGATGGCTGTTATCTCAATGTGCATTCAATAAAATCGAAATTGGTGAATTTTTGTGTAGCCATTTAATATTGAAGATGGAAGAAAATAAGCAATATTTTTGGTATATCATGCTTTATTATTTCAAGAAGAGTAAGAATGCAACTGAAACACATACAAGAAAGATCAGTGCAGTGTGTGGAGAAGGTGCTGGGACTGACAGAATAGTCAAAAGTAGTTTGCAAAGTTTCCTGATGAAGATGTCTTACTGGACAGTGCTCCATAGTCAGGTAGATGAGTTGAAGTTGATAGTGATCAAACTGAGACATTAATTGAGAACAATCAACATTATACCACACAGGAGAGAGCTGACATACTCAAAATATCCAAATCAACCAAGTTATTGGTGAAAGTGAAAAATGTGTGTTTTATTTTATGGGAAAAACTGGACTTTTTGACCAACCCAATATTTAATATAACAGGCTAAGATAGCATTTTGCTTCTAACTCTACCATTGATATGTATTGTCCACAAAGACTGAATAAGTCATGTTCTTGGAATGTCCTGTGAAATCAGATACTCTGTTAAGTTTACTTACTGTAAAAGGCCAAAATAATACTAGGTTAAACATGGGAAAAGAATCTTTTGCACTCACATGATAGTTCAGGCATTCATTGTACATTTAGTAGCTCCGTGATATCAGGTCCCAGGATCATTATTGCTTTACTACACTGCCATGCACAAATCACCCGGCTCCGATCCACTGCCAGGCATCTTCTCCAGCTACCTTCCCTGCATTGCAGTCAGCAGAGAGAGCAGAGGCAAGGACAACTATAGACACTAAGTAAACAGTACGGTTTCTCTAATAATTTCTTTTGGCTCTGTTTTCACAGAATATGTTTAAACTTTTCTTAAGCCTACTATATGTAGTCAGCTCATAATGACCCTTCACATGTTTTTTAATAAATTAAAGACAGCATCTGCTGACTATACAAACCTCAAATAGTGCAGAAGTATAGAAAACAGAAACTAAAGTTATCTGCCTGTGCTCATATACTCCTATAATGCCACTCTCCAGAGGTAATTACTGTTGACAATTTGATACATATTTTTCCAGAACTAGATGTAGATATAAATATGTAAAAATCTATGTATGAATATGTATATGCATCTTTTTATATTTAGAAATAGATATGTAATATGCAGGATGTTAACATATCTGTATATTGTAATATATATCCTATGATACCTGTATACTACATATAATGATATGTACTACCAGATATAATGTATGTGAGAGTAAAAAGAATATATTCTACTTATAAGTAAAACCTATATTATGGCCACCTTTCATCTTTTATACTTTTAGACCTAAATCGTACTGCATCATATTTTATTAAGCTGGATGTTCCATATTTTATTTGTATTTCCCACTTATGTATGCTTAGGTTTGTCTACACAATTGAGAGTTTTAAACAATGTGACAATGAACATTTTTGTGTGCATATTTTTGCCCCAAATGAATTTTTCATGTAACCAGTCCCATTCCCAGTTTATGATATTTTAATTTTATTCATTTTGTTCCTTTTTGAACACTTTTCACCAAGAGATTGCCTCTAAATTCTAAGGCTGAGATAGTAAATGCAGGCTTTAAAACTTTCAGAATTGACCCCTCTGAGTTAAGCTACCAATAAGCACCAAGAAGACATAATAGAAACTATTGTCTAGATTTATAAATTCTTTCAGAAAAAAAAGATTAAACAAGGTATTAGAAGACTTTGTAGTCACAATCCTATCTCATATTATTTTATGTTTTTGGGCAAGTCATTTTTTCTCTTTGTGCCTTAGCTTTTTAATCTTTATGGTAGCTGCAGACATTAGTAATGCCTTCCCAACTCACTTCACAGGAGATTACAAAAATTAGCTGGGATAAGTGTTTGCATTTCTCAAGATGTTAAATTACTGTATAAGTATAATGTGTCAATGTTATTTATTAAATGTATTAACCGGTTTTGCAAATGTTGAATGTGACATAATGAAAAGGATTTCAGGAGTTTATTCTAGGTCACTATATTTTTTACCATTCAAGACATTTGAATTACTGGTTTTTCATTTTTTTAGGAAGAAGGGAAATTCCTTAACACTTGTTAATTTTCGGAAGTCTAAAATTCACCATTCTCCTAGAAAGCTCAAATGTAGAAGCCATAGGTGTATTTTTACGGGGTTTAGGAAGCTTCCTGACCTCACACTGCAGATCCCAGGCTCTGGCTGCGCTCCGGCAGGAAGGAAGTATATCAAAAAGCCCAGATAGAAAAGTGGAAAGGTTATAAAATGTCAAAAAATGTCAAAAAAAGTGTCAAATAATGAAATGCTTGCTAAACCTTAATACTAAAAGTGGAAAATAAAAGAGAAATAGCATTTGATTTGGTATTAAATGGGTCATATAAATGCTACTCTTCCAAATCCGTACTTTCGAATACCTGAATCACCTTGTTTGCTTTTCTCTGCAACACTTATTTCCTCAGGAGACACAGAGACAAAATTAGGCATAGTAGTCTAATATAGATCTGGATAAAGAAGTAGTTTCCTAACTAATGTTTTTCTTTGAGCAGCTTAAAATGAATTATATAGTGGCATAAATGATGCCTTAGTAGTAATGCTGGAATACAGAAGGAAAGGAGACTTTTTGATTCATTGTCACCTTTTCAGGGATATTCAAATTTCTTAGATAATTAATCCAGGAATTTTCACTGGTATCACAATTCATTCAATTTATGGGAAAAGAAGTGAGGAAAGAATGCTATCATCTTTTATGTGCAGAAATATCTTTCCATTTGGAGAGATGTTTCATAAAGGGTTTATAATCTTTTACTAAACTAGCCCACTAGGTAACTATTAAATTAAGTAGTATAAAGTGTTTATTTGCTATACTACATTAAAAAGAAAAATATATTTTTATTTAAAAAATATTTTACTGAAAAAAATGAGCCTGTGGCAAATCAGTTAGGAATTAACAACTACCTAAAAATATCATCTTTTAAAATAGCTATATAATCAAACAAGAGATGATTTATTCATTTTACCTTATCAAATAAAATTCGTGTGAAATATTTATATTGATTACTTATCTTACAAGTTTACTATAAAAATATTGACATTTATCATAAAAATTTAGACAGTAAAGTCATATACTATTCTAGCAAATCTGTAAAGGTATTACAGATTTTGTGCACTCAGAAACCCCTTCACCTTTACTTGTGTGTAGTATATCAATCTTTCTGAATTTCTTAACTTGGGTTCCACAGTTGATTCAGAGGAATTATTGATTTAACCACCTAAAATGATGAAAAAATATAGGTGAGCTTATTGCTATAAGAAAGCCAAGTTCAATTTGCTTGGATTTCAGGAAGTCTAAAGTGATCTGGAACAATCACTGAGATGAAGGTTTTGTTTTTCTCGTCCATTTGTACACGGAACATCTTTCAGTCTAGGGGACGCCCTGGCCATACTCAGGTGCTGCAATGCCATCATGATAGTGGGTTTTTGTTCATGAGCACAAATCATTTTAAGGTTTAGGAAATTCACATTATTTATTTTTAAGATCCAATGGGATATGAATTGCTTTAAAAACCAAATCTTACAACAGAGATAAATTATGAAATGCTATAAAAGAAGCATTCAATGTATGAAAACATTTTACAGAAAATACATTAACTACCTCCTCCAGGTTCTTATTTTCTCATATCCCAAAAACTCTAGGCCTTTCTTTCCCCTTTCATTTCCTACTCTACATTTCAGTCATTGGTAGCTGATGTAAAACTCCATTATTGTTTGAAATAAATCCTGTAGAAAAACCTAATTCGTTCCTTATTATCATACCCATTTGTTTTTTCTACTAAAATTTGAGCTTTTGATATGGGCTGAGTTGTCTCTTGTGTTTGATATTTGTTAATTTTTTGAACTAAATAAGTTATTCCTCCATTTAGTCAACAAACACTTTAACAGCCTGTGTTATGTATTTAACAGAATTCTGCATTTTCACAATTCCTATGCTAGGAACTGGGGATTTAAAGATGAGTAAGATAAAATCCCTGCTTTCAGGATGCTCAGAGTGCAGCTGGGAAGAATGGAGTGTGAATAGATGTAATGTGATAGATATATGCATAGCATTGAACACTGCTCAGAGGAAAGGCAAAGAATTTAAATCTAAGAATGGTGGATGGTGTTGGGGATGATTTATTGGAGTGGGGGTCCTTAAGTCAAATCTCAAAGGATGAAAGGCAACTAAGCAATTAAAGAAGTTTTGGGGATGGAAGAATACAGAAACAACATTGCAGGCAATTAAAAGAAAAATCCTGCTTGGATAAAGTCCAGAAAGCAGAGGTTGAAACAGGTTACACATGGACCTATATAGAGTTTGGTTTTGAGAGTATATTATAAGGCAAAAAATGACAAGTAAGTAGTTTAAGAACATAAGAAGAGACAACTTGAAAATATTTTTAGACTTTAGATGCTAGAGGTACTGAAAACACATTGAAAGGCTAAGAGCCAGAGGTGAGATCATGCTTGGATTTGTTCATTCTTCCGTCCATCCATCCATCCATCCATCCATCCATCCATCCATCTACCCATCCATCCATAACAAGACTTACTTCTCTGATTCTCTTTTGCAATTTATTAAACTTTAATTACAACCAGTGAATATTTATTGTGTGCTTGTAATGAATGCTACTGAAAGCTGAATAGAGAATTAATTTCTTTAGCAGAGGACTGGAGCCTCAGAGACTGATTGGGAGGCTCTTCTGGTAGTAAGAAATGTTACTACTTTATTAGAGTTATTTAAAAAAATAGCTTGTGATCAGTTGGCCATGACAGGTCAAAAGGAGGGAGAAATCAAGGATTTGATCGTATTTCTAGCCAAAGTGACCAGGTGTCAATAAAAGAGATAGAAATAGCATCAGTAGAAGGAGGTTTTGTGACAAAAATGATGAATTAAGTTTTTGCACATGTGAAGAATAAGTGTCCTATGGGACATCTGGGGGAGACAGGGAGTGATTGTCCAAAGTACAATGGGAAATGTCTAGTTTGGAGATGCTGCTGTAGAATATACTAGTTTGTATATTGTAATTGGACCACAAGATTGGATAAGGTCATTCAGATAAAGCGAACAGAGTAAGAAAAGTGCAACACTAAATATTAAACCCAAAGGACTACCAATATTTAAAGCATGAGCAAATGAAAGATTACAGAATAACCTATTGTGGAAATAGTAAATTCATCATGAGCAAGGTATGAAGAGAATCAGAAGGGCATGTTCTGATATAAGCAAGCTCAAATAGTTAAAAAGTAGGGCACCATTAGCAATATCAGTTGCTGCACAACTGTGTCCATTAAAATTTTGCAATTTGAAGGTCATTAGTAAATGTATGAAGCCCTTCCAAGGAAAGTTTTTGGATTGAGACGAATGTATTGGAAAACTAATTTCTAGCAATTTAGATGAGAAAAACGAATGGAAATAAATCATTTCTTACTAAATACTAAAGAAAGTGTTTAGAGGGGTTATATAATCTAGATATTTCATTTTTAGGGTCAGAGGTAATTGTGCATGTTTAAAGACATGACATATATGAATTTTTACTCTGATATTTGAAGTACTCAATGGACTTCAATCAACCTTCTAAATACTTTTAGCTATTGTATGAAAAAGGCACAACTGTAGGACAGTCCATGAAGACATTTTGCTCATTTTTCTAATCTTTACTTTTGGGGTCACCCATTCATTCATTCAGCAAATTTTTATATGTCTGTGGGCACCAGTCATGGCAGCTCTTGGGCTCTCTTGTCTTTTCTAGTTCTTTTCTTTCTTTTTTTTTAATTTGAGACCAGCCTCTTTGCTGATACTTTCCTTAAGAATTTCAGCTCAAATAATTTTTTTTTCCTTCTTTGGTCATTACTGCCTTTCTTATTCATGTGATTCTAATCACATGGCTTTATTCACTTCACACTCCATATTTGTATGACTTATTTGTATAACTGAAAACACCATGAAGACAAGGACTGTAGCGGTTATTCCTTTGTGTCTTCCACATAGTGTTTGATACATGTTTGGCGAATGCACATTAAGTGGCTATATCTATAACTGTATCTATTTTGAATATGTATTTTAAAATTAAATTATATTTTTAATATTGCACTAAAATAATCTATAATGATTTCTTACTAAATTAGTAATGACTATATTACTTACTGTGTGATCCTGAAGATATTTTTGTTTTTAATTTGTAGAATAAGAATAATATCTACCTTACTGAGCTGTGAGGATTAGATGAGATGTTTATATACACACATATGTAAACATCTACATGTCTATATGGATGCATATGTGTATATTGATATGTACATATGCAAAATGTTTTAACAAAGAGCTAAAAGTTAACACATATTAGCTGCTCACAATACAAATCAGTGGGAGAATAGTCAATCATTCAAAAATGAAGTTGAACAGTTTAATACCTCTTTACATAAATAGCCTAAACTGTTTTCCCTCCTGTTTCTCCCCTTGAATCTCTTTTTGCTGCATCAAACTGATCATCAAGTCTGTCTCCCAAATGTTACCTCCTTTCTGTCCCTTATGATAAGGTTAGACCATTATCATTTCCCACTAGATTAGCTGAAATCATTTTTTTATTTTAATGATTGTTCAAGTACAGTTTTCTCCGCTTGAAATCATTTTTAACACATCTGTTTGTCTCCAGTCTCTCCCTCTTCCAAAAAACTCTAGCCCTTGCACAAAATCGGTCTTTCTAAAACAAAATAAGACCATGCCACTTCCCTGTTTACCATCTTTCAGTGACTTAACATTGCCTTCCAAATAAAACACAGTTTGCTATCTGCTTTTACCTGCACAGATTACCATTTCCTATCCATAGCAGAAAGCTCCTTCCAAGCAGAAAGAACCCACTAACTCATCTATTTACCCATGAGATGAAAGAAAGCAACTTCTTTCAAAGGTTCCATCCATGGTGTCCTTTTCAACTGTCTTTTGTCTTAGACTTTTTCGGATCTCCCTCCACCTGAAAGTCAGAGTGGTAAGAGCAGGGTGTTTTAAGTACCAATCTGAGAAGCTAGTTAAAAAACAGCCATCCTAGTTGCACTAAATAGTGGGGGTTTACTGTGTGATTCCCCAGCAGTTAAAAGATGTGGAAAGTAGATAATAAAATGGTCCTGGAAGATAATCTGATGTTGAAGTAGCCATTTGTAAGAGACACTTTACTTACTTCATCAACACTCTTTTACAAAGTAGTTTTTCTGAGGTGTCTAGAACACCTTCTGCTCTCTTCTGCATTGCTCCTTGAATCGTTGGATTGCTTTGCATGTTTGCCCCCCTCAATTCAAAATTGGTCTAGGGCAGGGATTTTGTGCATGTCCCTGTATAGGTTTACTTTTTATACTTCCCAGCACCTAGAGAAGTTAATCTGGTATTTGTTGTGAAAGCAAAATAAAACTAAACCAAAAACAACAACAAAAAAAAACAAAACATGTAAGGCTAATAACAGAACAAGTCCCCTTATTTTAATTAAAATAATTCCAGAAACTTTCCAGAACCTTTATATTAGCTCAGTGGATGAAAGCGTGTGTGTGTGTGTGTGTGTGTGTGTGTCTTTGACCCAGGATAAGAACATACTTCCTTTTGATACTCTCCCCTAGCCTAAATAAACTTGTTAGAAAATGTTTTACTTACTCTGTGCTATATAGCATAGAAATGAATGCTTCATAGTGTTGCTGGAGATTATTATTATCTAAACATTTATTAATTTAATACTAATGCAATTAATATACTTCCTAAGGGGTCTAGTTATTTAATAGGAGCTATATCATTTGTATCAGTAGATATCTATTGTAAGGTAGCTAGTATTCTGAAAACAATTGACTAATATGCCTCAGTATATTTTCAACTCTGAAAACCTTTAGTTTTGAGCTAGAATTTTCCATACTTGGCTTTCAAATATGAAGCAAATTAATTTTGGAAAGGCTTAGGGAAAAACTGTTCAAATGGTTAAAACCTAGGAAAGAGTAAAAGAAATTACTTTTAACTAGTCAAAAGTCAATTTGAATAACTTACACATGGTTGAACTTTAAAAGTCAGAATTTTCCATTATCTAATTTTTTACAAAATAAGTACCTCATGCAGTATTTACAAAATAAACCTGTTGTAATATTTTTTAGTACAGTTAATTGAGGGATGTCACAAATAGATGACATTATTTACATCAATAAAGGATTTTCCCCAACAATTTCTGAATTTTTCTTTTGCCATTAAAAACTACCCTTGACCTTCTTTCTAAAGTTTTGTAGATTATTGTTGTCCACTTTAGAACACTGACACATGCATGCAATATATTTTGAATTTTATTGACTTAAGTAGATATGTTGGCCACTTTCACAGTTGTATTTATGTCTACTTAGTAACTTCAGGCAAATTTCAGTGAAGCTGGATATTCTAGGATTGAAAAACTGGTTGCAAGGTAGCCGTGCTTCCAGTTTTGTATGTTTGTAGGTATGGTGGAGATGGTTGCTATCTGTGGTGTGTTAGACACAAACCTTTGGAAATCCAATATCTTATCTATGATTGTATATTTATATCTTGGGAACTGTATACAATTACAGATATAATATAGCTACAGTAGACTTTTTAATTCCCACTGTCAGTCTTTTGTTTTCTCCAATTCACTTAAACATAAAATGTTGGGTTGGCAAAAAAGTCCATTTAGTTTTTTTCTGTAAAATGAAAGATACATTTTTCATTTTCACAATTAACTTTATTGATTGGATATTTTGAGTATGTCAGCTACCTCCTGCTATTGGCTTCTCCTGGGTAGAGGCCAGGGGTGCTGCTAAACATCTTCCAATGCATAAGACAGCCCCACAGCAAAGAATTACTTGGCTAAAATATCAGTAGTACCAAGAAACTCCACAAACCACTTTTGACATTTTTGATCAGTCACAGCACCTTCTCCATACACTGCACTAATCTTTTCTTTTTTAGTTTCAGTTGCATTTTTACCTTTCTTGAAATAATAAAGCATAATACACTGAAACTGTTGTGTATCTTCTTCCATCTTCAAAATTAAAATGGTTGCAAAAAATTCACCAATTGAATTGGTGAACATGCTGACATGACAACTGTCGCAATGCAATCTAACAAAATTGTGTCAAATGAAGTTAAAGACAACTAAGCCCTACTAGAGCCATCCTACAGAATGAACTAAATCAAGTGGTTGCCCAGCCCAGTACATTGATATGTGACTGTTGATGGCAAACATTTTGGGTTGGTTTGCTAGGGCTGCCATAACAAGTATCACAAACTGTGTGGGCTTAAAAAACCACAAAAGTTATTTTCTAACAGTTCTAGAACCTGGAAGTCCAAGATGAAGGTGTCAACAGTAGATTCCATTCTGAGGCCTCTTTCCTTGTTTTAAGATGACGGTCTTTCTCTTTGTCTTCACATGGTTGTCCTCTGTCTGGGTTGTTTGCATCCTACTCCCTTCTTAAAAAGAAAGCAGTCATATTGGATTAGAACCCACATGTGGTGCCTCACTTTACCTTAGTTATGTTTTAAAAACTCTATCCCCAAATACAGCCACATTCTGAGATACTGAGTGTTAGGACTTAAGCATATAATTTTGAGGGGTAAACAAGCTAGCCTATAACATATACATGCACATATGCATACATATATACATATACACACATATAATAACTTAGCTTGTATAAATGTTTAATGTCTCATGTATGCATACATAACTTTATGCACACATACAATATAACATGTATGTAAATACATATACACACACGTTGATGGTGAACAAAGCAGGGGTTAGGGCCACTGACCCCCCTGCTACTGAAAAGTTGCATATTAATTTTGACTTCCCTAAAACTCATTTTACCTTGGTATCCACAAGGGATGGGTTTCAGGACTTGTCATGGATACCAAACTCTGCAGATGCTCAAATTTGCTATGTAAAATGGTGTAGATCAGTGTATACAGTCAGCCGCATGCATCTGCTGACTCCCAACCATGGGTCAAAAACAATAAGGTATTTACAGAAAAAAATCCATAAATAAGTGGACCTGTGCAGTTCAAACCTGTGTTGTTCAAGTGTACTTTTTGTGTGTGTGTATATATATATCCAAAGGAAAAAATTATATTCATTGTGTTAGTACATATTGATGAAATTAAGGAATGAAGAAAGATAAGTTTCCAATATATGCCTTTTTATGTTATGGAATAGTCTATATTTTAACTAAAATGAGCTCCAAATATATGTATAATACTCCATTTGTCATTAACAATTGGATGCTAGTAATTTGCAAGTGCTCAACACACCTCTGCAGGTGTTCGCTATCAATCCAAATTTACGAGTAAGTTTTTGTCCCTGGGTTCCAGTATCATGTTTAAGACCTCCTACTACCTAACTTCGTTAATGACACTTGTTAAAACTTCATTTCATAGTCATTGCCTTTTCATATCCGAATATCCTCAAGTCAAAAGTATGAAAAGTTTCCCAACTCCCTGCTGTCAGTCTCTTTTCCCTCTGTATTACCGCCTCTCAATCTAGTTGTCTCTCCATTGCTTCAGCACGTCATAGTCAAACTTCGACACATTTCACCCTGCCTAATACATCTCTCCTCCCTTCCACCTGCAAATTTTCAAAGGCCAAGCTCACTCTTATTTTCTGCCTTTGTTCTCTGGGACAATAGGCTTTCCTACAGTCCTGTATGCTCAGTGATGGGCAGTACTAGTCAAATAAACACTTAGTTAGAAAATTTAGATGTGTTATAAGTTTCATTATGTTCTGTTTTGTTGTTTTTGTCTCCCATACCACCAAGCAAATTTCTGGTCACATGGTAGATGTTATAAGTGCTTATTAATTGATTAATTCACAACAGAGAAAGTAAATTCAATAAAATGAATTATCGTTGCGAAAAAATGCTTCTGCATGTTTGCTATGGTTAATTTTATTATATTAATTAGGTGAAGAATATAAGTGAATTACATTGTTTTAAGTAAATTGCCAATTCTAGTAGTCATACTATAACATTTGTTATTTTAGTTTTCCATAAATACAAATTCAGCCTTTAAACATTTAAAATTCCCTTTACTTGATAAAATATGATAAGCATTTTCTATATTAAAATATTAAATATAACAAATAATAAGTAAATTCTTACCATGTAACATCAACCGTGCCCCCTCATCATTGGTTTTTCCCCCATTTACTGGATCTTTCTCATTGGTGTACAAGCATGCGATAATTTTAACAAGTATGTACCTTTTAAAGAAAGTTGCCTTGAGCACACATCCTTCACTAGCGACTGCAAAACACCGCAGTGCAATTGTTTATTTCAGCACTTCTCAAAGGAATACACATCATGTAGGGCTCTTGTCAAAATTTAAATTCTAATTCAGAACATATGTGCTAACTGCTTTATCAAATTATCTTAAGACTTAGTGGCTTAAAACAAACATTTCTTTGGACACAGCCATGCTGGGTCCCTCTGGCTCAGGATCTTTCGCATACCTGCAGTCAAGGTGTTGGCCCAGACCGTAGTCATCTTTAGCCTTCCTTGGGGCAGAGTCTTCTTCCCAACTCCCTCCTTTGGCTGTTGGCAGGCCTCTGTCTTTGCTTGCTGTTGGCCAATGACATCAGTCCTTTGCTATGTGAGTCTCTCTATAGGGCAACTCACAACATAGCTGCTTGCTCCGCAACAGAGAGAAGTAGGGAGGCAGCAGGGTAGGCAAGAAGGAGCCAGAGGCTTTGTGTAACCAAATCTCAAAAGTAGCTTGTCCTCCCTGTGTCTTCTGTTCAAGAGAAGGGAGTCACACAAAGAGGCATTATAGGAAGTGGGAGTCCTTGGAGGTTCCATCCTGAAGGCTGCCTGCCTGGATTTGGGGTGGGGTCTGAAATTCTACATTTCTAAGAAACTCCTCAGTGCTGCTCTTCAATGACGGTCTGTCAGTAAACAAGCACCTATACTTTCCGCCCCCGGTTTCTTAATTTCAGTCATCCTGGATGGATCTCACTCACTCCAGTTAGGTTTTCTCGCCCTCCACTCCACTGGTATCGCTCTTTTTGAAGTTACCATTGGCTCCCACATTACTAAATTCAGCCTTTGGATAAATTGGTCACTCTTTCTGAATATCTTTCTTGACTTGGCTTCTGGATCACCAAATTTACCTTTCTTCTCAGTTTTTTTGCTAGTTACCTATCCCTGACTAAAAGTGTAATGTATCCTACAATTTAATCAATCCTTGGAACTCTGTTTTTTTATTAGCTCCAAAATGATTTTATGAAAGCTTATATAGGTGAAAATTCCAGATATATGCTGACCACTCTCAAATGCAATTCTCCAATGTGGATTTCTCCCCTAAAATCCTGACACATTTGATGTTTATCAAGTGCATCAATGAGAACCTCTACTTGGATATCTAATAGTAATGTCAAGCTTAAATATTCAAATCTGAACTCTTCATCCCTCCTCCCCTTCCTTGCCTTTTCCCCTAACCAGCCAAACTGGCACCCTTGCTTCACATCCATGTTTGAAAACCCAACAACAAACAGCCCCGCTATAAAATCAGCTGCTCAAGAAAAAACCCTGCAAATCGCCCTGGAGTTTTCTCTTTCTCTCGTTATAAACAATCACTAGGTTTCGTCAGTTCTGCCTCTTAAGTCTCACTTGACTTTGCTGTTCTCCACCCCAACATCATCACCCTGGTCCAGACCATTACTACGTGTTATACAGAGTTCTGCATCTTCCTACTGCCAGCCCAAAAGATTTTACTCAACCTCTCTTTTGTCCATGCTCATAGGGTCTTTTATTCTATAGGGTAAAGCTTAGATTCTTTAGAATTGTTTACAGGACCATACATACTCTGGCCCCTGACTCCCTCTCTGGCCCTGCTTATATCCGCTTCCCCTGAACTCCAGCAGTTCAGTCACTGGGCTCTGATAAAACCTTCCCGTTTGACTTCAAGTCATGACAATTGTTTCCCTTTTTGGAGGGTTCTTCCTTCCTGTCTTTGCCTGACTAGCTTTCACTTACTTCAAGTTTTAGCTTAAATATGACTTCTTCTTAGAGGGCTTTGACCTCTCAGACTGGTTTTGAGCACCCACAATGTAATATATAGTATTGTATACACCTTTATCTTAATAGTCATTATATTTTATACTTGTCTTTATCTTTTTCTTTTAAATTAGCTTTATCATTTTCTTCCATTAAGATCTAAGATTTGGGAAAGCCAGCACAGCAGGAGTAGATTCAGATATTGGTATTTTGAAGCCTGAAACATCTAATTTAGGGGCCTCCTTAAGAATAAAAATATGAAACACACATACACACATATGTAAGTAAAATTTGAATATTCACTTACAAAAAGAAATTCCAACAAAGCAAAAAAATTAAGGAAGCTGAAAAACACAAAAATATGTGACCCTATGAATATTGCTTGAAGCCCTCCCCAGAATCCCAAAGATTAAGCTTTATTAAATTCCTAATAAATATACCCATGGATATTAGTCTTCTTTAAAGTGATATATCCAGTATCAAGAGCAGTGCTTACCAACACAGCAGGTACTCAAATATTTTTGAATTAATATGTTAGCTGAGTTATTATCAGTTATATTTTTGTATACTTGACATTTAACACATTTTTCACAAATTAGATTTTTAAAATATGTTTTACATACTATATAATTCTTTTTATAGTTATTATTTTCAATTATTTGCTATGATCATGTTTCAGACACTAATAATGCACATATCTTTGGACCCTATTCAAAAAGCCTGTTGTATCTCTTTACTAAGTGGAGAAAACTTTTTCTTTGCATCAAAAATATACATTATAATCTTCCTTATGTGTATATGTATATATATGTGTGTGTGTGTCTATATATTTAAAGGTCACACATATTACAACTTTAAGATTAATTTTAAATTGCTAAGATTTAATTGTTAGATATCCCCACTCATAGAAATCCTTTAGGAAGAAACCATCTATCTTCTTTATGTTTTTATAAACATTTGTTTCTGGAGTCATAAAGGTACCAATATTTTGTGTAACTTATAAAGTGCATTGAATGTTTTCTTTTTTATGAATTTGTCCACAAGACATCAAGTGGTTACTGGAATCACAGCGTTTAAAAAGTACGCTACTGGCTTCAATCTTTAGAGTTCAGTTTGTTAAAATAGCACTAAGTTTGTTCCGTTCTTATTACAATGCCATTTTAAATTTGCTGAGGAGTCGGTGTGCTCGTATCAAGATTGTCAGGTGTGTGTGTGTATGTGTGTGCGTGTGTGTGTTATAAAGTGCAGCCCTCTGATCAATGTGCACTTTTTCCTCCCATTTTTCTAAATACATCATGAAAAAAGGATGAGGTTTCCGCCTTAATTGCTTGTGCCTTTTATTCACATTCCTCTCTCAGCCAGAATTGTGAAAAGAGTGTTAGTAAAAGGCTGCACAATAGAGCTTTTCATTAGGCCTCAGCAAGGCACACAAAAGAAGGCTTTTGGAAAGAGTGAATGCATGAGTTTAATTTGCAGGTGGAGAGTAGATAAAAGGTGCTGACGCCTCTATTATTCTCTTACTTAGGTGACCCTTACCCTGTTCAGCTGATCCCAACTACCATGGCAGCTGCTGCCGCGGCAACACCAGGCTTAGGCCCACTCCAACTGCAGGTAAGTCGGGAAACAATGCGGAGGAGACAAAGGTTAAGTAAATACTGAAAACAGCTATTATCCTGTTAAAGCAAAGTAAACCCAACTACTGATAGCTGTCTCACACGTTTTTGTTTTTGAGTTTATTTGCACTGATCCTCAACCAAAAGTTGAGATGTTGATTCTTTTAATTTTTAGCCTGTTTTTTGTACTAAAGATAGCTTATTGTATTTTTTCCAATTGCCTGGAGTGATTTAACAAAAAGAGCTGCAGTTTTGCTTTGATTACCATGTGCCATAATTTTGTCACAGAATGGTCCTCATTAAGACTCATAGAACAAAAAACCTACAAAAGGTATTCAAACAGGTACTTATGGATCAAGGCAACTTAACCAAATTACCTCTGAAATTGTTGCCCAGTATTACTGAAGCACTCTGTATGTCTCTTTATTTCCCTGCTAACTAACGCCTGTGCAGTTGGGCAAGCGAGGGTAAGTAGCCCAAATAGGCAGGTACCCAAAGAGTACTGTCCGTGGAGACAACCCAATGAAGACCTTTTTATCCCTGCAGAATACATATTCTTATACATCCAAGAATGTCAGGGTAACTTTACGAAACAGGCAAGTGATTTTTAGAAATTTTGTCTCTGGGGTTGAAAAGAGTATCAATAAAATTATATTAAAGGCATTTTTCACGATTTAAATCCTAGAATCAGCATCCTCCAAAATCTTCCCTAGTTTCTCTTACTGTAGACTATATAGTTACACAGCTATAATCTTCTGTTTCAAGAAGTTGCATATTTTCCTTTGCCTATGAAGCCAGATATATATCCATTGTCCTTAATACAGTTTATTCATATTCATGAGAGTGCATTGTCATGATAGATGATCTTCATCAATGAGGAAAGCTATAGTTTTATATGTTAGCATCAAGACGCAGATACGTCTGGTCAGCAAAGGGGATTGTCAGAAGACACAGAGGGTTTGGAAAACCCAGCTGAACCTTGCAGGAGAAGCTCAGACATACTGTGTTCCACAGAGGTTAATAACAACCATTCCTATTTTACCGTTTCTGCAAAAACCTACAGTGTGAGTTTCTGTTTCTTTGAGCTGGAAATACCTTGGGAATTGTTAGAATCATAGGGACAATAAAAGTAACAGGACATTTCTTATGCTTTGAAATAGCACCTGTGAAATTCTATAATACAAAAAACTGGTTGTTATAGGTAAAATTAAATAGAGTGGTAGAATGAAAGAAAAAGGGAAGAATATCCAGCAATAGATTTGAATGTGAAAAAATAAGAGTTTTAGAGATTGAGAATGTCTGTTTTCAAAGCAAGTTAGATGTTATCTTTTCCTTTCACCATTGGGTTAGTGGGACGGGGGAGTGAGGGCAAGCTGGAGGCTTTCCCTGTGTTTCATTGCAGGCTCTTTTTCTTTTTTAAAGCTTTTATTTATTTATTTTTAGAGAGAAGGGAAGGAAGGGAGAGAGAGAGGGAGAGAAACAGCAGTGTGTGGTTGCCTCTCACGTAGCCCCCACAGGGACCTGGCCCACAACCCAGGCCTGTGCCCTGACTTGGAATTGAACAGGTGACCCTTTGGTTCACAGCCCACGCTTAATACACTGAGCTGCACCGGCCAGTGCGTCATTGCAGGATTCTTGTAGAACGTAGCTTCCTTAGCCAACAATCCAAACTTCCTTTCCTACAAAGAATTAGAATATTTGACACAAATTAAGTTTCATTTCTGTTCTTATGATATAATAGCAGATTCACTTAAAATTTAAAGGTATAAAATTTTTTTCTTTATCAGAAAACAAGAAAAAAAGACACCAAACATGCTTGATCTATAAACAGGATAAGGATCCTTTATATAAGTGGCATTGTACCCATTAAAATATACAAGATTTTTTATTGTATTTTACTTCTTATGCTATTATAGTTGTCTCTGATTTTAATATACAAGTTTTAATTAAGATCTCAATAAAGCAACACTGTTGTATAACAAGAAGGTTAATAATCTAAAACTCTGTCATGATAAGCTATTAGCTACTATTAACACACATTTTATGCTCATAATTAAAAAATGGTATTCAAATGCAAACACAGCCCAAACTTACGACATGGCTGATACTCTTGCTTTTCTTGGAAGTGGACTGAGTCTTACCTCTGCTGGGCTGCCTACATCAATTCCCTTCCTACTCATATTATTGATACTGAATTCACAAATCCCTGACCTTGACTTCAGCTTTCCCCAGAGCTACAAGGGACCTGTAATACTTCCCCCCGCCTTGCTTTAAAATAGGATCCAAATCATTTTCTTCCTCACAAACCTACCCACATGGGTCAGAGAAAAGCTGACTATAACATCTAGTCAGAAGTTTTGTCTTAACTCTTATTCAACATTCACACTGAACTTGGGAAACTATTTCTAAGAAGTTTCCTCTAAGTGGAGTACAATTTATGAGCCAGTTTTAATTTTCTCCAAACTCTGCTTTTAACTTTGTTAAATTTCCATTTCCCATCCCTTAATATGCCTTTCAAGTCCCTTTCAGTTACTAAGACTCTCTTTCATTTATGTCAGAAATAGAGGTGCCGAAGAACTTACACACATGACCCACAGACATGAACAAAGGAGGGGGGATTGCTAGAGGGAGTGGGGGGTGCTGGGTGGAGGGCACAAAGGGAGCAAAATTGGGACAACTGTAATAATAGTATAAACAATAACAATAATTAATTTTAAAAAGATTCTGTTCTAGATACTTGTGCAAGCAAGATATCTAGATTCTCTGATCTAGAAAACCTTGTGATTCTCTGGCAAGGTTTTCACAAGGATTATATCATTTCATTTTTATTATACTGCTTTGTGTCGTGTGTTAATGTCTCCATTTGACAAAGAAGAAAATGTTGAGTCACAGAGTCCAAACTCCATAGTTTTTTAAACAATTACATTTGCTTCTCCTAATACAAGTGATATTATTTGATACTTTGAGGACATTGTTCCTCTTAAGACATTTGCTAACTCAGTAATATGCTAATAAAATTATAACAATAATGTTGACCAATTGGCACTTATACAAATACTCTTTATGAATTGCAATACTGAAATGACAGCTCTCTACTTCAGTTTTTGCATGTTTTATTTCATACTTCTTTGAAAAAAAATATATATCAATTCAAGCTTGTTTTTTAAAAATATCTAGATCTGCTCCAGCTGGTGTGGCTCAGTGCATTGAGTGCTGGCCTGTGAACCAAAGGGTCGCTGGTTGGATTCCCAGTCAGGGCACATGCCTGGGTTGTGGGCCAGGTCCCCAGTTGGGGGTGTGTGAGAGGCAACCACATATTGATGTTTCTGTCCCCTTCTTTCTCCCTCCTTTCCCCTCTATCTAAAAATAAATAAAATATTTTAAAAAATAAAAATATCTAGGTCTAAGAAGGGACTCTAAAAATATATTCCAACCCATATTTGACTTTTTTTAACCTACCATTTGTGTTTATCTTTTAAATAACTGTATGCATATAATTGTTCATTCTTGGATAGTAATATGTTAAGTAAAACCCATAAACAGCATCTTTATTTTAAAAAAGAATAAAGATAAGTACAATTAGTTGAAAAGTGCAGTGAAATGGCATGTTTTAAATTAAACCACCTTTTATTAAATATTATTTCTTGTTCATAGATAAAATGATGAAATATTTACCATGTAATAAAAACACTTTTCATTTAAACATCACCTTACTGTGTACTTGTAGGTACAGTTAAAATACTCTAAGCATTGACATGGATTTATTTTTCATAGAAAAAATGACTGATTTAGATTAGGTACATAAAGCATGCAAATTAACACTTTACCAAAGCACCTTTGTATTTATTTATTTTACAATGAAATATCTTTGTTTCCTCTGCCTCTTAAGTCTTTCCTGAACTTGAGATGCATACAGCCAACTGTTTATTAGCTGCTTGCTTGCTACTCAGAGGAAATACATAGATGTTTACAGACAATAGAAATTGAGAGTAAAATAAAACTCACCCTTTTTTTTCTTTGCCCCTCAACCTACTCATTCTCTGGTCTTTACAAATAGCTTAATTCCATCTATCTCTCAACCCAGAAACATGAAAACCATGCTTAACTCCTTTTTCTCTGTACCAGTTCATTCATTCTACCAACTAAATACATCAAAAGTCCATTTATTTGTATCCTTTGTAACTGTCACTGTTCTGGGTGGGGCTACCCTAATTGGCTAATTTACCACAATGGCCACTAAACTGGACTGTCTGTCTTCATCTTGCCTCCTTCAGTGTACTCACTACTTATAGATTAGTCAGAATGATCTTTTTGATTTAACAAATCTTATCACATCCTCTTACACCCACATACAGACCTCAAATGACGCCCCGGTGTTATCAAACCCTCTTTCCTTTCTGGATCTTTACATGTGGTATTTCTTCTTCCCGGAGCTTTACTTACATCTTTACCAAGCCAACTCCCACTTATCCCTGATATTTCAAGTTTAAACATCACTTTTTCAAGGAAGACTTCAGAGCCCTCAAATCTGGATTAATGCAGCTCTTGCATGTTCCCAGAGCACACGATATTTCCCCACTCACACAGCCCTTGTAGAACATGTTTGAAACCCTACTTTCTCACCTCTACAAGATGGCAAAATCCATGAAGTCAATGACTTATTATCATTTGCCTTGAAATATTTTTAAAATATTTTATTTATTTTTAGAGAGAGGAAGGGAGAGAAAAAGAGAGGGAGAGAAACAGCAATGTGTGGTTGCCTCTCGCGTGCCCCACACAGGGGACCTGGCCTGCAACTCAGGCATGTGCCCTGACTGGGAATCGAACCAGTGACCCTTTGGTTCACAGACTGGCACTTGATCCACTGAGCCATAGCTGCCAGGGCCCTAGATCTTGAAATATTTATGGGCTCAATAAATATATATTAAATGAATACATGAAAAGTGTGTCTTAACATTACATGTTCAATAAATTATGAATGTATTATGCTCAAGTAGCTATTCTGTTTTATAATATTAGCATTAAGCTGAATATTAATGATTCATTTCATATATAAATTTATTTTCATCCTTTAAAAAGGCAATAGCAGAAATACAAATATCAATAGTATTAGAGGTTCATGGAAGAAAAAAGTAGTAGTTTGAATTCTATTCAATAAAATATACATTGAAATTTATAACAAAAACTATTCGCATTTAGTGAAATAAATGAGACTTATGAAAACACTATATGCTTAGTACCATGTTTGGCACTACAGAGTTTAAAAAATTACTTGTGTAACAGTTTTATTTTTAGTCCATACTAGCATCCTCAGTCTGCTCCAGCTAACTGGGCTCTTTGCCGTCCTTGGACTTGCTGAAGCAGGCTCCTACCTAGAGTCTTGCATTAGCTGTACTTCTACCTGAAAGGCTCTTCCCATTCCCTCTCACCTCATTCAAGAATTTGCTCCAATGTCATCTCTCTGAGACCTAACCTGTCTAATCTATTTACCTCACAAAATAACCCTCCCAGAAAGACCATACTTTCTATTTCCCTCTTTCTGCCTTCTTTCTATAGCACTCATAATCTTAAAACATACCATATAACTTACTTATGTTCCTTTTTATTGTCTGTGTGTCCCAAATATTTTCTAATTTCCAGCAGAGCAGGAAATGCTGTATTTTTTTGCTGTTTTTCATGAATGTATCTTATGTGTTCAGAAGAATACCTCGCAGATAGCTTGCGCTGAATACATATTTATAAAATCAAAGAAACCCTTATGAGCTAGTGGTCATAACTATTTTTAATGAAAACAACAAAGCAATATATGATTAATTTATTGAACAAGTGATATTCATTTAAAGACAATGGAACTTTCATTTTTTTCAGCCCCTGCTAGGAGTTTGTTTTGTGGGTGAGAAATCTCCAGCTCTATCTATCTGCTTTTGGCTTCCTTTATATTGTCATAACCATGGGCTGCTGCATAGAGAATGGTTTAGCACTTATTTATATAATTCCTTTAAGCTCATATTTAATGAAAAAAAAGACCAAACATTGCAACATTGGTTATTCCTATACTGTTTGTTAATGTCTAAGAGTACATAACAAATGATGCATAACTGTACATGGGAACATGAACTCTGAAGTTACTTTCAACTCAATATGTCTCCCCTTGCCAATATGACACTAAAGTAAATTATTTCTAAATAATGGGAGAATGTACTATAAAAATTATAACTAGCCAGTTACCAATCCCTTATACTTCATTTACCTCCTTTTCATTACTCCCCATCCTTTTCTTGTTTGTTTCCTCTCCCAACTTTCTTCCAAAAGCCAAAGATGCTTTTGACATATGTGTTCCTGATATTGTCCCTTTTTAAAGAAGAAGGATTAATTTATATAGAAACTTAATCTAGCTTCATGTTAATATTAAAAACAGTAGAATTATTTAAGAAAAATAAAGTTGCACTTTGAAACGTTTGGATCGTTGTGACTACACAGAATGAGGCAGGCGTATCATCTACGTCTAATCGATAGCCGCGAATGATGGCAACAACCCACCTCACATTTGTCTCTCATCTTTATTGTTATTAATTTGCGTGTTCCTTGATGCATCATGAATTTTTCATTAGTAATGGTTGTGGTGTAGTGTACTATTTCTAATTTTTAACTAGGTTTCTAAGATTCAGAATTAGAAGAAAATATTCTTCACTCACTTCTCACTTTATAAATACTGAATTTGTATTGGCCGAAAGATGGTTGCTGCCTCTTTCCTCTATAGGAAACCCAAATGTTGACTCCAACCAAGATCAACAGTGAAAACCAAAGTGAGAAAAGATACAGATTCTTCTTGAATCATTGTAGTTTACTCAAAATAAGCAAGTAATATTCACTCAAGAATTTTTTGATTCAATTAACTGTCTAATAGTTTTAGTTGGATTATTTTTAAATCTAAAATAGTATTGTTTGAATCAAGATTCAACATTACAAGCTGTCATAAATGAAATCACATGGGGTACAGTTTCAGTAACCAGTAGCATCAATCATATGCATTTTCTGGGATAGAGGAAACGGGAGATGACGTGTGATCATGGTGGAGAATGAATCACACACAATATCAACTGAAATCAATCTATCTTCAAAGCTATCAAAGGTACATGGGTGTCGTAGTGGAAATGGCTTAAGCGTCTATCTGGTAGAAAGTAATGTCAAGGTGGATGTGAATGAAAAGCCAAAGTTCGTCTTGTTATCAACCTCCTGCCAGTCTCTGACCTCAGAAGGAGGTCAATAATTATGACAGGACACAGACAAATGCTCCTTAATCCCTAGAGCGCTGTAAGTGACTGATTATGGCTTTCTCTGTTTTACCGAGAAACACCCAGAAAATCAATAAGAAAAAAATAACCATATGGAGAGGTCTGGATATGAGGATTTTTAGTTTCATATTGAAGACATTACTTACAAAGATAAATACTTGTAAAGTATTCATCTGTACCTACCTACATATTCTACTATTCAGCTTAACATTTAGGTCATAGTTGTTCCCATACAGGGTGAAAAATGATCTACTGCTCCTCATTTTAGCAGCAACCCTGGAGTACTGTTTGCTGTTGGACTTCTGTCTGCATGAGTGAGTTTTCTTGCAGGTTAAAAGAATGAATTCCCTCTTTTCCTTTCCCTTCGACCCTGAGCCTGCAGGGCAGACAGACAGAAGTGCACATATGATTAATACAGCACAGCTGCAAGTGTGAGTCATTTGCATGTGTATTAATAGAGGCAAAAAACCCAACAACAATTAAATTATATACAGAAACATTCTGCATACTAAAGAACATATGCAAATAGGCCTGAAAAAGTGCAGCCAACATTTTCTCTGACTTTTCTAAGCCCATATGGGGTAGAGTCAGACCCCAGCCGCGTTCAAGAATCTCCTTTAAGGAAGGACCTGGTAGGAGCTACATCCATAGCTATTACCACCCCCAGGGTTCCCGAGAGCTGTTTGACATTTGGACAATGGAGACAGTACAAGTGGTGTCTTTTTCATGCTATTTCTGTATTTGTTTGTTTCCAGCTGCTTTATAGTGTCTTGATACATGCTAATGGAAACATCGGTCCACGTGTGCTCCTTCTTCCACAGTACACATTTGTATTGTGATGACCAATCAAATAAATGGTAACTTCTAAAATTATATTTAAAGTTCCATTGTGTTGTACACTGAGGTAATATGAGTATTTGTCAGTGCCAGGATTTCTGGTCACAAGGCCATGCCAATTCTTTGATGGCATTCTGTCTTCTCTTAATCAAAACATGGTTAGGTTACCCTAAAATGTCTCTGGGCCAATTACCGTACATCAAAGCGTTGCTAGGCTCAAGGCCAACAGTAGATGCAATACTAGGAACAATACCAATTTATTGAACTGTTAAAAGTACACAGTTTTTTATTTTATCAGGAGAAACAGAACTACTTAATATTCTAATCTTGGCTATATGTAAAAAGAGACAGCAACTAATATGCTTCAGATTTACAGATTGTATTGATATTAAAATTTTTCTTCAACTTAATTTTCCATGTAGTTTATATTACCTGTATCTTTAATTTATCCAAGGAGTGTTCTGTGAAGATGAATTCCACCTTAGTAGAAAAATTGTACATAAGTAAAATTATCACCTTACCAGGACCAATAAGAATCTTGAGCCCAGAGAGCCCAGATGAAGACAAGAAAACAAGTGCTGGGTTTGCAGGAACCAGAAAGCTGTTGAATGGTATCCGTTGTTTTTATGGCTAAATCTCAAAGCGTGCAACTGGAACATGTAAATTGTATTACTGCAACTAGTGAACACAGGACAGACTTCTTTGTAGTTAATTGATTATATACAGAAAAATTTAGTCTCTCAGCAGGGGATAATTAGAGGGAAGACAACGTAAAGACTAAAGTAAAGGTTTTTATTCTATTAAGGCATTATCTTTAGATCAATATTTTAAGGCTCACTATTAGTAAGAGTCATTATAACCTAATTGTCTAACCTTAGATCATAGTTCTGCTATTTACTAGTTCTGACTTAAGGCAAGTCACCTAACCTCTCCATGCCTTAGTTTGCTTCTCTGTAAAATGTGGGTATAATTGGTATTGCGAGGTTTAAATGAGATAATATACAGAAAGTGCTTAGTGCAATAAAAGAGTGAATTGCCATTTACCAAATATTATGTGCTAGGTAATAATAAATGCTTGGAATTATCAGTTAGTTAATAACTGTTACTAACTGGTATTAAAACTGTTTTTTTATTGCTTAAAAGAAGTCTTTCAGACTGCAATTTAGTGGATCTTTTTTCTGTGCATTTACTTTTCAGGGCAACACCTAAAGCAAGTTAGTAAAATAGAGGCATATCATCTTATTTATGAGGAAATAATTTTATTCCCCTCTTTGGCATAATTTTAAGGCCCATAACAGGAATCTATGGGAGATAATGAGTTTACTTATCAAAAAAAAAACCCAAAACAAAAAAAAAAACCTGACTATGTAGTTATCTGGGGTATAGTGTTCTATATTTTGCTGTTGTTCATTCTTTTTTTTAAAGATTTTATTTATTTATTTTTAGAGAGGGAAGGGAGGGAGAAAGAAACATCAATGTGCAGTTGCTGGGGGCTGTGGCCTGCAACCCAGGCATGTGCCCTGACTGGGAATTGAACCTGCGATGCTTTGGTTCACAGCTGGCCCTCAATCCACTGAGCTACACCAGCCAGGACTCTGTTGTTCATTCTTTATCTCAATATTTATATCTATAACATAAAAATAATGCCTCCTATTGAGTCCTGTTTTTCCATGGCTACAATGTAAATGAATTGTCTCTATAAACTGCCTGCAATTTATTCTAAATAAATACTTTATAAAATTTAAAATGTTATTCACATATATGTTTTTCATGTAATGTACATATTTTAAAATAATATAAGATTTTCTGGTATAACCCTTCAAATCTTACTCTTTTTTAAGATATGTTAATAGAATGATACTAAGAACATAGACCTTATTCTTCCCTATTGTGTATAGCGAAGCTATTTCTCATATAAATCTGAGAAAATTTGTAAACTTGCATTACGGAAGTAAATTCCTGAAATGAATTTAAAGAAGTAGTTCCTATGGTTTCATACTTAAATGTGGAAGCAGATTATTTCTATAAACCCCATAGTATCCTAGAGTTTTATTTACTCGGCAAATATTCTTTGTAAGCTATTAAGCTAAGCATCATAAGGAATGCAGATGAGTCAGTTAAGAATACTTGGTGTCGTAGAGGAGTTTGAAATTAAAGAGGATGTATTGAGGGTGAATATGGGATAGAATTTGAAGAAAGCCTTACAACTTCCTGTTCTTACAAGAACATCTGAAATGGAAAGGACCTCAGAGACTGTTGAAAACAGTTGCTTTAAGCACCCCAAACAGTACCATTCATTTGTTTGTTTTATAGATTGATTTCTATTTGCTAAGATTGTTTGAATTAAAGATTCTACTGCTAAAACAAAATTTAAAAACCCTTCTTCTATTCTAACTCCTTAGTTTTATTGATGAGACAATTTAGACTCAAAGTAGTGACCTAAATCAGACAGTAACAGAAATGTGCCTGGAATCCTCGTAACTGAAAACTAAATCTAGCTTTTTCCCATTTTAACATGATATCTTTAAAAATAAATGCCTATATTTATATATTATTTTTAAGTTATTTTGGGTAAAATAAAGGGAGAAAAATTGCTATTTTTGCATTTAGACTATTAAATTAAGGATGAATAAAATAATGGGTAGGATTTGCATATTAGTAACAATGGCAACCTTCTGAATTGCTTTCATTTTGCTGAGTTCAGTGATTGTGCTCTGTGAATTAATTCTTTTGTGAGAAGCTATTGAAAGATCAAGGAATTCAGAAAACAAAACAACAGAGAAGCGTGCTGTTTCATATCTATTTGTTCATAGAAGGTTCAAAGTGAGATTGTTTACATCACAAGTCTTCTTGATATTTCGTTTGCTTCTTAGAAGAAAGATAGTATTCAAAGATCATTATATAATCATGCAGATAAGATTTCGCAGTCATGAATGAACTGTTCTAAGAGAAAGACCAAGGAGAAAAAACCACATTACAATTTTGAGTGGTGTTTGGTTGGCAAGTGTCTTCATGAGAGTTGAAAATAGAGCCCTGTTCGATTCCTTCAGATAAAAAGCTTAAGCCAGCCCAGCATATTTCAAATTTACTGTTTCCTGTGGAAGTTTCTCAGTATTGGCTTGCCAAACTGAGGGCATAAAAATAAAGGGTAGGAGGGAAACAAACTCTTAATTATTCCATTTTCTTAATCCTGACCTTTCCCTTAAGGCCAGACTCTTTTCTCTTACCCAACTTCTTGGACAAAGAAAGTAGACGGGAAGGAATAGAGGAACAGAGTCAAAGTATGCTCCCCAACGGTCTGAGGCAATGAGCATTGGACTCGCATAATTAATGCCTCCAACACGCAACAATGTCCTCTTGCTCTCTCCATTACTGTAGGACTTCTTTAGCATCGAATGAAAAAGGGAATAGTGATAGTTCGAATCACAGTGACTTCCATTTGGGAATAAGGTAGAATTACTCAAAGTGTGGAGCCTCTGTCTGTTGTAGATGCTTTAAGATGTTTCCACCTGAAATGTGGCTATACTATGCTCTACAACTCCTACTACTTCGAATGTGTGCCCTAATTATTTTTCATATGAGTACTTTTATGCTGAAGTTAGTTACTTTGTTTTAAAGAAATTCTGAATTATTAGAAATAGTATAGCTAAAACATTTGGTGAGCATATAGATCAGCCAAGACATGTAACTAAGCAATAAAAAAATGCAAAGGCCCTTAAGTGTTCTTCATTTTTATCCTCATCTTGAAGCTGATTTACCTCCAGAGCAATTTTAAATTTGGTTATTTTAGTGTCACCTTAGAAGCTAGCATCAAATATATATGAAACCATAAAATACCTAATTTTTATAGGTTATATCTTTGCCTTGTAACTAACCACTTAGTAATATACTGGTATACTGCTACAGCAGCAGTTAGAAGATTTAGATGACAAGCTTTTTGTCCCTTGAAAGGATGTTTCCCAAGTTTTAAACATTTTAAAATGTTAAAATAAATCTTATAAAATAAGTACTATTTAAATGTACCTCTGTATACTATAAGCATGTACGTGTTTTATGTATAGTATAATGTGTTATGAACTTGAGCTTTGTGATAAGAGACCTTATTTGTGTGTGTCTTTGGTCAAGATACTGAATACCTCTTGGTCTGTTTCTTCACCTGTAAAATGAGATAATATTGTTCCTACATGATAAAGCTACTTCGAAGATTAGATGAGATAGTACATACGAAATGCTTAGTCTAGCAGATGTATTCAGACATCATTAGCTGCTATCATCACCCTCATTATTTTCTCCTGGATTCAGGGATTTCCCACTATCAGAAATGAGCCTAGCAAATTCTTCCATATATCGGTTTAGCAAATAATTTTCTAGAGTATAACAATTGTGTCATGTAGTACAAAGGTATATGGCAAATGGAGAAACCCATCTAATTCAAGTTTGAGCAGTACTCCTCCTTTGGGAGTCACACCTCCACATTTAATGCAAGCAGAAACTCTTTATGAAAATAAAATATCTTTTCATTGTAAAAATTTCTGTTCTACATGTAAGATCACACAAAACAATCTATGTTTCAAGTCTTCCTACAAGTAAACAATTTCTCCATCTTTTTTCATTCCATAAGAGTTACTGGAACATCTTTGCTTTTATGACATTAAGGAATATTTATGGAAGGAGCAAACTTTTCCATTTACAGGAAAAGCCAAGTGTTATTGGAAAGTTGTAGTGTTTTGTTACACTAAGGAGAGTTTTCCAGCAAGATGGATAGGTAGAGCATAATAAAGGTAGCCAAAGGAGTTGGCCTAACTATCAAGATCCCTCTAACCTCCCAAATAGGTCAACAAATGCAGCTTAACAAATAAGGGTTCTAGTCTCAACCTGTCTCTGAAGTGATGCATGAGTCTGATCTCAAGTCATTTAACCTGGCCAGTACACAGGTTTTCTTGTTTTAAAAATGCCTATAAGTATAGCAGCCCTACTTATATATCATAGAGGAAGGGAAAAAGTGAAGCAAAAAACACACTAATAAAAGTAGCCAGGAGGGGCCTTTACAACTTACAAGTGGACTTTTCTGATTCATGAAAATGTTTATTCATGTGCTGTCAAGGAAGGCAAAAGAGAAGGGTGATGAGGCAATTACTGATCTGAGGCATTCAAAAGAAATGCTTCATAGATTTAAAAAATAGTAAAAAAAAATAGTCGAGCTAGCTCTGAAGATTCAATTAGAAAGTTTTCATTATTCCCATTACATCTCCACGGGATGCAAAAGAAGACGAGCAGGTCAGACAAGTGCTAGATTACCCAATAAACTATACGACAACCAGAAAAGGAAGGGCAGTCTGCAAATAAAGAATACTCTGACGTAGGAATACCTTTACCCAGTAATCTGAGTGCTCTGTAATTCTGAATCACACAGCCAACTGTTTAGGAACTATAAACTTTTTGGACCTTAAGGCTGCTAAAGATTTTAAAATAGGAACCTATTGCAAAAATAAATTTCTCCCTTTCTATTATTTCCTGAAAATACTTCCCTCTCATTTTTTCACTTTTATATCTTCCTTTTCTTCTTTTTCTTCACTTAACTTTTGATTTCTGTTTTGTTTAATCTACCCTCTTATGTTAATCCTTCTGTACCTCTTTTTACCATGCCTCTTTTCTTTAATTATTTTCTCCTTTCTTGTGTTTATCAAAGTTCTGGGCCTCTAGCTAACTATTAAAATTTCCCCACAATTGTGAAAATAGAGGAACCACCTCCTTTAGAAGTACTTGCTGTTGGCTAAACATTTACACCAGTAACTAGACATAAGCAGATGAGTTGAGAGATAGAATTAGGTGTACCAAATATCAAAGAGTGTAAAATATATCTGGATCCCCCTCCCTACTTTTTTTTTGGTCTAAATAGCATTGATAACATCCATAATTTATCTTCTCTATTAATAAAATCAAATAATGCCATGAAAACATCAATGGTAGAGGCAGTCCTTTAGACCATAAAACCATATCAGTCCTATTTTTATCCACTGTCCAGTTAGAATTGGGATGTTCTCAGACTACTTGAAAGAAGTGTGAGTACTCCTGGAAAGGAAAAACGTAGAGGTGGAAGTACAGCTCATTATTTTTATACCAAGAAAGTACTGCACAATTGGTTTCTTCACATCAACTGAAATGGAAAGAATTGCTTTCACTTACTTTATTGAATAGCCTACTCTCATTGCCTTATGCTCCTATTATCTCAAATGGTGGGTGGCGATCCCCAGCTACCTGCTCTCCTGCACACTCACACCATTTGCTACTCATTTTTACGTCCATGTGGACATGTTAGAAATATAGAAATATCAAGCCTAAATTTTGTAGGGTTTTAAAAAGTATTCATAATCTACACTGTTATCAAATTCTACTCTTCCTGATATTTTTTTTGGCAAGGAAAGTCAAAATGTTTAAGTCCCAGGTGTGGAAGTAAGATTCTTTCTGTGGGTGTGTTGCCTGAAAGAGGAGTAGGTAAATGAAGGGGTAAAGATTAAGTACTATCTCCCATTATCATGCAGGGCTGCCCAGCCTTTTGGCATCTCTGCGGCCACACTGGAAGAAGAAGAGTTGTCTTGGGCCACACATTAAGTACACAAACAGTAACGAAAACTGATGAGCAAAAAACAGTTTTGAATAAATTTACGATTTTGTGTTGGGCCACATTCATAGGCATCTTGGACCACATGCAGCCAGTGGGCCATGGGTTGGACACCCTGATCCAGAGCGTTTGAGTCTCTGTAGATCACTAGATTTGCTACCTAGGGAAGGCTCCTTAATTTTGCGAAGGTACATTTTCACAACCTATAAATGGGGATATTAATGCCTGCCCCATAAGGTTGTTATACAGATTAAATACTGTGTAAAATACTTTTAAAACAGTGATATGTCAATGTGAAATTAAAACTTGCTAATAAAATATGTAGTTAATATTTATAATTATCCAATATATTTAAGTTTTATAATACTTAAAATGCTCATTACTTGTCTATTTTGCTGTTCATATGTTAGGAGTACTCTCTTAAAAATCTAAAATATCTTTTAAAGTATAAACTTCATTGGAACTAGCTCAATATCTTTCAAGACATACTCATTAGTTAACGAGGGATGAATGAATGGATATGTGTGCAGACACTCACAACTTGAAGCCGCATTTGACCTGTATGGGTTAAAAGTTTCACTAAGTGGCTTTTGTTATTACTCACAGTAAATCCAAAGTATTGTGTTGCCTCAAACTCTATTGGATTGATATTTAAAGATATGTTGAGTCGCTGGTGAAATACTGAGTTAAAGGGAAAGAGGAAAAATTGGTTTCGGGCTTTTTGTTTTGTTGTGATGGCTAAAATAAACTATGGGTGATTTTATCTGAATTTTTGGTCTGTTTTTTTTTCTGATTATTTTTTTGGCATTAATAACACCATATCTTTTGTTTCCTAAATATAAAATAATAATAACAACATTTACTAATTAATTCGATGAGGCCATGGTGTGGCCTTTATAGAAGACTTTGTCCCTTTCATTAGTTTGTGGAAGTGGGACAGACTAGAAAAGTACATGATCAGTAGTAAGTCGATTTGGCGCTGATATACTTTAATGGGTAAGTTGTCCCGATTATGTGAAAGGAAATGCTACTGAAAATATGTGTACTCTCCACTAGTGTATTTTCACTTTAAATCAAATTGACTTGATCTTTTTTTTCTTGAATCATCCTTTTTATTTTCAGACTGACAAAGATCACAAGTTGGTGTTTACCTACTGATTTCAACCAAATGTTGAAATATAGGGTCAGGAGAGGAGCAAGAGATGATCTGAATAAAAAAAAAGAGAGAAATGTTAAGATTTTTTTTAAAGCTAATTTGTCACTTCACTCATTGAGTATGAACTGAATAGACTTCTAACCCTTAAAATACTTTTCTCTTTTTATTGCCTGGAATCTTAAGAGCTTTATCATTGCAGTCATAAAATGAAAATATACACCAAACCCTCAAAGGGCAAGTATGAAATTAAATTATATTTGGGCAGCTGTAACCTTTTAAAACGATCAGATTCCAGTTAATGTATTTCTTCCTGTTCCAAGTGCTGCCATGGTGTTTGATGGTGGGAAGCAGTCCAAAGGGCATTGGGAGATAATAAATTCACTGTAAATTTCACCCCAAGGCATGTCTCGATACACCAAGGCCTCCATTTAGCAAGGCTGACCTAAAACTCTTGTCACATCCAAAGGTCATTTAGGTTGGGGTTGGTGTGTCCCATCTATCTTCCCTTGATGTAAAGAGTGACAGCTGAAACAGGATTGAGCTCGTAAACAGTTATGTGAATATGAAAAAGAAGCTAGCTTTGGTGTAGCGAGGGAAGTGAAGAGGGAACTACCTTTTACAGTAGGACCAGAAAATGCTTGCTTTTGCAAAGTCAGTGAAGGGTCGACACGATCTTGTAGCATGTGTGTCAAAGCCACCTTTAATTTGAAATGAGCATTACTTGATTTGGTTGATTTAGAATCAGGTACCTTGTTTTTATTTATATGTGTTTCCAAAGCCTGGGGTGACTTTTAATAATTGTTTTTAAAACTCTAATATTTCCAATCTTGTTTTTAACTTAAAAATAACAGTACTTCTTTCTCCCTTTAAAACTGTTCTCTTGAATTAATGTACAAAATGATCTAACACATGGAAGAAAATTAGGAGAAAAATTGTTTAAAAAAATAAAGCTTAATATGGTACTGAAAAACAGTGAGGTTGTTCTTTTTGGGGAAAAAGTTTATTTTTATTATATTTTTTCCATTACCATTTATCCTCCCCATACCCTCTTCCACGTCCACCCACACCCTCCCCACCACAATCCCCACACTGTTGTCCATGTCCATGAGCTCTTTCTTTTTCTGGCTTGATCCCACCACCCCCAACCCCAGCCCCAACCCCAAGAGCTGTCAGCCTACTCTCTGATGTTTTTCTATTTTCCTCTTAATCATATACAGTTTTACTGTGGTGAAGCATACAGAACAATAAATTCATAATTTTAATCATTTTAAGGCTTTAATGGTCTTAAACATTAGCAAATATACAATTCAGTAGCTTTAAAATCCCTTTACAGTGTTTCCAGAACTTTGTACTCATTCTAAATGAAAATTCTGTGCCCATAAATACTATCTCCATTCCCCATTCCACCTTCCCTCAGAGTCTCTCTTCCACTTTCTGTCTCTATGACTTTGCTGATTCTAGGTACCTCATATAAGTGGACTCATACGATGTTTGTCCTTTTGTGTCTGACTTATTTTACTTAGCATGATGTTGTCAAGGTTTATGCATGCTGAAGCATGTATCTCTCAATCATGCGCTTTTGAGAATGACTTTAGTTCTTCTAAGAACAATATTCACTGACAGGTGTTAAAACGTGGTTATATAAATCCCTCTCACAATAATTATAAGTAATACATAGTGTCATATGGAGATAGTAGATAGTTAGAAAGATAGAATGAAAGATTAAAGTCTTGCAAGTCACTTGGGGAAAAAACATTAAAAATCTTTTCATTAAGGAAGAGATCTCTTTTCATTAATAGTTTGTAAGTGTCTAAAACAGTCCTTGGCATATAATAGGCACTCATAAAGAAATTTTAAGTGAATCCGTCAATTTAAAACAGGAAAGCAGAAGTTACCATTGCTGATTATGTCTCTGGACGATTTGGATGATGTATGAGAAAGGTGTTCTGTGCAGTTGAAAAGAAGCCTGTTGTGATCGAAGGAGCTAATGAAAGTCAAAACACATTGTAAATGCAAGGTGCTACCAGAGTGCGTTTTGCTATTTTAATTTACTTAAGAGTAATGTGTGACTTGGGTTGTACAAATGGCTCCTTTTTAATATCTCTGTCTTATTCTATTTAAATGCTCTAGAAAAACCACATTTAGTGACTATGCATTGTATCCAAATATAGATTTCTTAAAGATATGATTAAGTTCTTAGTGTGAATTATACAGGAAAGAACAAATATTCAAATAAGAATGAGACTCAGAATGTTGAAAATGATATATCCAGATTTATTCTACAATTGATTTTGAATCAATTTTAAATCATGTACGAAAAAGTGATTAGGTAGATGCTATTCCAGTTGAAAGCAGGTTGTAGGTGAACCAAAGCCTTTCGATCTCCTTATTACATCTAGAATAATCTTGTGGAAATGCAGATCTAATTATGTCATCCCTCTTCTTAAGCTGTTAGAGGTTTCCATCTACCTTTCCAGACATCCCCCTCCCCCGCCATGGAAGCTCGCTGGCCTCCTTCCAACGCCCTGTGCTTGTCCTGTTCTCTGCCACCACAAGGATGTTCCGCCAGTACTTTCTCCTGCCCCATGTGTGCAGTTACTTTTACTTGAGCTCATTGTATTTACTGGGAAGCCTTTCCTCATTTTCCTGGGCACATTATAGCTCTGTCTTACGTGTTCTTACAACACTATGAATTAAGAAGAAAACCAAACTGAAACATTTTTTTTTTTTTTACTGACAATAGCCAAGGGGAAGAAGGAGGGTGAAAGTGCAGGGAAGAGCATCTTCTGGAATACTTGTCACTTCCTGCCCTAAATCTGTGATAGTGCAGTTTTTATCAGATGTATTGTGAGAACTGGCCCCTGCAGGCTTATCCAACTCTTTGACCTCAAGTCAAAAAATCATGTGGACAAATGATTTTTACTCTCTCTGTTCTCCAATGTCCTCCTCCTCCACAAGAATAGTATCTATTTTCTAAGGTTGTTGAGAGGCTTATACCATGTCAGGTATGGCACAGACCTGACACACAGTCAGCATCCCTCTTTCGATGTTAGCTGTTATGGTTATTTTTGCTGCTGTTATTCTTATTCTGTGTCCATATTTCTCTTGAAACTTAGATTAATTTTCCTTAATTTATGTACTCAAATATTCAATACTAATGTTACTATGCAATGTGTTCTTAATCTTAAAAGTTTACAGGGAAAAATGTGAAAAAAATAAAGGGGGAATCCATTGGAAGAAGTCGTTTTCATTTTAGCCCATCATAGGTAGGGTCTGTTAGCACCAACAGTAACACAGAACTAAGGCAAAAAGTCTTGAAGGGCTATGTGCTTCCTTCAGGGAGAGTAGAGTTCTGTCAGCTGATTCAAGAAGTCCTTTACTCTTGCAGCCCTAACTCGGGCCTTGGAAATTATCACTGACTCTGAGTTTAGGGACCATCCCTATTTTCACTGACCAGCGGGTAAGGGAATCCCAGTTCACACAGTAACATGGCTGCCCATGTGGCAAGTTTATATGGCACAGACTGGAAAGGAGAACTATCAGACTGGAAAGGAGAACTCTTATTTTCTCTCCCTTACACGTGCCTTATATTTTCAAGAATCCAGAATCATGTATTCTGAAACTAAGTCTGATTTTTATAATATGCAAAATAATATATAGTCCAACCTAATATGAACTAACAATTTATTTTTATACGGAGAAAAAATGCTATTATTAATGCTGTGAAGACTATTACCCCCCTCCAATCTATTGGGATAAACTGAACAATAATTTCACAATTGTGAACTTAGGCAAAGGTAAGTGTTTGCTTTAAAAATCTTCCTCATTACACTCAGCTTTCCTGTTTTAAATGCTGACTATTCGGTAACAACAGAACTCCCCCCCAACCCCACCCAGTAAACAAGCATTTCTCTTCTTGTCATTGCTTTGAAAGGAATTTCAGCAGTGTTTTTATTCCCCCATAAATTACACTAATTAGAGATATGAGTATAGTAACTGATATGTAAAGATTTGAAGAGCTTTGCCGTGAGTGTCCTTCTTACCTTGCCAAATGGAGATGTATTTACTGGTTGGTGACCTCAGGGATAGATGCAGTGTTCCTCCTCCCACAGTCACGAACAGCAAGTCTGGAGCGGCATAAAAAGGGTCAATCGAATAGGTCATACATCATATGGGGAGGCAGATGTTAGAACATATTGTAATGGATTACTGTGCAGTACATGGAGATGGCTTGTGGAATAGAAAAACAGGGAGGGAGGGAGAGAACGAGAGATAAACTATCAGTTGGTGTTTCCTTGCATGACTCTCACAGATAGATCTGGTTCTTTATGGAACTGCTTCAGTTATAAAAGTCAAAATGTTTTTTCTTCCTAGCTTTTCAAGATTTATTGGTATCTAATAAAATGGGGAAGCCTTTTAATCCCGGTCATTTGAAGTGTTCCTTAGGCACGTACTTTGGTATCTGTAATGTAACAGAAACACTGTGAGAGCATCATACCTGGGAAATAGGTCTTCAGATTGAAGGTCAAACGTATTCTTTCATTTTTAGCAGGAGGCCGTTTTCATTCCCTCTCAACACTCTGCTCCTAACTGATAGCTCAGTATTCCAAGTTTCACAGTGAGTGAGACTGAATTTGGAATAAAATAGTAAAGTTGGCCTGTGTATTATTAATATTTGATGATAGTAGCTGTACAAAGATGGCATTATAGCTTTTGTGCATGTATTCACTATAGCTTTTTTTAAATTACAGTTTACATGCAACGCAATGTTTTATTAGTTTCAGATGTGTAGCCTAATGGTTAGACAATCATATACTTTACAAAATGGTCCCCCTGATATTCCCGGTACCTACTTGGCACCCTACAGCTTTTTAATGGTAAAACTGTACCTCAGCCAGACATAATATTTTATTTTATTCCAGCTTTTCCAAGAAATATCACCCAGGAGTGATACATATGTACATGGAGGTGTGGGTCGTAACGGCATTAGTTTCTGCCTTGGAGCCGCTACCAGTGAGCCCCGTATTTCCTCAGACATGTTTTCCAAGGGGCGCACCTGTCTTCTCTGAAGGCAGAGCAGTTGTTTTCTGAAATTGATAACTTTTATTTTTCCCCTTTGGCTTGTCCTCCCACGGTCTGGAACTCATCACTGGATGTCAGCTGATCATCAGCTTTTTGGAGGTTTGGTCCACTCAGGTCATTTGCCTGCATAACCTGCTTTTGAAACTGCTATATTCCACTAGCTCTAACTTGTTCATTTTTTAAATTATGCCCCATTGGTATGGCTTCCTCCATTTGGAAAAATCTACGTTTACTTACTTTTTCAGTTTGTTATATTTCTTGCTCTCAAGTTGCCTTAAGAATTGTGTCCAAATACGAAAGATGCCGAATCTCCTATGTTGTATATACCTACTTGAACTTGCCCCTCCAAGTGACTGGATAGTCCCTGGTTTACCCAGACCACTATTCCTTTCACTCCCTTGGGATAAACTCCCCAGGTGGGACTTTGAACTGGAGAAGTGAAAACTCTTACCAAATTCCCCAGGTACCTTTCTGCAGTCACCTTCTCCTATGGTTTATGTTACAGCCTCCGAAGCAGCAAGGGAAATGTTCCACTCCTCCAGCCCCCACCTCACTTCCATGGGCTAATCACCAAGGAGGCTAGCAGAGACTCCTAACCATCCCCGTCCAGCTCTGTCTCCCCTGTCAGCTCTGTCTAGTCTTCATTTTTTTCCCCAGCAGTCACCTTAGTGGTTAGTAAAAGTCATCATCCTTTTGAGCTCACTTTGGCATGATAGTAAATTCCTTGATGGGTACAAGTGCTTGTATTCTGTGGATGGACATGGAGTTTCTTTCACTCTTTGGCTATGGTGACTAATGCCGTTCTGCGTGTGAGTGTACAGATATCTGTTCCCATCCCTGCTTTCCATTATTTCGGGTATATACCCAGAAGTGGAATTGCTGGATCATGTGATGGTTCTGTTTAACTTTTTGATGAATTGCCATACCGTTTTCCATAGCAGCTGGCAACACTTCACATTCCCACCAGCAATGCACAAGGGTTCCAATTTCTCCACATCTTTGCCAACTTTTATTATTGTCTGGTGGGGTTTTTTTGTTTGTTTTTTAATAATAGCCATCCTATTGTGAAATGGCATCTTGTGTTTTTTCTTTGCATGAAGGTATTTTGAAGGTATATTTGTCAAGATGGGAGAATGAAACACACTTGATTTGTAAAATGTAATTCTTTATAAATTTGGCATGTGAGTTTCTATGTGCACCTTTGCCCTGGATCCAGTAAATTTAATGCCTATCCTTTTATTTTTTTTTTACAATATACTTGAATAACATCCAAAAGAATAGTGTTAGGGAGTTGCTTTGATAATTTTCTATGAAGAAATATTGTGAAAACTAATGGGTAAAGCAAATTTATTCACATTGAAACATACTGATATGTTTTGAAAGATTTTCTCCAGCACATTAGTTTCTCTTTAAACTCCGTGTTTAAGTTACATTAAGTAGTTGAAATTAAGCTATAAAGATAACACTTACAGAGCCTTGAAATTGTTTTCTGAAGTTTTTCCTTACAAATGTTATTTTTTTCCTTTCCCTTAAAAAAACAAACAAATGCTTTTCTTACACATCACATCTAACCTATATCATAAAATTAGCAGTGCATGTATACCTATTTTAAAAAATCATAATAAAGGTCAATGCACACATTTAAAATTTTTTAATCTAAGTGGTTAACACAGTGAATATATATTACTTTTGTTGCCATATTTAGTCCTTGCACTTAAAAAAGAAAATCTCCAGCCATTTCTATGAATGTTTTTGAACTTCATGGTGATATTAATCAGGGAGATTTTAGCACTATTTAGCTCTAATGTTATTTTTGAAAATTTAGGTCTCTATGTGTTTGCTTACTCAGCAGTTTAGAAGTCACTACTAATTTCTGAGTAAGAGCTTTCTTGATCACCAAAGTTGATAAAGGACTTGAACTTCCAGGCCTATACCTATTTAAGTTATTAAATTAAAACAACCTCGTTGGTTTCATGAATTAAAAATTAAAAATTTGTAAAATTTGCCCTGGCTGGTGTGGCTCAGTTGGTTGGAATGTCATCCCACAGAAGAAAATGTCCCACAATTCCCAGTCAGGGCACATACCCAGGTTGCGGGTTCGATCCCCAGTCTGGGCACGTTCAGGAGGGCAATCAATCAATGTTTCTCACATCAATGTCTCTCTCTCCCCCCTATCTGTCTCCATCTCTGTCTTTATGTCCATTTCTCTCTCTGGAAAGCAATGAAAAAAAAAATGTCTTCAGGTGAGGATAAAAAAATGTGTAAAATTTACTTATTATTACAGTATACCTCTCTTCTCTCTCTTAGGTATTGGTGTTGAATATGAGATATCATTTGGAGAAAATGATTCTACTTGTAAAAATAATTTTAATTAGCTCAGCAAAAACAATATTAAATGGTTTTTCAATCTGTCAGAACTCTACATTCTGACAATGGCAAGGTACAAGTTCATAAATTTTCCTAAAGAATCAGTATGTTTTACCATATAGCATTTAGGAAAGACAACATTTTCACTCATATTTTTAATGTCCTTTTTTGTTTTCTTTAATTGCTTTTTGTACCCAGCTCTGCTATCTAGTGTGAAGTTGGTGACATGGGGAAGAGACATGTGGGCTGTGAGGAGAAGGGAGGGTGAGGAGAAGGGAGGAGAACGGTGGACCTGACTGACTGTGTACTGTTTGCTCATTAAAATGTGAATGTCCCTGTCTCTCAGCCTATGCCTGCAGCGGGGGGAGATAAGGCCGTTGGATCAAACCATACACTGTCATATGCTACTGACTCCTGAGTAATTGTCAGAATGGAGTGTCAGTACTGTCACCTGGGCCTTTATTCAGTTTTTTTTCTCACAAAAGGAACACATGATAATAGATTCCAGTTCAAATGGAAAAGTAAGCTTTGACTTAAGCAATAAAAAAGGATCCCCAAAATAGTTTACATGTACTAAATAACTTTACTCTCTAGGTAACAAATATTTAAGATTCAATAATAATGTATATCCATTTATCGGAAATAAGGCATTTCTCATTTGTCTTTTCCAAAATATTTAAGAATATTTATATGCTTAAAGTCTTGGCTTATCATCTTTACAAAAGCTATTTTTCTAATAATCTTACCATTTTTTTCCTGTTCATAATTCCAAATTAACTTATTCACTTAATATTAAGATTATGGCTATAATGAGTATATTAAACTATCTTTTGTTTTTATGCTGATATGATTTTGAAATTAATTTTCTTTGTCCTTTTTAAGTAAATGAAATGAATGAATGATGAGTTTTATCAACATCACCAGTAAGCCTTTTTTTCTAATTCCTCAAATAGTAAAACAATGCCAAATCCTTTCCAAATTTTAAAATTTATATAGATGCTATTATTATTAAACATTAAATATGTTCTGGAAATATAGTTTTGTTAAAATAAATAATATTATTTTCTGCAGTTCATTTCTGCCTTTATTCATTTCTTCTTTTTCTTACTTCTAAGATTTTCTGAGAAAACATTAAATAATAGACATAATCCCTGCCTTCAAGGAGTTTACTAGTCATAAATGGTTTGAGGGAATAAATAGTGATAGATATTTTCATCACTTCTAATGCTTTGATGCCACATGCTCCAGATGGCAATTAAGCACTAGGCTGGTAGCCAATAGGAGAAGTTGTGTTTTTAGCAATTTGGGGAAAATAACTTATTAGGGAGAAGTGGCAGCAATTTACCATCTCAAGGAATCAACAAAACAGTCTATCTTAGAATTTAAATGGGCTGTTTTATGAAATTTCTCCACCCCTAGCACTGAAAAGTACTAAACACTAGCTTAGAAAATCTGAGTAAAATGTTACCTTTGTGAAAAAATACAATTGTATTTTACTGGTTAAAAGCTATGCTATCCAAACACAATTCCGTTTTTCCCAAATTAGCAATTGATTAATTTATACAAATTAGTTAGTACTATCATTTGTACTAACTAGTTCAAGTTAAAATACCTGGTCTTTACCATCCCATCAGACTTTTTTGGACCCTGCACTGGATCATTACAACTCAGCACCTACAATGCCTGCTAATGAGCTGTCGGTCCACTGTCAGCCCAGCAGCGCTGTGGTGCACTTGTGCGTGCCTCCGAGAAAACACTGAGTAGGTCTGGCTAAGCTGAATACAGTTCCTGCTCGTATTACAGACACAGTGCATCACGCTCCTAATACTTAAAGAAGTACTTCAAGTGAGCTATATTTTAGGGGAAGCCTATGATGGAATGGTCCTAGCATTTTTACTATCACAATGTAAAATTATAAGAAAATTTCTCCATGTGACTTCTTCCTTTTTCAAAAAAGGAAAAATACATGTAATGCACACATATTTGTTTTGGCTACCTCACAAAGATAATCCAATGACTATAACATGAACAGGAGTGTATAATAAGTGAATGCTTCAATGCATTGAATCTGTGAAATAAAGACTGTATGTAAACTACACGATTCACCCTGTTCTCCTTCTTTTTTCTTTTCTGCAGTTAATAGAACTTGGAATTATTTTTCCCTCCTCACTGTCACAACTATAACTTTTCAACTCAGGTTAACACTAAAATTATCACTACTTATTTTGATAACCTCACAACTGATCATCTTGCTTTATCTTTAATTAAAAACAACCTACATATTGCTCTCAAACATTCAGTGGCTTCCTCTTGTCTACATATTAAATTTAAAATCACTTGACTGTATTCCAAGCTTTGCTACAAGGTGAACTAAGCCTACAAATCCAGTCCTGTTTCATTCTTCCCAGGGCATGCACTCAGTTAGGTCATCGTCCTTTTTACCGCCCTCTAAACTATTCACTGCTCCACAGTGTCCTCTGTTCCCTTTGCGACGTCTAGCTCACTCCTCTCCTGGGCCTTTCTTTAAGTTAATCTCCCTTTACAGAATGAAAAGGATTGAAAATCACAGGTGTAGACAGTATTCCTTAACACCTGAATCCTCAAGATAATTTGAGGTTTGTCTGCGTTTATATATTGTGAAATAAAGTGGACTTCTGATAAAATCTCCATTTTTATCAGTGTAGGTAGACTGACCAGATAATGTTCTTCAATACTCTCCCTCCAGTCCCCCTTAATAGGTTTTTTAACATCTACACAACTAACAACCACACAAAAAAAAATTGTTACAGATACTCATTTCAGCAAGTCAAAAAAAGTTACCAAACTTGAACATGAATATAACAGTTACTTTGTATGTGAAACTGCATTCTTTGTAACATGATGAGTAAAATTTAAAATTCAGCAAAAAGAGGTCTGGACCAAAGAATGATACACCTGCCTTCCAGAGACATTGGGAACGAGTAAACATGGATGAGTGTTATTTGCTTGGAGTCTCTGGACATACCAATGCTGAAGTAAGTCATGGAAGTTTAGGTGACAGCTTTTTTTCTTAAAATATTCCAAGGCACTGAGCAAAAATACCCACAGGAAAAATACCACATTGGATAAGGTACTTTCTGAGGGGTGCATTAATTTTATCACTGATGGTCTTTTATATGTTTCCTCTCTCTCTCTCTCTTTTTCTTCTACAGCAGTTATATGCTGCCCAGCTAGCTGCGATGCAGGTATCTCCAGGAGGAAAGCTCCCAGGCATACCCCAAGGCAACCTTGGTGCTGCTGTATCTCCTACCAGCATTCACACAGACAAGAGCACAAACAGCCCACCACCCAAAAGCAAGGTACCCTTTTCAAGAAGCTACATGGCTTAACATTTAGAGTTATATTTTTAATTCAATGGTATTTATTGAATATCTATTATGTGCCAGCAACTGGGGTAAACTGTGGGTCTTCAAGAGATGAGAGTCTAGTAGGATCAGTGAAGTATGTGTATATATTTATATACATACATTTAGTCATCCATTTTTTCCACAAACATGCATTGATAGCTAAAGTCAGAAATGTGAGTAATACAAAGAGTTATAAGGTAGGTGTATTGTACCCAAGTAGCTTATAGTGTGATAAAATATAGATATCCATTCTCTATAATACAAAGTCCTATAAGAGTTATAGATAAAGTACTTTGGGTGTTATTGGGACAGACAGGTTATCTTCAGTGAGGCATCCTGGGGAGGGATACCCAAAGGGAGGGCAACTGAAATAGAACTTAAAATATGAGTACGATTAAAGCATACAGAAAAATGTTTAATTTAAATATCAGTAACTGTTATAATGTATTACCAGTATAGATACATTTTTAGAGATATATATCACTCATCCAATGGGATTATCATGTGAAGATATGAGGATAATAATAGAGTCACAAGTGAGACTGTTTAAAATTAATTTTGTTTTAGAAGCAAATAGAAAACATTTTCTGAGAGAACATGAAAAAAGATCAGGGGAATTTTAAATAACGTGTTTCTTTTTTAAAAAATTATGTTTTACTGATTATGCTATTACAGTTATCCCAGTTCCCCCCCCTTCACCCCTCACCCCCTACTCCCTCAGGCAATTTCCACATGGTTGTTCACATCCATGGGTCCTGTGTATAAGTTCTTTGGCTACTCCATTTCCTTCATGGTACTTTATACCCCCAAGGCTATTCCGTAACTACCTATTTATACTTCTTAATCCCCTCACCTCTCACCCATTCCTCTACACCCCTCCCTCTGGCAACCATCAAAATGCTCTCTGTATCCCTAATTCTGTTTCTGTTTTTGTTGTTTGCCTAGTTTGTTTTTTAGATTCAATTTGTTGATAGATTACTATTTATTGCCACTTCATTTTTCATGGTTTTGATACTCTTTTTCTTAAATAAGTCCCTTTAACATTTCCTATAATAATGGTTTGGTGATGCTGAACTCCTTTAGTTTTTCCCTTGCCTGGGAAGCTCTTTATCTGCCCTTTGATTCTAAACGATGTCTTTGCAGGATAGAGCAATCTTGGCTGTAGTTCCCTGACTTTCATTACTTTGAATATTTCTTCTCAACCCCTTCTGGTTTGCAAAGTTTCTTTTGAGAAATCAGCTGACAGTCTTACAGGAATTCCCCTGTAGGCAACTAACTTCTTTTTTCTTGTTGCTTTTAAGATTTTCTCATTATCTTTAACCTGTGGCATTTTAATTACGCTGTGCCACAGAGTGGGTCTCTTTGCATCCATCTTGTTTGGGACTCTCTGTGCTTCTTACTTGCATGTCTATTTTCTTCATCAAATTAAAGACGTTTTCTTTCATTATTTTTCAACTAGATTTCCAGTTTCTTGCTCTTTCTCGTCTTCTTCTGGCATCCCTATGATGAGAATGTTGAACACCTTGAAGTTGTCCCAGAGGCTGCTTATACTATCCTCGTGTTTGGGGGATTCTTTTTTCCTTCTTGTTCTGATTGGTTGCTTTTTGCTTCCTGTGTTTCAAATCATTGATTTGATTCTCAGCTTCATCCACTCTACTGTTGTTTCCCTGTAAAATGTTCTTTACTTCCTTCCTTCTTACTGGATCTTTTTCATGCTGTTTAGGTCCTCATTCACTAGTACCTTGAGCATCCTTATAACCAGTGTTTTGAACTCTGCATCTGATAGATGGCTTATCTCCATTTTTTTTTTAGTTCTTTTTCTGGAGTTTTGATATATTCTTTTATCTGGGCCATGTTTCTTTGTCTGTTCTTTTTAGCAGCCTCTCTGTGTTTGTTCCTGTGTATTAGATAGAGCTGTTATGACTCACTGTCTTGGTGTCCTGGCCTAATGTAGTAGGTGAACTGTAGGGTCAGTGGCACAGCCTCTTCTACCACCCAAGCTGGGTACCTGAGGTGCACCCTTTCTATGGGCTGAGTACCCCTTCCTCTTGTACTTGAGCCTTGGTGGCTGTTGGAAGATCAATGGAAGGGGTTTTCCAAGGCTAGTCAGCTTCAAGGATTGGCTGTGATCACTGACCGCCAACCTCTGCCCTCCATGGAGGACCAGCTGTGCAAAGAATAGGGTAGTGGTGCTCCAACATGGTCTGTATCTGTCCACTGGGTATGTTGGCCCTGAGATTTCCTGGGTGGTACAGGCCAAGATCAGCCCCCACTAACATTTTGCCTGGGTCCACCCTGCCTGAGCTATAAAGCAATCTGTGATGGCTGCTACTTGTGCTGGGCTTGAACATTGCCAGGTCAAGCTAAACTATGGATCTAGACTGGCTGCTGCTAGTGCTGGGCCTGGGGCCACTTTTCAAGAGGTACAGAAGCCTGGGGCTCACTGAGCCTGGCTCTGGCTTGTTTGAGAGGATTCAGGAAGTCGTGAAGCATGAACCAAGACCAGCCATTCAGATAGAAAAGCAGCTTGGGTGGGCCTGACGTAAGTTGGGTGGGACAAAGTGTCTGGGGATCTCCAGCATGGGACAGTGTTAGCCAGGTTGATGGAGTCTTAGACATGGCACCAGCATGCCAGCTCTGTAGCTCTGTGGCTCTGTAGGGGGAGGGTTCAGAAAAGGGACAATGGCTTCTTCCCATCTTTCTGTGTGGGAGAAAGATGTACCTCTGCTCTCGCCTTGATGCCAAACACTTCAGTTTCTCCCTGTATGCCATTGGTGCCTTTCCAGCTCCTACCCTGGTGCTGGAGCTCAGAGGGAGTGAGTCTGAGTAAGTCTGTGTAAGTCTTCTTTAAGAAGAGCAGCTTGGGACTCCAGAAGTTTCTACCACTGACTCATCTCCACTAGTTTTTGCAGCCAGAAGTTATGGGGACTGATCTTCCTGGCACTGGAACCCTGGGCTAGGGGCCATGCTGCGGGGCTAGAACTCCTCACTTCCAAGATATCCTCCCAAAATTTTAGCCACCACATGTGGATGTGGGACCAGCCCATTCCACATCTCTACCCCTCCTACCAGTCTGTATAGATGTGGTTTCTTTAATTTTGTAGTTTTCAGACTTCCATTCAGCCCAATTTCTGATAGCTCTGAGTGATGGTCGTTCTCTATTTTGGTCATTATTTTGATGTGGTTGTACAAGGAGGTGAGCCGTGTTTATCTATGCCACCATTTTGACCAGAAATCAGTAAATTGTTTCTTGACTTAGAAGAAGAGGCATGCAGAAAACTGTATTTGATTTTTTGTGTGTGTGTTTGTGGAGACCTTATACATTAGATGATGTATGACTATATTTTAAACTTTCTATGGGTGAATTAAAAGAGTAACCATAAAGTAGTTTCCCTGAGAATACTCAAGGAAATAATCACAAATATTTTCTGACTGTTAGAAAATGCTAAGTAGAAAACTGACACAGTAATGTACCCTCAAAATAACAGTTTTGTCTTTTGCTGAATTACCTAGAAAATTGCTTCCATTTTTCATTTCATCAAAGCCACGCTGAAATGTCTAAAGAGTAACAGTTTAATAATATTCACAAGAGTTTAAAAAATGCACAGGGTAAAAATAGAAAGTATTGAAAGAGAGAAAAATTCAAAGAATTGTTTTAACCTCCTGTGCTCTAACAGACCCCTTCCACAGTTAACCGGAGAGTGAATGGGGAAGAGAAGGGATCAGTTTGGAAAGTGCACTCCAACCTCTGTCTTTTCAAAACTCCAAAGCCCTTTGCTGTACTGTTAAGAGATAAATATACTTGGAAGTATAACCTAACCTGGTAAAGGACTTTAGAAGGTGATTCAACAGCAGTATGTGCAAATCTATAGTACGGATTATTGTACACACTCCTGACATTGGGGAATGTACATATGCCACTTCTAAGGTCTCTTTCACCTCTGTGATGGACCTTGCATGTTGAGTGCTTAATATATACCTAAGGCCCGGCCTGCTTTTCTTTATAGTGACAGCAGAACATATTTTTTCAGTTACAGCTTACATTCAATATTATCCTGTATGAGCTTCAGATGCACAAACAGTACCCAGAAAACCCTGTGCTTTTCAGAGTGGCACCCCGGTACTCCCAGCACCCGCCCAGCCCCCACACAGTCGTCACAACTCTGTTGTCTGTCTGTGTCCCGTGCTACAGCCCACATCTTTGTGCCTATTTTGTAGCTGTCAGTTTGTGCTGCTTAGTCCCTCACCTCTTTCAGCCAGTCCCCCTGCTCACCTCCCCTCTGACGAGTGTCAGTCTGAACATACGTTTTCTAAAACTTGGTAATGATTGTAACATTCAGTCGGTAAAATTTAATTTTAAAGCACTGATGTTGTGGTGTCTTAGGGACCAGCAGTTTTAGCATAATGCATGTACAGGCTAACTTTGAGTGACATAAATAGCTGTAGCAGTGTAGTCATTGTCACACACAAATAACTGTGTGAGGAATTGTTAATGTTTTCTAGATGTAATAATGTTATTCTGTATCATGCTGTATAGTGATGCTTTACATTAGGACCTTTCTTTTTTATTTTTCAATTACAATTTGCATTTAATATTATTTTGTATATGACATTTAATTTTAGTATTTATCATTTATAAAAATTTTATCATTAATGTTTTCTCCCCAGATCATTTAATCATGAAGTTTTGGATGTTAGCCTTATCCATTTATGCATCCATCCATCCATCCATTCATCCATTCAGATACTTACTGAGCAATTACTACAATGATACTCTTTTTAGGTAACCATGGCAAATATAAAAGTGACTAAATATTTGTTTTGCCAAAATGAGGACCCTGCTTTATATACTATATGCTTCTAGACACTCATAGAACTTTACAGACTAAGTATAGAGACTGATCATTTAAGTAATGTTAAAATTCTAGCATATATTATGTTTTTATATACCTACATTTATTTAGTGCTACAGAAAAATGCATTTTTATAGCTATGATTATACAAATTTAGCAAATATATTTATACTTTATCTTTAAAGTTCTTAATTTTAAATATTAGCCTTCATAAATTTTCTATCATATAAAATTTAATATAACTGTAGACATTATATATCCTTCCATCTGCAGTTATTGTAGAAAACATAAAAAGTTTAACCACAAATAAAGTGCCTCTTCTTAAGTAACAACTACAATTTAGTGGACATGTATCCTTTCTTTGTTCGGTATCCTCTAGCACACTGACTACAGCAATTATTGTCAGAAAAGATGCCCTAAATATGCTTGTGTTTCAGCTCAGCAGTAAAGTTTAGTGGGTTAGAAATGGCCTAATAAATATTAACATTGTCATTTTAGTGAAGAAAATGGCCAAAAATAAATAAAACCAACAGTAAATAAAGGCCTGAAATTGACATTTATACATAACATAATAAATATTTTCAGTTCACAAGATATTTTACTTCTACATAATAATAATTTATTATTATATTTATATTTTTATACAATTAGTTATAAATGTCCTGGGGGTATTTTCTGTGTGATTTATTAGTGAATATTCTTGTCTGTCTTATATATTGTAGAAGTATTCTATTAAAGGGCTTTCTGTTGTCTAAATACATTCCCAGCATAAGCCAAATTCACAGTTTACATCGAAAGTACATTTATTGTTTGGGACAATGGATTTGTAAGCCACATCCAGGTGATGATGTAAGGAAAATGATCTTATTGGCAGCTGTCAAAAATCATGTTCTCTGGGTGTTTTTTGCCTGCCCTTCTTCCTAGGCGTGCCTTTGCCTTTGACTCACGACTGTCGAGAAGGACACAAACAAAACTTATTTGCAATTTGCAAAAAAATAGAAGGGGGGAATCAAAGGGAGGGGGCTCCAAAAGACTGTAAAATTGTACAGCATGAGTCCTCTGATGCATGCTGTTTTCAATCTGCTGTGTGCCAGTTGGAGGCTTGGGGAGTGTGCGCGCACGAGAAAGGATAATGCTGAGAAATGATAGAGTGGCTGTGACCTCCAAGCTCAGCCTGGAAATCCAAGACATTGATTTCACTTAGCATTCCTGCTGAGAAATCTGGCGGAGTGCAGTTGTAATAAAAGAACAAGATTCTGTTCTAATGGTAATGGCGTATGACAGACACATCACTTTGTCTGTCCTCAGCACCAGAGAGAGAGTTGGAGAAAGGTCACCTGACCTGCGCTTGGTGTTGTTTGAGTGCTTTGAGCTTTGAACTGCCACTTAGGAACATAATTATTTATAATATTCAATGATTTTTAAAAAAGCCTTTAGAGAACTCACAGTGAACCTCTAAAACCTGCACATAGGAAATGGGTTCTGTGAATGGGAAAACTGGAAAAGGAATCTGGTCTCTTCCAGATGCGCATTGGAGAACATGGACAGTGTTGCTTGTTGAGTTTTACGTGTGTCCTTGAACTTACTGTTTGTGTACCGTTTTCATTAATGGCTGACAGAGGGTCATTGGTTTAACTTTTTTAAAAGATGTTTTGGTTTTATTAGTCACAGGCCAAGAAAAGGTGTTTTTTCATGCTCTATTTTGCCAAAGGTTCAAAATTCAGATCATCAGCAGGTTTTTTAAGTTTCTCGGGTGCTCCATAAAATCTTAATTCATGTATACTTATCTTCTTGCAGTTACTTAATTTTTTCTCCTCTTAATTCTACCCCAGGACAATTTTTTATTACTCAGTGAAAGGAAATATATTTAATTCTTCAGAGATAGTCTAATAGCTCATGACCTCACAGCTGTGTTTATGACTAAATATTGGTTAAAAAAAACCTGAATGAAAGTATGAAATCTTGAACTTTTTGCACAAGAGATCCTGTTTAAAGGAAAATATAGAAATAATTTTACTTTTCATATTAAGGAAAATTAGTTAAGGTTATTTAGCAGTATTGGCTCTTAAATTTCAAATTCAATATTGCTACTTCGAATCTTCTTATTTTTCTTCACAATGGTTAAATTCTTGTTACAGTTTAGCCTTCTGTCACAGGATGGACACCATGTATTCAGTGACTTTCACTTTTGTACCACATCTTTCTCTATTTAAATTACTTCTACATTATTTGTTTCAGGTTTTTCATAACTTAGATAGCCTTTGGTTTGTGATAGCAGTTGATGTCTTGATAACATTTGTTTTATAAGAATAGTCATATTTTTAATAAGAGAATTAGTACCAGCCTTAAAATAGTCCTCTTAGGAGAAGACTATTTTTACTCAGTTTTACACATGACTCACACAATTGTTGGCAATGTATAAACTTACAATTCCATGTTATCAAGAAATCATCGTATGTCATAAATGTGCTAACAATCTGAACTCCATATTTCAAGTGTTTTTCCTTGGCAAAAGTAGCCAAATATACCCATCTATTGGGAAAATTATAAGAACAACTTATAAATACTATTAAATGTCTCTTAGCATTTGATGAAAACTTATTGCCTACAGTAATCAAGAAGAGTTAGTTTGAAAAGCTGATGACAAGAGACAATTTCTGGGTGCTTTTCTGTTAACTTTGCAGTGACCCTAGTCCTCCCCCTGGTCACAGTTATGTCACTGTCAATGACAGGATCATATAGATCATCCCAATCCATTTTTTGCTCTTGTTTTCAAATACTCCCAGCAGTGATGTTCCCATTTGCTCAGCAGTAGCACCTGGGAATTATGACAAGAGAAGAAATATCTTTTTCCAACAAGCCAGAAACGGTCCTGGCCAGCTTACCAGACATAATCAGATTTTTTTTAGGTGTAATATCCTTGTAAATATTGCTTCAAATTCAGAAACCAAAAGTGGAACTATACTGTTAAGCAGATCCTGTATCCCAGGCCGGGTAATGAAGATCTTTTCTGATTTGCCCCATGCAAACACTAGTCATGTGCTTGTGTCAGAAATGTTAGAAGTATCAATGACTCCTGTTAGGGCACCTGCTTTTGCTGGTAATGGTACCAGTCCCGTGGTTGCATGCTGTCAGGTAAGGATATCAATACACACTGATCTGCAGGGTGGAATTTTGTAGTTTAATACTGAGTCACAAACTGATACACATACACACGAGGATATTCAGCATTATGTGTGAATATGAGAAACCAGAGGATAATCATGATTCCTCTTAATTGAAAATTAGTTCTAACAGGAGATTTGGGAAATAAAGCTTTTTTGCTAATTCTGAAACTGTTCTAAAATCCTGGGGGAGGAGGACGGGCTGAACACATACAGTATATCCACAACCAAGTTCAACCATCGCCAACACTTACTATAAAAATACTATTTTTACTATTTGAAAAAAAAAAAAAAACACCCTTTCAAGATAAAGCACACGGCATCAAAGAGATTCTGTAAGTTTGAAATAGAGATGTGCCAAGGCCTCCACAGGGGTGTTTCCATGAAGGAAAGTTCAAAAAGCACTGCTCAGTATAACTATGACTTCATTTAGTGTTTTTCACATTTTATCTGGCCACGAAAAATTTTGAGTCACAGTAGTCGCTAAGATGTAGTTTCCATTCTGTTAAACTTCCTCAAATACTAGTATTTGACTTAGTCTTAGTGCTTTCCAGGTCAAGATCTCAAATAATTACTACTCACTCACTACACGGGACTAGAACTGGTCTCTGAATGTTGTATCTCTAAGTAATCCACTTAAGCAGTATCCATAAAAAGAAGATGCCATCCATCTATACATGTAAGATACAATAAAATCACTGATCCATCCTGAAACTGTTGGACCTGTTCTTTTGTAGATTTCATTTCTCCTACAACTTCAGAAGGGAAAAAGATGTTAGTCTCAGCTAATTATAATGACATTCAAATTGACCGGTTTCTATTCTTATGCTTTTAAACACTGTCTGGCATATCAATTAAATGCTCGAATCTCCTTAAGACCTCGCTCTGTACAGCTGCTTTGTGCTTTGTGGAAGAGCTGTTGAACACTCTTAGCTTCCTCGTGTTTCAGTATCTGTGAAATACCTATTTTGTGAGCCTTTGAGATGTGATATGCACGTGTTGTATGCAAGACATGAATTCATTTGCAGAGAGTTAAACTGTAAATGTGGCCCATTATCATTATCATCACTTTCTGGGTGGGATGTATTTATGGCGGCTGTAACATAGTAGCTCTGTCATTTTAAATGAAATAGTTTTCTTTTCGTAGTCCCATGTGGCTAAACTGAAATATGTTAAATGAAGTGTTATCAACAGAACCCCTGTGATGAGCCTCTTCCTTCCTTTCTTCATCTATCGATATATTCCGTTGACAGGAAGCTCAAAAAGCCAGGAACTTAAACCGAGCATTTCTGAGTGCAGTGGTATTAAATGCCCAAGGAGGTCATTTGGTGATATATTCTTATGACTCAGGAAGAAGGGGGTTGGCCACATGTATGTTCTTAAAAACAATAAGAATTACAAAAAAAAAAGAGAGAGAGACTAGTTATATTCTTGGCATTTATAAAAGGCAAAATATACTGAGGGATTTAGATAATGGCCTTGGAACTTGGCGGGCCTGGCCTCTGGTTTCTAGCGTACTGTTTTGTTTTGACAGGAGCATGTCTTGCATGCAGCAGCTACCTTTGATGAGTTGTGTCAAAGCTCTTTAATAATGCAAACCAAGATGTTGAGCACGTTGCAGACACAGGAATATCCACAGAATCACATTTTTTTAAGTGAAGGTTGCCCTCTCCAATAGGTCTAACCCAAAGCAGATTCACCATCCAAAAAGCTATGCATTTTAATTTTAAAACCAGGCACTTAAAACCTGAATAGTTTATGAAAGAACAACAGAGCAATACGAAGGGATGTTCCTCTACCGAAGTCTGCAGCGCAACCTCCGTGAACATCATGGCTCAACATGCGCCAAACAAAAAACGTTCACACCTGAAAGTTTTTCTCAAAGAAGGGATGTACTGAGCCATATGCGAGCTGAAAAGGGGACCAAGTTCTGGGGCATGCAATCTAATTCATAAGCAGCAGTGCTAGATGGAGAAGACACAGTGTCTCCCATCCGGGGATCAACAAGGCTTTTCCACACAAACACTTTGGGGAAGAAAGATGGAAGTTACTGTGAAAGGATTACACTGGCTATGGATAAAGGGGATGGAGTGGGGATAGTTCTGGGATAGGCACAGAGTCTGTGAGGAAGACGTGTTTGCTCCTCTGGACTGGTTGTGGTTAACAGTCCAGAAAAAATCGTGTCCAACTCGGTAGTCAGCTCTTTGGCTATTCTCTCTAGATCAGTGTAAAAATAGCCACCTGGAAGTTAACTCGGAGTTTCCACAGACACTTAGAAATGTTATCAGACTTTGGTTGGTTGTTGGTTTCTACCTGCAATTGTTAACTCATTAACATCTCTTGTCTCTTTCACTCTCTGACCTTGTCGGAGACAGAAAGCAAAAGTACACATCTGTTATCTTTCTTTTTACAGAATCATTTATCCTTTTGACTTCCTACAACATTCTTCAAGTCAATTAAAATCTTTTGTTATCTATCCTAAATAATTGATCAGAGCCTCATTTGAGCCACTGATTGCTGACCCCTTTCTCCCCTTTGGCCCTCCCCTGGATTAAAAGTGTTTGAAAAGAGAATTGAGAAGTGACACCATGAAAGATTACTCTACACCTCAGATTCTCTCTCTGTGTTGAATTAAATATATTCTGCTTAAAAATTCTTCCATATTCATAAATAAGAGTAATGTTAATGGTCTCTTTCAGAAACACCCCAGACTATAGATGTGTTATTAAAATTACAACTACTAATGTTTTATTTAGCTGATGAAAATAGTATATATGCATATTTATTTTAGATTTCATCAATAGAGTTTTCCTGACAGAGAACAAAGCATTCAACTAATGCATTTAAGAGCGGACAGGAGATATAAAACAATGTAGTAATTAAACAGATATAGATGTAAGAGTCAAAAATAAAGAGATGTAACATTCTAACCTGAAGACAGATAAATTCAAAACCCAAAATATTCCAAAGTTTCATTTATTTAACAAAATGTATCAAATGTTCTGCTTATAGAATTATGGAAGTTGAAGGAAGAAGGAAACCCAGAAAGCTTATAGTCCAACTCATAATAGCCAGTCACGAGGTCACTTTGCTTCTGTCTAGACTCCTACTAGGCACTTCATAAGGTGGCATTATTTTCTAAAGAGTAACTATTAATGTCACAATATTCATATCTAAATAGAACTATAATCAACTTTCCAGTGTTCCAACTTGGGGTTTCGTTGAATGGTGATTGCATTTGTTGGTACTCTTTCAGTTGCAAGTGATAGAAAACCCAGCCCCAGTGGAGTGAGCAAAAAGGAAATGTATTCATTAACATTTTTTAAAAGGTGATTCTGAATTCAGGTGCAGCTTAATCAGGAGCTCAAACAGTAGGACACAGAACTGGTTTCTATCTCTTAGGTCTGTTCTTTTCTCATTCTTCAGAGAACTGCCTCTCTTTAGTGTTCTGTAGCTCCCTGTGCTTACACCTACCATTCACTGATTCAACGAATCTGAATGCATGCCTCGCTGGTGCCAAATTCAGTTCAGGGCAGTAGAATTACACTAGTGCAGCAAAGAACGTAACAGTTTGCCCTCTTAAGATTTTGCAGGTTAAGGGTAAGAGACAAACTATGAGTAATTAACCAAATAGATGATTTCATGTATTGTAAGTGCTATGAAGAAAATAAAACATGGTAAAATATAAGAGTGCCTGGGGGCAAGTGAGGTGATCTTCTTGAGTTACAAAGGAAGCCCTCTCTGAACCATGAAAATGAAAGAATCTACCAAGGTCTGAGTTTGGAAAGGTCTTCCAAATCGGAAGAATAGCAATTAATTGCAAAGACCCTACTATGTCAGTGAGGTTGACAAACTCCAGGTTTAGAAAATAGGCTGGGGTAGCTAGAATGCAGTGAACATGATGGGGAATGATATAAACTGAGGCTGGGAATGAGAAAGACTAGATCATGTAGGACTTTTTCACAATCGGGAGTTTGAAATATATTGTAAATGTATTCATTTTTAAAGAGACATTATATATTTTCCATTTGTCAGACCACTTATTAAACTGCTGTAATGATCTACTTAATGTCTTCCTTTCTTAGGGTAATATGTCTTGAAGCAAAGAAAATTTTTTTCTTTTCTCCCTTGGACCCGTTAATATTTTAATCATCTATACAATACTTCCCTAGAAACACTCATATATTTGAGCCCTAATAGCCTGTCTTGGACCTTGCCATTAGAGAGACAAGGCCACTTAATTCAACAACTATCTGTCAAGTGCCCATAATGTGGTGATCTGAGTCCTTGGACATGAGGATGCTGGTGAACAGTGTCGACAGGTCTCTGTCCCCATGGAGCACAGAGTTCTCAGTGAGGAACATGGTGAGAGATATGGACCAAAAGAGACGATCACATGTACGAGTGGCAAGTGAGTGCCAAGGATATGGATTGAACTTCACATATTTCCTGGGAATTTTTCAGATTCACTTCATTAGAAATGTTTCATTAGTAGATAAAAAGCACATGATATTGATAGTACTTGTCATCACCTGTGGGAAGCAAATTAATGGTTGAGTTTTTGGAGTGATATGTTGGTACTAACACTAATATATGAGTATTGATTTAAGCATAGCCACCTTAAAAAATTAGAATTGCTGTGTATAAGTGCTCATAAGAGTTTTGGAATTTTTATTTTACTTAATGTTTTTTGTGAAAGTTAAAAAGCCACATAAGAAAATAGACCCTAATTTGTAATTAATCTGGTTTTTGCTTTTGATGTTTGTTTTTAAAAATTTTTAAGTTTCTACCCCCAAATTTATAATGCAGTATTATTTCAGCAGCTTTGCCAAGTGCAGCAGACTTGCAACTGTCAGTGAAAAATGCACTACAATCTTAAAAGAACTGCAACGGAGTAGTTTTAAGTTATGAATAGCTTAATTTTCATTATTGGGCTCAATCTGCAATCTCCTAAATAGAAAATTTGTGAGAGTACAACCTTCTTTCAAAATCAGCACTCCCCTCCTTTCCTCTGTTTCTTCCTCCACTTCCTCCCCTCCTTCCCTTCCCCTTCTTCCTGTTATAAGTTTTACTAGTCTCACCTCTTGTCATAAATATGCAGTGCTACCCACTTAAAAAAACTTTATAAAGTTTCTGTACAAGTTTCATAAGTAATGTAATTATTTTCTTGGCAAAAAAATCATTATATGATTTATTTAAAATTATACATTTATAATGCTCTTAAAATTCTTTTTATTTTACTGATTTTGAGTTTATATTCAAAGTTCTGATATATATGTTTTATTGTTCTATAAAGGGAGATACTTTTTCAGTTACACTTATTTTTACATTTTCACAAGCATATACAATATGGAAGTGGCATTAATTTCACAGTTAACTTATGGATAAACAGAGACTATTTTAATCCAGTGCCTTTCCAAAGTGTTATAATGTTTTCCATCATTATTCATAATTGTTTTTCATTACTTCTAATAACTAACTGAAGAACACATATTCTTGATTATGGTTCTTTTAAACAAAGAACAGTTAAAATTGTATAACTTGATTAGTATTAAATGTGAAAAAATGTCTTCAACTGATACACAGTGAATGGTATAATTCATATTCATTGCTAATTATTGTTTAGTGTCTGCCTATATCAGCAGAAAAATTTGCAAGCACATATTTCGTATCTCATGTATCTTAAATTTTGAGAACATAGACACAAGATAATGCTAAAAATATATAATAGCATTTTTGGAAATAAGGAAAATTTTTATAACTTCTTTTACTTGAAAATATATATGATTTTTTTCTATACTGAAATAAGAATTTTGGTCATTGACATTCTAATAAGTATTAAATTTGAAAATACATTCTTAATGGTTCAGAACATTGAATATTGAGAAGACCTTATATACCAGATGCTACTTGGAAAGCAGCATACCTACAGATGCACATGTCTAAATATCACAAACTAGCAATTTTCCTTAACCTGAGCCTTAAGGTGTCCTAAGTGTCTTATGGCAAGAATATACCCTTTTCTTGTTCTGGGCACCCTTGTAGATAATATAATTGGATGCTTCTTAGAATTACAACCCCTGTTCCTGTGAGCAGCAGGACTTACAAATGCAATATCCCACAGCTTTTAGCACTTGTATTTCTAATGGTGGATAGTTGATTCCACTGGATGATTTTTATCAGAACCCAAGAGTACAAAAAAACCTTTAAAATTTTGATTTTCAGGTGGATGAAGATGAGATCTCTGATTTAGAGGAAACAATGACCAGAATTTTAATTTCATAGATTTATGTAATCAAAGTAATGTGAAGGAAACAGATATAAACTCAAATAGATAAAAATCCATTTTCTTTCAAATATTTTGCCAATACCAGAAACGACTATGAACCTTATATTTTTCACAAAATGACAAAATATTTTTTATTAAAGCTCTGTTTTAGTTCTTGCAAAGAACTGAATTATCAGTAATGAGATTCTATATGAGACTTGCAGTAATCATTATCAGTAATGAGATTCTGTATGAGACTTTCACTTATATTGGGTCTTTCAATAACCAAGGAATCTTATTTTTTTCAAGTTTATTTCATAATTTGAGCTGTTATGGTTTGCTGTGCAATTTTGATGACTTTTGGCAGTGTGGATATTTTATAAATAGGAGAAAATATTAAACCAAAAATAGAAAAGATAAAATTCTGCAAAAAATTTTCTTTTGTGCTATTTCCAGTATTTCCAGTAGCACTTAAAATAACATAAGATATAAATGCAATTGTGAGGTATGTATAAAAGTATTAAGACAAAAATAGAAATGTCCTTAAATAGGTATAGAATTGTTTTTTATACTTCTCTATGCAACTCTTTTGATGATCAAAGTTTTATTTTAAGTCAACAGGAGCTCAATATTCAGGTCAACCCTATGTAAACTGATGGCAAGACAAGAATTTTGGGTCAAATGATAGAATTTTTAGTGCCAGTTTTTATGCAAATAGTGCTGTCATTTATTTTTAAAATGATGGTTATGATCCAATTTTAAGAGAACTTCTGGGTAATTCTTGTTGGATTTGGTTTTGCTTATCTTTTTACATTAGCATTCATAATGTTGCAGCGAGCTACAATTTTGATCTATTATATCTGAAACTATAATTTATGGACTTGCAACAAACTAAGTGAAGGAAAGATCAATTCCATAAAATTGATCATAGTAGGTACACCTTCATCCATTGAATTTTAAGTGGCTGGCTCATAGTATGTGCTCAGTAAGTGTTTACTAAACAAAATGTTTATATTATACTGCTTGACCTTAATAATAAGTAGTTGAATCTTAGGTGTCACTGTGATATAGTTTGCACTATATGTTTCTGCAATTACATTTACTAATACAGCATGATTTAAGAGAATGTGTCCATAAATAGATTCTTTTATTTTATTTATTTATTTATTTAGATTTTATTTATTTATAGAGAGAAGGGAAGGAAGGGAAAAAGAGAGGGAGAGAAATATCACTGTGTGGTTGCCTCTCATGTGCCCCCTACTGTGGACCTGACCCACAACCCAGGCATGTGCCCTGACTGGGAATCGAACTGACGTCACTTTGGTTCATAGCCCATGTTCAATCCACTGAGCTATACCAGCCAGGGCTTCATATATGGATTCTTTGAAAATTCAGTAATATTTTTGTTAATTCTTTTCAAATGAACTCTGGAGGATTTGATGTAACTATATTATGTTATAGAGTTCTAGGCATGTAAAACAAACATTGAGAATTTAATAAGACTAAAATGAATACTTAAGCTTTAAAATATTCTTTCAAAATATTCTTGAATCCTTTTTTAAAAAATAAACAATATCCACTTAAACTGCCATTAATAAAATATAATTTATCCTAAATGGAATATCTTCTACCAGGAAGAGAATGTCTTCTTTTGTAAAAAGACATGTTGCAAACATTAGACTACATTTCCTTGAAACAAAGCTGTACATTTCTTGTTTATATTATAATTTTTAAAAATCACATGATGACTGTGTTAGTCATAAATGAGGTTTCTAGAGTCACTTTTGGAAGATATCAAACAACATTTATTGAGCACATAAAATGTGCTTGATACTGTGGTAGAATGAAAAAGGACAGTGATTGACATCCTGTACAGTGTATTGAGGAATGCAGACAAAGAATTAAAATAATATGGGCTAAGTACTGGTCAAAGAATAATACAGAGGTAAAGAAAACAGTTTCCAGCACAACCTGAGGAGAAACAGGATAAGGAAAGACTTCCAGGAAATGTGCCATTGGAAAGGTTTTTAAGAGAAAAATGAAACAGCCTGTGCAAAGACTCAAGGGTATAAAAGAGTTGAGTATTGGATTTTGTCTGAATTATAAACAAATAAGGCTGACTATAATGCCTCTCTGGAACTCTGGAAGAGAACCTGAGAAGAATAAAACCATAAAGGAAGATGGAAGTGTCTAAAAGATGGAGCGTAACCTTACCGTACATTCTCTGATCTAGCCTCAACCACCTCGTTGGCCAGATCTATTACTTCTGCCTTTCTCCCCATCCCAACACCGCTGTTGCTCGAGTGACATCACACTCTGCCTCTCTGAACTGATGTGGCCCTCTTTGTTCCACTTTCTCTCTCTCACCTACTCATAAGAACTGTCTCAACTAGCACCTCTATGCAGAATTGGCCATTTTATCATGTGACTCCACCACACAGATACTCTTTGAGTAGTTTCACAGCACCCCTATGATGCTTGATTGTATTTTGGATCCTTGGTATGACAAGAGTCACATGAGGGTAGGGTTGATTATATCTTACTCATCCCTAGCACCAAGCATAATAATTAACATATAATCATTGCTGTAGTTCTGTTAAAAGAATAAACAAACAAACAAACAAATCAGCAAATCATCTGTGGAAGTAAACCAAGCAAGATATCAGGTTCAAACATATGACTGATTTGGGGACCCCCTAGGTGGAAGCATCAAAGGTCAGTGGCTTGGATCACTGGAGGGTGATTGCAAGGCAGCCTGAGCTGCACAAAATTTACCTGTGAATAGTGAAGCAGTCAGTGCTGTTGTCCTGCGTAGAAGGGCCACATGCACAGTAACATGATGGAAACTGAAAGCGAGGCTTGTCCTTGTTTATCCTGTCAGTCTAGGTGCGATTCACCGGGTATAGGAAATGTGGGCATTCTGGTCATTGGAGAGATAGTATCTCAGGTAAACTGTGCGTGCTCACCTTTCTCAGCTCTTACTACGATCTGAAGGAAGCACTCATTAGTTACTTCTTTTGGCCCTGATTCTGATTGTGAAATTTGCATTTTCAGGAATCTTGAAATTAGAAAAATTTACCTTAAAAAAAAATCTCAGCAGTATTCTAGTCAGATATAAGTTAATTAACTGGCATTCTGGTTGGCACATTAGTTTTCTGAGTTTGTTTAGTATGAATTCATGTTCAAGTGAAATGGCCTCCCAGACATATGCTGAAGAATTAAGTGGATGCTGAAATGAAAGGCACGGGCTTATACTAATATTGGATAGTTTGGTTATATTGTTTAATTGGCAGTTCAAATAAAGTTTGAGGAGGAAAATTATGATTTCCCCTCTTATTTGTATAAGATTATGTTTCACTGCTTCTCACTTATAATGAACAATCTAGCTCATATATGGCAGAGAAATTATCTTATGTATACACAGTCACATGTTTATTTATATTATATATTACATGTAAATATACATATACTACATTTATTAATGAAAAAATCAAGAATGTTGATTCATTTTATTTGGCAATCTAATGACCTAAAGCAACATTCAAGTGAAAGTCAAGTCTAAGGCCAATGTACTCATTCTTTCTCTTTAGCTGCATCTAAAAAATATGATCAAAACTCCTATGTGGTAATACCATTACAGTTCCTATATAAAATCTTTTATGCCAGACTGTGAAATGTGTTATTCTCTTAATTTTATGGGCTGGGAAAAATTAGTTATGAGGCATTACAGCTGAGTTTCACTACACATTAATTATTTTAATTGACTGTTTCTTGAATGAATAACTGATAAGTCAATCTTGCAATTCCTCATGCTTCATGACATCCTTAACTCAATACAGACACTTAAGAATCTGTGAGAGCTTTAATATAAATTTGAGATTATAATTAAAATCGTGGTCTTACCTGATGCTCAATGCTAAGCCTTTTCGTCTTTATTGAATTTCTTTGGCCTATACTTTGAATTTAGTATTATAACAATGGTAGGCAGAATGTATAATCAAGCTAAGCATCCTCAATATGTTGAGAAAAAAGTATTTTGTCTCCAGGGTACAATATAAAAACTGGTCTGAACTGACATTCTCTATAAATAGTCATCACCCCTTAGACTTCTTTAAAGACATCATCAGTTCCCTCCCGGTCACTGCAGTGAAGACAAAGAATGCCTTAATGACTCTATTGAGGTTATCATTAAAATAAAAGGAGATTTGCAGACATCAGCTATAAATCACTATAAAATGGCCTGTGGGTAACCTTTGACACAAGTCATTTGAAATGAACCTGGGATGGATTCATAGCCTTTGGTCAAGCCACTAGGTGGGCTAAAGGTCTTTTCCATTCCCTCCTTCATTTCTTGCAATATTAGTTCCTCTTGAAATAACCAGACAGCACCTGGATATATATAAATTGACATGTGTTTTGTGTTGAAATAAAATAGGTCCATTCAGAATATAGTGTTGACGATGTCTATGGCACTTACTTGAAATATTTACTCTTTTGATACATACTTCAGATATATAAATGCATTTGGAATGTGCTTGTAGCTACTTTGTTAAAATATTTCATGATTGGGCAATTATAAACCTTTTGCAAGGCTTCAGATTAATGTTACGCAAATTGAACTCTGTATAGTCTCTATCATAATGGGAGATAAAAATTTCTTTAGAATTAAGAAGAAATTACAAGATTACAGTGGTTAGTGTGAGTTTTCAAAGAAATTATCGCTTAACAATACTTTTCCCTGCTGGCATTTAGATGATAGAGAGGCAGCTCTGAAAAGTTACCTGAGCATATACACCCAAGTGACTTGAGCTGAAAAATCCCAGGCTTACTATAGTTTTGACTATTGGCAAATCAGAGTATCTGTAATCTCAGCTTCCTTATCTGTGAAGTAGAATTGATTATATCTTATATAATTAATCTCTTGCTCTGAGACCAAAATAAGAGAAAATATATCAGGAAGCTTTGTAACTTTTAAAATAAAATTTAGATTTCAGGGAGTAAAGTGAATAGTATTAGAAAATCAACATTATAAATGAACAGATATAAAAAATATGTAAATTAATTTAAAAAATGTATTAGTTTTTAGGTTACTAAACTTATTAAATGTACTTTTATATATCTTCTAATATTTAACTGACACTCCCCCTAAATATGTATGTAACTAAGAGTGAACAGGCCTATAAGCATGTATTTCTTGTTTGGAAACTAACCCTCTTAATGAGACAAATGCATTAAAAATTAGAATTTCTTTTTGAGTAGGGAGCAGTTCCCAGGTAAAAATTGCATAATTCCTGTATGCAGTGAAGCATATACCATACCTTTTTGTCTTAATTTATGCTCTAATAGGTTAATTTTGAGAAAAGGAGAAAAAAACACTTTTTGTCAAAAATAATTGGAAAATAATTGCTTTTTAAAAAGATTGTATTTATTTATTTTTTAGAAAGGGGAAGGAAGGGAGAAAAAGAGGGAGAGAAACATCGATGTGTGGTTGCCTTTCGTGTGCCGCTATGGAGGACCTGGCCCGCAACTCAGTCACGTGCCCTGACTGGGAATCGAACCAGCAACCCTTTGGTTCACAGGCCAGCACTCAGTCCACTGAGCCACACAAGCCGGGGTAGAAAATGATCATTTTTGATAACTATCTTGAGGAAGGAAAAATGAAATGATCTGACCCTAAACAGCAAGTTTCATAGAGCTTAATGCACCAAGAGCTCGTGCCCTTGGTGCCTTTTGTGTTTTCGGACTCCAGGAAAAAGTGGTGTGAGGATCCACAGAATAAGGAAATTCTATAACCTTGTGAATAGTCCTGAAAATTGCATTTAAACATCTAAGATCTAAAATCTAAATCCCAGTCATAGGCTACTGAGCCAATCACATTTGTGACAAAGAATTCAGTCTAAATAATCCAGATTAAATGAAATACAGTTTTTTTTCAAAGGAACTTCCTTTGTGACATTCTTTTAGATTAATCGCAATGATATTTCTTTAAATATAATTTTCTAGGAATTTAATAGCTTTAAACTGTACTATGATTTAGTGTCTCTATACTACTTCACCAATCAGAAAATGAATTCCTTCCCCTCTCATTACTACCGGTGTTGGAAATAATGCCTCAAAGATGATTTTGTAAGAAATTAAAGAATAAAAATACCACATGAGAAAAACGGGCATATGGAACAACTCTGTTCATTCTATATTCAGAAATGAACATCGCTAATACTGTTCTTAATCTGAAGGGTGAGAATCAGTCTGGGAGAAAGCAAGTGGGAGGAAGAGGACGGAGTTTTTCATTTAATTTTATTTTTACTTATCTTTGGACTTTTTACCCTTTATCTTCAGTGACTGCCCCGTTTGCTCTGTCTGCAATGAATGGAGTGAAAGGAGTTGTAGTTTGCTTGTACTGACTAGTCAAGTTTCAAGTTAAATTAATAGGAAACCTGTCACTAAGAAGTTCTGACAATGGCTCTGTTAACTGACATCTCCACGTAGAAAGCAGTGAGTCCCAGAGATGTCAAACCTTCAACTCTAAGAGGAAAGCAAGAAGAAAAGAGAGCAAAGCTCTGAAGACTAGAAAGAGCTATAAAATTAAAGCGGTGAGAAGAATTCATTTGAAGAGATTTAAATGCGGAGGGATACATTATGGCCGTGTGTGTGCTTCCATTTTGTTATTCACTAGTCAAAATGTCATTTGTGTTGTATGTAGATGTAAGAATTTGTAAAACACCTACGAAAGATAGTAGAAAATCTTGGAATTTATCAGGAGTTAGTCACTGATTTATCTTAACTCTCCATATAATTAGAATTTAGTAGTTAATGTTTATTATTTTATTTAAGGCATACATGAGCGGTAAAAACAATTACTACAGTAATGCTCACCCTCAGGAGAATCACACTGTTAAGGGTGAGAGTACTTGGGAACATCTGCAAAGACTCCTTTAAAGAGGAGTCTTCTTAAACTACTTCAAACCTGATTATTTTTCATCAGTTCGGGAAAACAGCTGATGCAGTAAAATGAAATGCAATGATATGATTGTCACAGCTGGTAATGACAGGGTGCTACCTGAGTCTTCCCTGACCATCATGCTTTGTGTCCAGTTCACCTTGAAACCCATTACTCACACATGTACACACATATACACATCCCTTCTTCCCCAGGGTTCGATGCCTTAGACAATTCGGCCCTTCCTCAAGTCTCCCAAATATACACCAGTGCACTAGCTAGCTGTCATAACTGTCATTAATCATTAAATAGTTAGTCACAGTTGGTTCTGCTAGAGATTTGTACCCATTAGAACCTATGTATGCATATATGTGGACGTTGGAAATGAGGTCTTCTATTAATATTTAGAGTTAGCATCAAATGACTTATATATGACTATACCTTCTATTTCTTCTGCCCCTTTCTTCTAGGTTAACTAGGTTATCTAAAGATGGTCTATCTTCCCAAACCAGATCAGATGTTCTTCAGCATCTAAAAAAGCTTCAATCCCCCCCCAAAAAAAAAAACAAAAAAAAACTCACAAACCATAGATATCTTTTTTGCAAGGGAACATTTTTAGCCTTCTGAGGTCTTTGAAAGTATTTGATTTTGTTTGTTTCAAGATCAATTCATTCTTTCATTTAAAGTTTTCAGGAGTGTTACCCTCCCTCCAAATAATAGGCCTCCTTGCGGTATTTATCTATCCTTTATGGCACTCCAGTGAGACAGGGAGTCTCTACTCATGTGTATTGGTGGTGTTTATGTTGTCCCACTGTCCTTTTGATAGGAATTCCTTTTGTGGATGCAAGTAGAAGGGTGTGCTCATTTCATGCATCTGGGAACCAGCACAGGTGCCATCCCCGAGAGCAAGGTGGCGGTACAATGTGGACAGGGTGGCTTCTATTTTGTAAAGCTGTATTGCTCTTAAACCCATTCTGTCATTTGATAATTTTGTAGTTCTTCATTTTTTTTCATATATTATAGTTGGAACTAATAGGAAAGTAACAGTGACAAGTGCTTCTTAATTATGAAGTTAAGGACTGATTGATTAGGTGGTGCCAAGAAAACCACCTAATTCTTTTACATGTAGTGACCAATATTTTAATTTTTCCAGAGAATTTTTAAAAGCTTTTGGAGATTTGCATTTAGGAATAAATAAGAGGAACTGGTATGATTACAATAGTCCCCCCTTATCTGCAGGTGCCCAAGAGCCCCTCCCAGTGGGTGCCCAAAATTCAGGTAGTACCAACCCTATATGTGCTATGTTTCTCCTTAAAACATAAATGCACTACAGACTCTCTTGGACATACTCAAATCTCCAGCACCACTACTTTTGTGTTTGGGGACATTATTAAGTAAAACAAGGGTTACTCGAACATAAGCACTGTGATACTGTGACAGCTGATCTGATAACCCAGAAGGGTACTAAGTGACTGATGGGTGAGTAGCATGTACAGTGTGGAGATGCTAGACAAAGGGATGATTCGTGTCCCTGGCAGGAAGAGTAGGTCAGTACAAGAGTTCATCGTGCTGCTCACAGTAACATGCAACTTACAACTTCTGAATTGTTTAATTCTGGAATTTTCCATTTAATATTTTTGGGCTGTGGATGATTACAGATAACTGACAAGGAGGAAAGCAAAACCTTGAATAAGACGAGGACTGCAGTATTAACATCAGCTCTTACTGATCCATGCAATCATTTGAAAGCTTGAATGGTGCTGATATATCCCTTTCCAAAGGGACTCGCTCATATTCTCACAGGCCTAACAAGTTAGCATCGGTTGTTGGCAAAAGGCCTCAATTCCTTCCAGGTAGACATTCCAATAGGCTGCTTTGAGTGTCCTCCTGTCATGACAGCTAACTTCTTCCTGGGGGTGATTTTGTCCCCCAGGAACATTTGAAAATGCCTGAAAATACATTGAGTTTCTGAAACTTGGGTAGGAGTACTAACAAACATCCAGTGGTAGATGCCAGAGATACTATAAAACTTCTTACAACACATAGGACAATCACTCACAAAAAAGAATTATTCTTTCTAAAATGTAGAGAAACCTTGTTCCAGAACGAAGTGATTTAAAAAAGAGGAAGGTGGAAGCTTTAGTCTTTTATGACTTAGCATCAGGAGTCAAACTTTCATTTCTGCAGTACCCTATGGGTGTTACAGATCAGCCCTGTTCATTATGGAAGAACACATGGGGACATAAATACCCAATGCAAAAATTACTGTGGCCCATCTCAGAGGCTGGCTATCACAGAAACACTTTTTCTATAGAGAGAATGGCATTACTTGGTTTAGGTATTTCAAAGCAATTTTTAAATTAAAGAATGAATGTGAAATATATGATATTCCAGAAACCAGGCTTTTTATTCTTTGCCATATTTGTTTTTAAATATCTATGTATGTGTTTGTAGATATAATTTATAGTTTTGAGGCATTAAATCAACAAAGTCAGAAAACAAGGAAATACTTTATTATAAGTATTAATGGAGAAGGCACAGGGGGGCATTTTACAGTACAAATTAAATGATTAATACTATTTGAATTGTTTTAAATTAAAAGAACCAACAGTTTAAATGTAAATGCAATCATAAATTACCACATAGAAGCAAATATCCCCCAATTACACTACTAGCATCTACTTTTAAAAGAAGTAGGTGCACATTAAGCAAAAGTATAAAACGGCGAAATGAGGAGGCCAAAAGAGAAGCTAGAACATATCACCCTGGGCTAATTAACTGGAGTCTTGCATTTAAATGGCACTCAAATCTAATGATAGCATTAACACAGCAAAAGCATAACTTCCAAAGAATTCTTGGAGCTCTGTCTGCATGGTTAGTGCAGCCTCCAAGTCCGAAAGCAAGCACGTGTTTATGAAAGAGGCTTCAGGACTCTGTGCTCTGTAAGATGAGCCTAGTAATTAATATGGGGTTGGGGAGACCACATGAACAGGATTTCTAATTCTTCAGAGGTTAAAAAAGGAATAAAATTGTTAAAGTTATTTTTATATTACATTCCTTTAATTGACTCTTGCACTTAAATGTAAACCTTTTCTCATCTAAGTTCTACTGGAAGGAAAGATCAGAGAGGGATATGGCAAACTTTTTGAAGATCCTCATTATGTCTGTTGTGTTTTGTTTTTCTCTTTAGTAAACCTCTGCTGAATTGTAGAAAGGCATGTCTTATTTGGGTGGGGAACAAGAAGGAGGGCTCCCACAGTGAACAATAAGGATAGCAGAAGAAAAAGACGCATGTGACCACAAGCTAGGGAAGAAAGAGGTGGCATTAGTGCACGTGAGGCAGTGCAGCCTGTCATATAACTTCCCTACTTAATTTAATACAATTATTTCATCAGAGAGCATAATAGCGACAGCATGATTAATTTTTCAACATGTTTCATGAATGCTTTTACTCGTGTCCATATGTCAGCATTGCTACTTACTTCACATGAGTGTTTATGATGAATAGGAGGACAATTGCAGTTTTCAAACTGTGCAGAGAAAGTAGCCTGAAATTTATATATATTTTTTTCAATTTATATATAAATATATAAAATTCAATCATTGTACAGCTATTAAAGGAGTAAAGCATATTTTAATGAAATAATATATTGAATGCATAGACAAACTATCCTCAAAGAATTCAGTTTAATAAAATGCAATTCCACATAGCATGTACACCTAGATCTCAAATAGAAAAAAAAATGCATTTCTTTGCTCCTTTATTACTGAACACACAAAATAAAAGCCTCAGAGCTTCCGCCTGCCTAGATGTCAGGTCATTTGTGTTATTCTAATGCCTGACATATAACAGCCATTAATAAATAGTTGAAATTTTATTCAATAAATAATGAATGGATGGATGAATGAATAAATTTATATGGTCTTGTCCATTACCATTAGAGTGCTATAAATTTGTTACCACATAAATGTTTGATTTTACAATAACTACTTTAGGTAAATATTTAAGGAAGTTGAATTTTGAGATGATTGTGATGTGACATAAACTAGATCATCAATTAGATAAAGAGAATGAATAAATAAGATTTCTTTTCTGGAGAGTAAAATCATGTGCACATACTCAGTGGTCCATCTTGTGATGTGAGGTCTGCATGTGGGTGTATTTCCATGCTGTGAAGAATAAGGAGAAAGGGAGGGAGGGAGGGAGGGAGGGAGGAGGAAAGGGAGGAAAAATAGACTTCTTTAGAACAGTGATATCCTTATTATCTAGTTCTCTATTAAAATTCCTTAGCAAAGAAATGAATGAAGGTTAAGGAGTAGAAAGAAAGAAATAACCCTCCAGGGTTCTGGAGAATAATTTTTCTTTTCTAAATTATCATTGATTTCTATAAATAATCAAATATCAAAATGTATTTGGTCTTTGTGCATTATAAAATTATCGACATTATACAGCTTTGTTAGAGTAACATGTTTTTCTCTAGAATAAACTTATTATTTGAAAATCATCTAAATTAAATGTTTTTTCTAAATGAAATATATTTTAACTTTACATTTTACAGTGTTTGCTAAGTTTACATGGAATAATCCTGCATTCATGATGACAAATGATATTCCTCCAGTGTATCTAAGGCTATATGTATTTGTGTCAAATTATTTCCATATCTGATTTATTATTTATATGAATGGGGTTTCATTGGCTGGGATACAGTTTCATTAGGACCTCCATGATAATTTTAGTATTGTGACCACAAGCTGATAATAAGTGAAATGTTTGCTTCCAGGCAAGTTAGACTATCTGTAAGTAAATGGAACATGCTTGAACTACTATGGCTGTTTGGGTTGTACTTGCTTTGCATTCTGTCCCAGACAACTAAGTTTAGAAAATACTTTATTAAGAGAAACTATAACATGAAGAGTTTCCTAAAGCTTGCATTGGGATGTATAAAACAGCATTCTCTTATACATTATTGTATGAATTGTTATATTTTTGGCATATTATATACAAACCCTTGGTATTTTTTCTCAAAAAAATAGTTAACTCTTTAATATAGAGGAAGGAAAATTTTGATGCTGTATACTGTAGGGAAGAGAGAAGCATAAACAAATATAAATAAGTGAATGATTTGTGCCTCAACTTTTAAACTAATATATAAAGTAACAAATATGTGTATTACTTCATTTTATTATTTTATGTGATTGACCATTTTGTGGTAATATAGTTAAGCCTGAATTTCAGAAAGTATATTCATCAACGTTTTTTGTATTTAAGTTTAAATTTGTCATGTTAATGAGCAATATTGTATGTTAAAGTCAAAACCTGGGTTCGTTAGAAATGTCTGGAGCCCTGGCTGGCATGGCTCAATGGATTGAGCATGGGCCTGTGAACCAAGGCATTGCCAGTTCGATGCCCGGTCAGGGCACACATACCTGGGTGGCAGGCCATGTCCCCAGCAGAGGGTGTGCAAGAGACAACCACACACTGATGTTTCACTTCCCCTCTTCCTCCCTCCCTTCCCCTCTTTCTAAAAGTAAATAAATAAAATCTTTAAAAATAAAGACTTACAGAAATGAAAAAAAATTTTTAAAGATCTTTCTGAACCATAGTTTCCTCTCTAATTATTAATTACTTCATAGTATTGGAAATTAAATAAGTGACTTGAAATATTTATAATTCTACCAATGGAAATAATAGTCTTCTATTAGTTAAAACTTGTTTACCTTAACTTACACGTTTGCTTTAGCTTACATGCTTGTTTTATATTTATCATATACAAGTTTAGAGCTATTCAACAGGCACATAGGACTCTTTTTAACTATCATTTTTTATAGAAATGAAATAAGCATGATATGTGCTGTCTTCAAAAGTTTGAACTGACAACATAATTTAACAATTGAACAAGTGTTTATAGGAAATTGCTTTCCTCACTGCTTGATGGTGTAGTTGATAAAAATACTCTTTTACAATGCTTTCTTGACCTTAAAAATTTCTTATCTTTGTTTATGTCTAAATTATTTATCTTCGTTTTTAAAGGTATGTTTTATATGTAAAAATAAAGTTAATCCTGCTAAGCTTTCAAATTTCTCCCAAGTGAGATATTGCACATAATAAAGTAAAAAAGGCCTTACATTTGGTGTTTATTTTGCATATTCATGCTAACAAGGATGCATGTCATAAATGAATAGTCCACTTCCATTTTATAGTTTGGATTTTTAAATCTTTAGTCAAGTAAAAGTAATTAATAAAATAAGGAAACTACTGTGATTTTTGTATTCTTCATGAATAATAAGCATTTGGTGTAGTAGCTCTGTAATAAATTATTAAAAGAATCAAATTGTGAAATAATATCATGCAATGGGTCAAAATTATTTTATAGTTACGAGTATAAGGATCAAGCTTGTGGGTTCTTATTAGTATACCATTAGCCAGGTCACACAATGAAAGCAAATGAAAGGCAATCATAAATGACATTTCTATCAACTTTGGAACTGTCAACCTCTATTATGTCCTTGGGGCTTTGCACTTTTTGGCTTTCAGACATCTGTGCTGCCTTGAATGGAGGAGAATATTAAGAGTTCCAGTGGCTCTCTTGCTCTGATAACTGCCTTGAGTAGTCATTTTTTAGTATGCTTGTGCAATAGTTCTTAGTGCTTAAAACACAGCCGGTGGCATTTCACCCCGTCAGCACCACATCTGCATCATCTTCATTGACACCACTGTCCCTGCTCTCCACACACACACACACACACACACACACACACACACACACACTCTATTTCCTTGTGCTCAGAAATCTCTGCTGCAAATCTGTGAATATATAACCTCCTCTCTTTTTTCTTCACAGTCAGGTGAAACAGCCACCTTTAATTTCTTCAAGCATCCCCTCAAAACTTTTGCAAGAGTTGTGATGCTGTCAAAGGAAGTTTGCAGGCTGTCATGACAAAAGCCAGTGGTTTAACATGGAAGGTAGCAGCAAGCAGGTGCCAACGTTTGATGGGGGGAAAGTGCCTCGAATATTTATAGCCATATAGTAAACAATGAAGCTCCTACCTGGTTGAATAACAGAGAGAAAATATGATTCTAATCCTTAATGGCTCACTCAGTCTCAGTAGCATTTAATTTATTGTGTAAATGCATGTTCATATTTATAATTATTAGTGTATATGGTATGTTCTGATAAAATTATAAAGGTTGAAAAATATGACATAATTTTAATGTTACCTCCTTATATTGAGGAAGCTTTTAAAGTGTTTTGAGGCCAATAAATATATATTTAATAATCTCCCCATATATTATATAAAGCGGTGTCTCTCAAATGCTGGTGTGCATCACCTGGGAATGCTCGTTAAAATGCAAACTGCTGGAACCCACCTCTGAAATTTCTAGGAGAGAGAATTTGCCTTTCTAAAGGGTCCTGGTGGTGCTGGTGGTACTAGTTCAAGGACCACATTTTGAGAAGTAGTCATTCATACTGGAGTAGAGTAAAAAAAGGGAAACAATATCTCTGGATTTCTGCCAACCTTAGCATCTTATACACAAATTATGGCTGATCAGCTCAACTGAACGTTCAAATTGAGGAATGTAGGAGTGATTTTACCCATGTACTTTTTAAAATGCTAAAGTAAACTTTGAAAAATTATATATTAGGTCAGTCATGGAATTATATTACTTCACTTTCTTCCAAGGTTCTATGAATCCATATAAATTTGGAGTAATGGTCATTAATTTATTATACATCTAATATAATTACAGAGTGCCATTTGATTATCTCTTGGATATTCAAGTAACTGTTCTCGTCTATGAAAGAGAAAAGAGAATTGAAAAAAGTGTTAGTCCGTTTTCCTAGCCTGTCCATGGGTCTCATAAGTACAGCTAACTATAAAATCTAGTAACATTAAACCACTTTTAAAAATACAAATTTGAAATCAATGTTATAGTATAGCATTTTAACATTTTAATAAAGTGCCTTGTGTCAATGTTTTTGAAAATAAGTACATAAAATTTTGTGCACATTAATCACAATGTTTATTAACATATTCCCATGTCACCAAATCATACCATTTGATTCTAAATTGTTCTACTTTCAAAAAGTCATCCTGCTACTACTGGTAGGTATTTGACATACTTAATTCATAAAGATTAAACAGTAACTAAGTGGAAAATACATTTTTATTCTACAATAATGCCTACATAAAATTGGATATAATGTAAACACTAAAAATAAATGATATAATAATTCAATTTTAGAGAACAAAAAATAGTAACTTTTTATTTGTAATGGAAGAAAAGTGATGTAATGTTAATATCTGATTATTATACATTGTGATTAAAACTTCAGTGATAATTGTATCCATAAGGGCTAATATATATATATACATATATATAATAAAATCTAAACAATGAAACCTGATCTATTCAAGCATAGAACAATTGAAAACCTCTACACCTGCTGAACTGACTACATACAAATCTTTATTCTATCATGTAGTACACTGTAAACAAAATCTGCTAAACAAGTTTGGATTTTTAAAAATGTAATGTTAAGTGTTTAGAACAGTGTTGCACATAAATAAATAGGATATGTTTATATAATGTTAATTATATTTATTTTCAATTTTAAGTTAAAACCAAAAGTACTTCTGTGAAAATTAAGAAAAGGGGTTATTTTATAAGACAGTTAGAAAGGTTTCTTCTCTTTTGTATTTAATTTGGAGAGCAGTTCTGATCAGAGGCATGCACCATTTAACACCTCCATCACAGATGCTTCAGGCACTCTGCCTAAGCACCAGGCTACAAAGACGTTTGGGACTCAACCCCCTGTTCTTTGGAAGCTGGAAAAAACCTATCTGCACCATAATTTTATATGCACTATGCATTGTCTCTCAGTAGAAATGAAAAGTACAAATAGTAGCTCTTTCAGAATATTTCTTACAGGTGATATCACTTACATGCTTTCTAGATAGCCGAGTGCACATATACCTTATCTTATAAAAAGTTACTTCATAATATGTAGTTGAAAATGACGTTTTTGACAGCTAACCAAACACTTGTACTGTTCGGATTGAATGTTAAGATCACTGATTGGTAGAGTCATTTGTTGGGGAGTGACAGGCGCCGTACCTGTGTTTTTCTAGACATTTTAAATCAGCTTTTCCTTATCACAGCTCATGTTCTGATGATCATTGCAGGATGAAGTGGCCCAGCCACTGAACCTATCAGCCAAACCCAAGACCTCTGATGGCAAATCACCCACATCACCCACCTCTCCCCATATGCCAGCTCTGAGAATAAACAGTGGGGCAGGCCCCCTCAAAGCCTCTGTCCCAGCAGCATTAGCTAGTCCTTCAGCCAGAGTTAGCACAATAGGTAAGTTCTGTTTCTTTTGTTCTTGCTGATTTTCTGTTTATGGCAATTGAATGGAATCATCTTTTAATGGCAAATCACGCATACCCTATGCATGGCTTCAGTTCCATACAAGAGTTCCGATTTGATGAACCTTATAGGTCTGTTTTAAACATGCAATTGAAATTTATAACTGAACCCCAAGTTATAATGTCCCCTGAAAATCCAATTGAACTGCTTATGTGTATTGACATACCTGATGCTCTTTAGCTTGTATGGAAGAAGCTCAACAACTCATCACAGAGAGCAGTGGCTCCAGAATGTTTTTGTCAGGTGACTTGCATTTTCCATCACTGAAATTTATTTCTCTTTTTTGTGATGTGTACAAAGTGTACATAATAATGAAATACCTTCTGCGTATATCAGCAGCCAATCATCAGGATATGAAGTTTGTTTAAGTCCATACTGTTTGAAATTTATCTTGATATATCAAAGTATCACACAAGTGGGTAGCTTTGTTTTCCACAATTTTCATTTCAGTAGGGTATCCAAACATTAGAAAATGCTTCTATAAGCTTTTGAAAATTTTTCAGTAATTTATATTTTAGTAATACATAAATTAGACTGTAAATACTTAATTAAACTCACATTTATCGATATGTTTATTATCTGCAGATAGCTATGAGGAGGCTAACAGACCAGCCCTCAAGGAGCTCAGGGTTTAGTTGAGGGAAAAGTCATCTTATTGTACAAGTCAGCCATTGCCCATTATATTCCAGAGCACATATACAACAATCCTTTGGTCCTAGAAAGGAGAGTGTTGAATTCTATTTGGGGAAGGATCAAGGGAGGCTAGGCTGGGGATAATGCAATTCAAATGGAGCCTTGAAGAAAAGATATATTCCTAGACATTTTAGATTGTGAGAAAAAAAAGTAAAATAGTATATTTTTGAGAAATATACTGATCTGGCTAGATATAGAGTGAGTGTGCAGTAGAAAGTGATCGGAGCTAAAACTGACAGGGGCAGATGGAATCTGAGTGAATGCCACCCTAAAGAAGTGTTGACTTTTTCTCCAGACAGCAATCTGATCAGAACTTTAAGAAGAGTTTTGGCAGCAGAGATAGATCGGAAACAAGGCAATCATTGTTTTATTGTTGGAGAAGAGTAAATGGCATGAAGTAAAAATAACCAATGATAAGCGAAGGAGAGACTAGATGGCAGGTATATTGTTGAAGAAGAATTGGCATGACTTATCTACAATAGAATGTACCTGGTGAGGTTCAAGTTGGAGACAGAGGCTAAGATTTTTAATTTATAAAATAAGGATAGTGCCTTAACTATGAAAGAGGAGACCAGAACAGAAGCAGGTTTGGGGGAAGACATAATATAAAATTGTAATAAATGATGAATTTGAAGCACAAGGAGCCACTAATGTGGAGTTGTTCATGAAAAAATTGTAAATATAAGTCTGATATTCAAAAGGATTGCTATAATTTTTGACATGGAAATTATTTCTTATTGAGCTTGTTGAAGTCATCAAAGCAAGTTATTTCATACAAAAAAGAAAAGAGTGTATATGGTAAGAAAAGTGGGCTTAAGAATCATAGATATTGCCCACTGTTTTAGTTATCTCCTGCTGCCTGACTAATCAACTCAAAAGTTAATAGTGCAAACCAACCAACATTTATTATCTCACAGTTCCTAAAGGCCAGGGATCTGGGAACAGATTAGCTCGGTGGTTCTGGTTTAGGGTTTCTCTTATGGTTGCAAACAAGATGTTAGCCAGGGCTGCAGACCTCACTGGGGATAGCTGATAATTTTCCAAGAAGACTTACTTACATGACCGTTAGCTGGAAAGCTCAGTTCTCTGCCACATGGGTCTTCCCATATTGCCACTCTTGCATGATGGCTCACTCTTCCCCAGATTGAGTGACGGAAAGAGGGAGTGAAGAGACAGCCGTGATGCCCTTAATGACCCGGTCTCCAAAGTCACACACAGTTCAGCTTTATTCTTTTTATTGATTATAAGAGAATCAAAAAGTCCAGCCCAACTCAAAAGAAGGGGAATTAGGCTTCCTGTCTAAAGACAGGAATATCAAAATATCTTTGGATGTATTCTAAAACCATCACATATTTTTAGGGAAAAAAAATGATAAAAAGCGAGTATCTTAGAATGAGAATGTAGATAGGATGGTGTCATGCTAGACTAAGAAAAAAATAGTCCAAGAAGGAGGGTTATTAACAGTATGGCACGTGCAGAAAAGTCAAAGATGATGGAGAAGAAAAGCATTAGGGTTTGGCTGGAGCTCATGGACAGACAGACTCGGACAGAGAGGTTTAGTAGAAGTTTTTAGCAGAGTTCCAATTACGAAGATTGGAAGAATATGGGGAATGAAAGCACAGTTGATATATAGACCAGTCTCTTTAAACACTGGTGTCAAGAAGTGATTTTGAGAAAGCTGAGTAGCGACAGGTTTTAGAAAAATCATGTGATACAGCAAGGAGAAGAGATGATGAAAGAGAATTAACCTTGCAAAGAAGAAAAGCCCATTGTATTTTCTGAGACTGAAAGAAATGAAGAAAAGAAGGGTAAAGTTATAGAGAAATTATGGGTTGAATAGAGAGAAAGCTGAATGGGTCTATTTCAATTGCTTCTATCTTCGCAAAGTAGAATTCCAGGTTATTTGCCTAAAGGAAGTCAGTCTGGGGCAGTGCCACAGCAGTGAGAAGAGAAACAATGAAAACTTAAGATCTGAGAAGTTTGAAAAGGTTTGGGGTGTACGTAGGTTTCTTATTATTATGCACCATTCTATCGTGGTTGCACTCTCAGGTACTCTGCTCCACGTCCAAAATGGACACCAAGATGAGACTTGCTTTCATGTCCTAAGTAGGTAAAATAAAAAAAATATTTTATTTGGCAAGAATGATTTCTTTCCATAGCAGACATGAAGGCTCGTAAATATCACAGTGTTGGTATATGAGCTACTTTTGTAATGCCATCAAAACTAGAATGTTAAACTAATGGACTAACTAATGCATTTGCATTTGCATTTTTATCATATGAGGATTTTGTACTTTAGCATTCCAAACATTAAGCATGACAAAATATTTTTGAAAGGCAAGAATGTATTTAATGGTATTTATCATCTGACTTTCTCCACTCCTGAAACTTCTCTTATTTTGTTCCCCGAAACATCCCTTCACCACATACACAACATCCCTCATATTTTCCAAGGAGTTGAAGCCACTATAATTTACTTTTCTCTTTTCAATAAATGCAGATGTTGAAAGCTGAAACTGTAATGAGTAATAATGTAGTTGGATAAAAGCTGTGAGCATTAATGGTGCTGTAAAGGTCACTCCTGAAAGAAGAATTAATGTGTTATGCCATTAATAAAGCATGGAAAACTGTGAACCAAAAGATAACTTAAGATATTGTTAATGATGCAGGGCTCTTTGTTGCATACCTATCAGCTATAAATATGGAAAGTGAGTTTTTGAGGTTGGTGACCAGTATTACATTATATTATATAAGAATGCCTTTGATATGGTGGGCAAATGATAGGGAGCTCCAAAGAAAGGGAACCCATAAAAGCTCTGAATGGTTCAGAAGAATGATGGATAATTTTAGAATATCTGGGCCAGATGTTATATTTCCCTCATTGGACTTTTTCACTTATGTCGCACATATATAGAACATTTTTAACTTTTTTCAGTACATTTGTAATCTCTTTTTCTCTGCCTCCAACTTTAACATTTTAGGCCCTTAACTAGACAGAGAAAATATCCATATCATATAGTCAAAATATGTTATTTTATAGATTAGGAACAGAGACCTCACATGGCTAAGTGCTGACCAGGTATTCTAAGTGTCTCACAGTATAGACAGCTCTGGGATTCCATGTTTATCACCTCTGTTTAATTTCAAGGAAAAAATGTACATAAAGACCGAGTAACTTGCCCAAACTACCAGGCAGTGAAAATGGAGGCCTTACAGAGTCTCTGGGTTGGGATGTTTTTATTAAATTTATTTTTAGCCCTGGCTGGTATGGCTCAGTGGATTGAGCACTGGTCCGAGAACTAAAAGGCTGCTGGTTCAATTCCTAGTCAGGGCACATGCCTGGGTTTCAGGCCAGGTCACCAGTTGGGGTTACGCGAGAGGTGACCAATTGATGTATCTCTCACACATCTATGTTTCTCTCCCTCTCTTTCTCCCTTCCTCTTTCTCTCAAAATAAATAAAATCTTTAAAGAATAAAATAAAATAATTTTAATAGCTCATTTTTATTATATTTCCCATTGCTATTTATCCTCCTTATACCTTCTTCCACCTTTGTAGTTATTGCCTATTGGTAGTCTGTCTGTATTGCATGCTTTTGTCAGTCATCTATTTAACCTTTAATTCATTCATTCAACAAATGGGTGTTAAACATCGTCTCTATGCCATACCTTTTGCTAAGTCTGGAGAATAAGCGTGAAAGTGTTGGACTGGGCCTTTCGATGCCTACAGGCTATAGGAATATACTATTCTTATCCTTCATTCCTCAGGGGCATTGACATATGACAAGTAAAATTTTACCTGAGCATATGTAGTATATACAGACAGATTCAATAAAAGGAAGGGAAATATATTCAGGTCTGTTAATTTGGTACTTTATTTCTACAACTTGCTAATTTAAAATATGATGACATGAAGGAGAATATTACCTTGAATACATTTACATTTGTAATGAGCAAACCTTCTATGAACGTGTCATTGAACAAGAATATTGTAATGGTTACATAGAAAGCCATTGGATTATCAGGACATTAGGGGTATCATTCAACATCTGGCGATTAACGTTTACAAAGCACCTTATAATTTACAGTTTGCTTTCACATTTATTATTTAATTAATTCTTGTGAGGTTTTATAGATGACGAAGTACCAGGATGCCAAATATTTGATGATGGTGTGACCTCAAAAATAGGAAAAAATTAATATTTGTTGAAAATAATTTGAAACACCTGTGCCCTTACTTTTGCTTATAGCTTAAAAGTCTTATGTAAAATAAATATGTAGTAAACAAGAATTTGTACTACCCTGATAGCATCTGTTAAGTCCATAAATTTTAGTAAGTCTATGACATATGGTACAGGCTTCCACAGGTATGATGACATAGAAAATCAATGAAATTGGAATTATAAAACTGAATACTTTTAATTTAGAAACATCCATGTATTCCTTCAACGGTCTGCCATGGGCCAAAGGAATAAAAGACTAAAAGAGAGAAAAAATGCCCTTAAGCAGTTAGCTCAAAGACAAGTTTAGAAAAGTGAAGGATAATGTGACAGAAGAAGCACAGGTTCCGAAGAAGCATATAAATGGGAAGCACTGACGTTGCCCAGGAGCACGTCTGGGGTATGTCAGTGAAGTCCTTACAGGAGAGGAGACATTTGAATAAATTCCCTGATGCACCGGGGAAAGAGAGGGTTTCAGAAAAAGAGAATCTTGGGAGACAGAGGCAGGGCGGGAGGAGGAAGACCTGTCCTTGGAACCGGAAATAGTCCTGTGCAGCTTCAGCAAGAAGTGACACGGGAAAGATAAGGAGAGTTGATGTCATCAAGAGACTTTTAGGCCATTTTAGAGTGTCTGGAATTTATCCTGGAATGACATTTTAGGGGCAGCATTACGGCGTTTCTTGTTTGAGTGGGTTTTGGACAGGCTGCATATTTTTGTTGTTTCTGAAGATTCATGATGCACATTAACATATTCAAAATTTTCAGAATTTGTGCAGTGAAGAAACTTTTTTCACTTTAATTAGTAGGTCCCACATTTATTGGAACATGGAATTATTCTTCTCCACAGAATATTCACAGAATACTGGATCATCTTCTTATGAAATGCTCCTTTAAAGCATTAGGGTACCAAGAGATGGGTTTTTAATCAGGTAAAGTGACGTGATCCAAATCTCTTATTTTGAAATATTTAGGAAAGTTTTATTTGGAAGCAGAGCAGAAGGTGGGTTCAAGGAGGCTAAGCCTAAAGACAGGGAAACTAGTTAGGTTAAGCCGTTAGCCCAAGAGAGATGTGAGGTGGCCTTAGCCAAACAGGTAGCATGGGTGTGGAGAGGAAGCACGCTCGAGATCTGAGGGGAGACGGGGCTGTCGGCTCCTGGTTGCCTTCTGTGCGTCTGCTTAAAGAAGGTGTCTCAGATGACTGCCAAGTGACTGCAGGGGTAACCTGAAATTCATATCCTTGGGCGTAGAAAAAAGAGGCTGAGGCAGTGGCAAGATGGCAAACTCTGTTGTAGACATTTCAGGTACTCATTAGACATTCAAGTAGAGAAGCTTAGGAGACAGACATGATATGCATCTAGGAATCAGGAAGGATTGGAGGCAGACAAGATATTTTCCAGTGCTAGGAATCACCCCTTGATTCTTAGCATTATGTTTAAGACCAATTGTGACATAATGGGTCTACAGCTGATACAACAAATCGTAAACTGGGTGGTTTAAAACAAACTTATTCTGTCACTACTGGAAACGAGAAATCCCAAGTCAAGGTGTCAGCAAGGATTAGTTCCTTTTGGAGTCTCTGAGGGGGAATCTCTTCCATGCCTCTTGCTCAGCTCCTGGTAGCTGCTGGCTTTCCTTAGTGTGTCTTGGTTTTTAGATGCATAACTCCAGTCTCTGTCTCCATAATCGTGTGACCCTCTTCCCCATGTCTCTGCATGTCAAATCTTTCTCTCCTTTCTCTTACAAAGACCCCTGTCATTGGCTCTCAACCTCACCCTAAATACAGGTGATCTCATATCAAGATTCTTAATTTAATTACATCTTCAAGGACTCCGTTTCCAAATCAGGTCACATTCACAGACACAGACACGGGTGGGGGTGGGGGTGAGGATAAGACATAGACATATGTTTCTGAGAAACACAACTTATCCGGCTACAAGTAGTTTCCAGTTTTTCTTTGCACCTTTCAACAGCTTGTTTCATTGTGGAGCAACCATTACTCACTTTTTCTGTTTTCATTTTATCCTCTCTTAGATTGGACTTTGCAATTTGTATATTTTTTTCTGCCCCTCTGAAAATATATAATAGGGGCCTTTTCAAATTTTGAGAATTTTGTTGGTAATGGTTAAGAAAACACACTGAGACATAAAACATTAATTCATGGTAAATTTTATGAGGTTACAGAATCTCACAACTATGTTTATGATTCCCAACCTGCATTTTCCCAAATCTCATCTGAGATGTCAAATGGAGCCACGTTGGCCTTTACCCTCTCATTTCCCTCCTGAGATAGAGGCTCACTAAACCTCTCCTAAACACAGACCTGCCTTCTGATCCTGCCTTTAGGTAACATTGCTGCCTCAATGTACAAGGAAGGAAGAATAAAATGTATCAAGTGATCATTTTGGGTCTTTCTGGATTCTACTGGGGGACTTCCATTTAATTGAACCTCTCCACCAACCAGTAATGATATCTCCTCACAGACTTTATCATAATGGTTCAAACCATGTATGAAGACTGCAGAGGGTTAGCATAGATAGGAAATGGAAAAAGAAAGAAAAGAAAGGAATTAACATTTTCTATTGTCTCCTCAGGTACCAATTCTTATATATACCTGCACATGTGTTATTTTGTTTAATTCTTCCAGACCTTACATTTGTTTCACAGGTGAGGGAAGTGGAAACTCAGTGAGATTGTTACAATTTGTCAAATACCGCACTTTCCAAGAATTAGAAACCCAGATCCATCAAACCCAAATTTTACCTGTTTCATTCATGCTATGTGGCAGATAAACCAATGGTTATGAAATAACTATTGTACCAAAAAAAACTATCTTAACTCATTTAATCCTCACAACATTCGTGTTGTCTGGTGAGTGTTATCCCCATATAACTAATGAGTCTATTGAGACTTAGAAAAGTAAAACAGCACGCACAGTTTTATAGCTAGTAAGTGAAAAAGCTGGGAGTTTAGTTCAGGCTTGTCCAACTCTAAAACATACACTTCTCCTAAGGATTGAAACTCTGCAGCAAAATCTAAAGAGCAGATGCAAAAAGGATCCCAGGAAAGGATATGAAGATGGTGGAGTCAGAGAGGAGAGGGGATCCAGGGCTCTGATGAGAAAGAAGGAAGGAAGGAGTTTCAATGAGGAGTTGCTCAGTGCTGCCATTCTGCAAGGATGGAAAATGCCTCTTTTGTTTGGCAATTAAAAGGACACAGGAAACAAATACAAGATTGCACTGGGAATGGGAGGGTGAGGATGGAGTGGGAGAGTATGAATCTTTGAGAAGCTTGGCTTACAAGGAAATAGAGATGGAACAAGAGAGCAACACAAAGTTGAGAGAGAGACTGAATTTGCTTGTTTTAGGAAGAGAACGTTGCGTAATTACAAGCTGAGATGGTGGAGATGGGTGAGAAGAGCATATAGATGGCAAACGTGAAGGAGAACACCCATGACAGGGTATAGGAGTCTGGGACACGAGTGTAAATGAGTCGCCTTGAATGAAATTAGAGGCACTGTTTTCACAGAAGCAGAAAAAGGCATAAATGGAGATGGATCTGAAGCTAGCATGGGTTGAGAACGAGAGGGGGCAGCAGGAAGGTCCAAAATCAGAGGCCAGACCATTTGCCAAGAGACAGAGTCACAGGTTTGGGAACTTGGTGACTGCAATAAGAACAGACTGTAAACAACCACCAGACAGTCCTGTAGTGTTAACTCTGTAGTGTAGAAATGGCTTTTGCGATTTAATGCGCGAGGTGCCGATGTTAGTATTTCATATAGCATACTAATACTCAAGAGTCTCTAAAAGAAAGAATGTTTACTTTAAAATGAACACCTATATCCACCTGCACATGAGCACACACCTCAACTTGGAAGAAGCTGTTACAGAAGATACATCTGCCAGTCATTTACCCCCACAATGATTTGCATCTCTTTTGCATCTGTGTTAATCATTTTTTCTACATAATATTATCTTGGCAGCACCCAAAAAGCATAGAGAATTTTACATTTTATTCAATGCCATGTGTCAAACCATTTCACATATATCTGTGCTCTGGAAAAGCTGAGCAGACTACAGAAGTGCACAATGTCAGGTTGTACATAAACAGGGGTTAGAGGGTAGGAAAATCAAGCCAGTTCCCTTAGCATGTTACTAAATGAACATACACCAAGACCATCACTGCCATACTAAGAGCTGTATTTCTTTCTACAGTGGTAGCGTTTATGAACAGAGTAGTTCAAGAATCATAAATGAAGAAGGTTGTTCAAGCCAGAGTAATAAGATGTTGATGTTCAAAACAACCACCTTTTATAGTAAATCTTAACCCTAAAGGTCTTACTTGGGTCTAGAAAGTTGTTCATATGGAAAATAATACAATAATTAATAAATAGTAGTGCAAGAATAAACTCTTGTTTCACGCACTCACAACTGTAAGCCTAGTTTTGACCCACCCTGTAGAGTAGTTCCCGGCTCCCTCTTCTACCGACCGCCCTGGAACTTCTCCTTCTGCCGGAAGGAGATCGGAGGGCGAGGTCTGGTCTGTGCACAGGAAAGAGGCGGTGGGGGGAGAGGCAGTGCTGCACTAATCTCCCATCAGCCTCTCAACAGAAATGTTTAAGCAGCAAGAAAGTACCCTATGTTTTTTGGCAATCAGCAGATCAGATAGAGGAGCCCAGCTATACAACGAGGATGTGTAATCTGACATGATTAGACAAGGCTCTTTAGTACCAGAACATTCATAATTGAGACAAAGAAATAGTATTAATAACACTTTCCTAACACGGCAGTTAGCCATTTTATATTTCCTTTCTTTAATCTTAGTGTTTTTCAACAAATCATGGGATTTAATAGTGTGTTTTGGCAGATTAGAGGATTTATGGCCCAGATGTTTTTTGTTCTAAAAATGGATTAGGGTGTAAAGTTTGCTGGAATCCATGGAACATGTTGAGGCAAGCCGGTCATTTTATGTGTGATTAGTGCCTGCCTTCTGTCTCACAGTCCCTCCATCTGTCACAATTCACCAATGGATCTGGTTAGATTTAGCCTCATGTCACAAACAAGTCCCTTTTCTGGGCAATTTCATATTATAGATTCAGTTTATACCATTTTATGCCCTAGTTAAAAAATAAGGAGAGCAGAATATGAGATATTAGCTTTCCTTTCAATATTTGCAAAACAATCTTTTCTCATTAGTATTCTACCTTGAGATCTTGCAAGTTATCATAGTAATGTACATCAAGTAAATAAAGGACCAGTGTTAAGGTTAAATTTAAATTAGTTTTGCTTCTCATACCTGTTATGTTTAAAACATATATTTCGGCTTTTTTTTTTAAGCTAACTCTGGATTGTAGAGCAGATATGGGCTGGTCATTTGACCATCTTTTTAAGAGTGTGAACTGAGTGACTATACTTACCAGTAGCCAAAATTTTTTTAAATCAAACAATTACAGGTGCTTGGTTACAGTCTGAGCTTGAAATTTAGCCTCTTAACTATCGCAAGGATGTATCCATAGTAAACCACTGCCACCTGGGGTTTATTTCCCCATAAATGGATTCAGAGGCAAAATGATCTTCTTTGTCAGTTAAATTGATTTATTCTTTCTGTAAATAAAAACCTAAACATGCTATACATAAACTTTAAATTGACCTTTTTAATGATATGAAAGTGTCAGTAATTGTACTGATAATTATTAATATCGATATCCTATGGTAATAGTCAAATAATCCTTACATGAAACAATCAAAGGTAGGTTTTAGTTATATACTACAAAATATTCCCATAACTAAGAAGAATTTATTTAAAAATCGTATTTTGAACTTATTTCCAAATGTGTGAAGACAACTATATTTCACTTAAATATTATATTTTTATTACAGATGTTTGGCACCATGTTCATATATAACTATGTCAGTCAGTCATCATCAATTACTTATTCATTCATTCATTTAGATAAATTCTACTGAGTATTATTATATGCAGACACTAGCCATTACCCCCCAAAGAAGTGATTGTTATGGTTAAAGGTTAACTTATCCATGTATTTGCACAAAATATGTCCTTTGTTTTGTCACATCTTCAGGTTACTTAAATGACCACGATGCTGTCACCAAGGCAATCCAAGAAGCTCGGCAGATGAAGGAGCAACTTCGACGGGAACAACAGGTGCTTGATGGGAAGGTGGCTGTTGTGAATAGTCTAGGTCTCAATAACTGCCGGACAGAAAAGGTTGGTTCATAAACTAACTGACTTTCCAAAAATACTTCAATTGCCTGAATGCTTTTCTTCTTTTTTGTCTTTTCAATCTTCTCATCATCTCAAAATAATGGTTCTCCTCCCTTTTTTCTTGTCATTCAGAAATCTCCATGTCCATTCTAATCAAAACCAGCAATATATAGGCAGGGTTAGAATTATCCTGTATCCGTCTTCAAACTTCATTGACAATTAATATGTCCTTTTCTACCATCCATTTGTATTAAAATGAAATGGCATTTGTGATATGAGTCTGAGTGAAAGTTTTGCTTTACAGAGATGCTTAACTTGTATTTGGGGATGAGCTGGATTTGGAAATGCTGAATCTTCTTTAACCAGCATAAGCTTGGATGATACCCATGTTCATAATCTAAGTATCTAGAATCCTGAGCTTGTCATATGTTTCTAATGTAAAGCACTGTCAAGTTTTAGATGACTGCACAATTAGAAAATTTAACTTTATGATAAAACAAAATGTGATTTTTTTAAACTTGGACATTATTATTCTACCTAAGACCAGTGAAACTTCTGGATTTATCTGATGTGTAATAGTTTCAACTCTTATCTAAACTAGATTGCATTTTATTCAAAAACTATAAATTATAGAAAGCTTATAGTGATGTACTTTTTTGGGTAATGTTTTATCTGCTTTGAATTGAAATGTTAAACTTCAACTCAAAGTTATTGACTTTCTTTGAAATAACCCTCTAGTTATATAGATACAATAGATAAAAGGGGAAATGACCAACTTCTGAGCAATAGCTTGATAGTTAATCATCACAAGAAACATGAGTCCAATGGTGTTGCAGAGAAAGCAGTTTGGTACTTTGGATAGCTTTCTGGTTACCCAGGCTTTATAATCTCCAAGAAGCTGGCAGTCTGCATAGTGAAGAAATGTATGCATGATCTTATCACAACCATACTTTTTTTCCTCTGGTCCAAATATGGGTCAGAAAGTTTAATTCTGTTTCTAAAGGGAAGAGTAAAACACGGGTCACTATATCATCCCTTGCAGTCACACGACATACGAAGACATTGGTGCAGCAAGAAGGGCACAAAATTTTTCTAGCTCAGCACCAGAAGGGAAGGGGAAAAGCAAAGTGACAGCTATGAGAAGAAATGATAGCAAGCATAAAGGAATTTATATTCAAATATTTAAACATTCTTGAAAGGATGCTTGAACAGAAATTCCTTTTTTTCTGCTCCCGGTGTAGAAATGAGTTTAACACTCAGCCAGATGCTAATGCAAAGTGACTCAAGCTATTCCTCGCAAGCATAGCTAAATTGCCGTTATTTGTTAAGCGCATTGAATTCAGCTGTGGATACAGCAGTTGGTTGCATTCAGCAAGCATCTGTACCTTCCTTTCTTTTTTTTTTTTTAATCCTCCAAAGCAGAGACAACTCTACCTATCTCCCCCCTCTCCTCCCCTGTGCTGGCTGGGAATTGTCAAGTGACAACCGACCAAATCCTTTCAGACAGGAAGCCTTCATGCTAAGTTCTATATACTTGCAAAACAGGCCTTGTGGTTGGATCAGGGAGCCCATTAAGAGCACTTTGATGGTATGGAAATTCATCTTCATGAAGCTCCTAGGCCCCTAAGCAGCATGCAGTTTAGCTCTGGTTACAGATCAGTCATTCACATCGGAGGGCAATAATTGTGCCGACGGCTTGTAAAGCAATGGAAGTGCATAAAATAATCCCGGGCCCTCCACCATGGCACTGCAAGTTAATCTTCTCTAATACAGATCAGCTGTTGTTCTAACACATGACTTTATCCTAGCTCCAGTGACTCTGCTCAGCCTTTTGATTAAGTAACAGGAGTGGAACCATCTGCATTGACTTCATTCCATAGTTGTCCATTGTTAGGGGACCTCATTTCCACTTCTTGTTCCACCTCCACCATTATACTTTATTTTATTTCTCTGATTAGCACCTCCTATTCGAGGTGCAGGAGCTAGAGTTGCCTCTGTTGAAAGCTGCTGCTTTCAGTTTTCCTCTTTTGTAGAATTATAATAATGTTTTTAAAAGACTATTTTTGAAATAATACCTGCCAAAATCTGCTGGCCAATTAAGACATCTTAACCATGTGTTTTTGATGCAGTTGTGTTACATCTTCAATTAAAGTCTTGTATTTTTATGAGTTTTCAAGTGAAAATCTTAAAATATGAAGGTGAGCAGTTCCATTAGTATAATAATATGGCAATTCTCATAATGTGTATGTAAACATTTTCAGTGGGATCCAAACTAGTTCACCCCTTATGTTACCCTTCACACCTGACAATGAAATTATGATCACTGAGGCTCTCTTAGAAATGGGTATTGTTGTGGTGGCCTCTTCTTGTTGAACTAACTTGGGTATCACTTCTACAACATCAATGATCAGTATGTGCCTGTACAACTCATGGGAATGAGATGATGTCAGATTTATTTGTTTCAATCAGTAATTATTCAACATTAACACCTATCATGTATTAGGGATGATGCTATATACTTGAGATGCTGCAATGAAGAAGAAAAATGTCCTCTGGCTTCATAGTGTTTATAGTTGAGATCGAGTTATTTTGACCATTAATCATGACATATTTACGTTTGTAGGTCTACCTATGGGAATTGAATAAGGACCCCATGTTGCTTAGCATATCAGATCAGTTATATACCTGAGTTGACAAAGGTGGATGCTTGTTCTTCCACATAAAGTGGCATCACTAAATATATTGTATATTTCTCTAGTACTTACCTTTTTAGTAGATTTTTATAATCATCCAATTTTAGCCATGCCAAAGCATAGGTAGATTAGTAATTGGTTTGACATGTTCCTTTGTAGTTCTTAATGAAAGACAAACAGAACATAGGATAACATCCTTTTATAGTTTGCACTATTATATTCTCATGTCATATGAATCACAAAAGGAAAATTTTTTCTCTCTAAAACAATACTCTCAATTTTCGTAACCCAGAAAATATAAGGAGTGGGTACAATAAAGGAGAGAAGATAGGAAGAAGCTGAGAGAAAGGAAAGGGGGAAAGAAACTCAGCCTGGTGCTTTCCATCATTCTAAAATGTGACAGTAAAACCCGAGATCCAGATCATTGGAATCCTGTAGTGGGGGTCTGTTGTTCTGAGTACACAAACATTATACACATTAACTCTTCTTCACATTTCAGATGACCAGTATGGTTGTCCCAACTAGAAAGTCTTAATTCTGAAAAGCTGCATTGGACAGCGAAAACAATTAGAGGTGTGAAGAAAGGGATGACTGTATTCCAGCAACATGTATTAAAGCATGCAATGAAGGTCATTTTTACCGAGACACATTTTAATTGAAGACTTCTAAAAGATTTTGTACTGCTTAACTTTTCTTGGAAGTGTTTCAACATACTCAAGAACTGTGTGTGTCAGGTTTCTTGGAAACTCTGGGACACAGTGTTATTTATAATTGTCATCTCTGGTTAATTATAGCCTGATTGTATATTCAAATAATGTTATCTTTTTACCACACAGCTCTGTTACAGATTAGTGTTATGGATGAATACGTAAGCCTCTTAGGTAGAAAGACTCAGAAAGAAGACCCTCATATATTTGTTTTGTGAAAAATACCCATTTTGCTTCATTAACATATAAATGGCAGTTTTAACCATACATTCAACTGCATACGCAGGTTCTGACCTTGAGTTTGAAGGTATCCATACCTAAAAGGCGAGTCCACCAGGCAATACAAATATAATAGAGACCCAATGCTCTGAACTGAAATGAAGAATGGACCAGAAGTTTCCCTGCCCTTTCCTCTCACTCCCAATATTGTTGTCTTAGGAAGATGATACTTATGCTGTAATATTGGTAAAAAATGTATCTAAACTTTCAGTCAAGATGGTAAACACAATCACATCAAAATTACAACTAAACTACTGAAAAGCCATCATTCAGAACCACCTAAAATCAAGCTGAATGGAAGTTCTAAAACTAGGGAATGAAAGAAGCCACATCAAGGCTGGTAGGAGGGACAGAGTTGTGAAAGGGGCTGGTCCCACATCTACATGTGGTGGAAAAAATCAATAGGAGTATCTGGGCTGTGGAGGTCCCCCTGGAGGAGCTAGGGGTACCAGCCTCATATCAGGCACTCCAGCACAGGGTTCCAGGGCCAGGAAGAGAAGTTCCCATACTCCTGGCTGTAAAAAACAGCAGCGATTGAGGGTAAGGAAGATGGAAACTTCTGGAATCCCAGGCAGCTCCTCATAAAGGGCCCCAAAATAAACATACTCAGGCCCAAAAATAAGCATTCCCTCTGAGCTCAGTGTGGAGAACAGCAGCTTGAAAGGCACCAGAGGCATATGGGGAGGAACTGGAATGTCCATCATCGGAACAAGAACTGGGGGACAGCTTTCTCCCAGACAGAAGAGCTGGCAGAGGCTATTGTTTCTTTGCTGAGCCCTCCCTCCACAGAGATGGCAGGCAGGTGCCATATCTGAGCCTCTTTCACCCTGGCTATCACTGTTTACCCTACCCTCGTGATTCCATGAGGCCCCACCCCACCCAACTTTCAGGCCTACCCAAGCTGCTTCCAGTGAGTGATGTTCCTATACAAATAGCCTGTTTGGGCTCATGCTTTATATTTTTCTAAAATCTTTCAAACAAGCAGCATCTGGCCTCAGCAAGCCTTATCATACGTCTTGCTAATTGACCCCAGCCCTGGCTTTAGCAGCAGCCCACCCTGGTTTGCAGCTTGGACTTGCTTGGGTATCTCCAAGCCCAGCACAAGTAGCAGATATCTGGAGATCATTTTGTAGTTCTTGCTGGGGGGGTCCTGGACAGAACACAGGTGGCAACTGACAATCGCCTGCATATTTCAGGAGACCTCAGAGACAGTAAACCCAGTGGACAGGTTTAGATGATGTCAGATTATCACCACCCAACCACCTCCATAAACAAAACACTCAAGGGGTGAACTCACTGATCACCAGAGCTCTTCTGAAGTAAGCCCAGCTCTGTGGGGTGGGCCCATGCATAGCTGATTCACCAAGGTGGTAGGAGGTCAATGATTGGCGGTTGCAGTCAGTGCTTGCAGCTGATTGGCCTGGGGGTAAGTCCCTCCCATTGACATGCCAAGAGCTATCAAGGCTCAACCATGACAGGAAAGTATACACAGCCTACATGAGGGTACACCTCCAGTGCCCAGCTTGGGTGACCGGAGAGGGTGTGTCACTGGATCCTACATGACACCTACTATATTAGGTCATTCTACCAAGCCTGGGAGATGTAGCAGTTCTACCTAATACATAGAGTCAAAGGTAGGAAGCTTACCAAAATGAGGAGACAAAGAAACATGTCCCAAATGAAAAAAAAAAAAAAAAAAAAACAGAAGAAGACTCCAGAAAAAGAACTAAAGAAAATTGAGAAAAGCATCGAGATGCAGAGTTCAAAACACTGGGTAAAAGGATGCCAATTAATTTAATGAGAACCTCAACAGTATTAAAAAAGACATGTCAGAAATGGATACACTAACTGAAATGAAGAATAATTAATGGGATTCAACAGTAGAGTAGATGAAGCTGAGAATCAAATCAGCAATTTGGAATATAAGGAAGCAAAAACACCCAGTCAGAACAGCAAAAAGACAAAGAAACCCCTCCCCCAATGTAGATACTCTACAGAGCCTCTGGGAAATTTTCAAGCACACTAACATTTGCATAATGCGGGTGCCTGAAAGAGAGGAGACAAAATAAGAAATTGAAAACCTATTTGAGAACTAATAACAGAAAACTTCCCTAATTTAGAAGGAAATAGGCATACAAGTCTAGGAAGAGCAGAGATCCCCAAATAGGATGAACCCAAAGAGGCCCACACCAAGATACATCATAATTAAAAATCCAAAGGTTAAAAAGAAAGAGAGAATCTTAAAAGCAGCAAGAAAAAAGTAGTTAGTTACCCACAAGGGAGCTCCCATAAAACTGTCAACTGATTTCTCAATAGAAACTTTATAGGCCAGAAGTTATTTGCGAGAAATATTCAGTGATGAAAAGCAAGGACCTACAACCAAGATTACTCTACCCAGCAAAGTTTTCATTTAGAATCAAAGGACAAATGAAGAGTGTTCTACACAAGAGAAAGCTAAGGGAGTTCATCATCACCAAATCAGTGCTATATTAAATGTTAAATGGTCTTAAGGATATGAAAAAAAGATAAAAAATATAAATAATAAAATGGCGATAAATACATATCTATCAACAATTGAATCTAAAAACAAAATAAATGAACAAGCACAACAGAAACAGACGCACAGATACAGAGAACATTTTGACAGTTGCCAGATTGAAGGGGGGTCGGGGGCGGGAGAATGGGTGAAAGAAGTGAAGGAATTAAGAATTACAAATGGGTTGTTAAAGAATTGTAATGGGGGTGAAAAGCACAGCATAAAGAATATAGTCAATAATATTCTAATAACTATGTGTGGTGTCAGACGGGAGCGAGATATATCAGGATAATCACTTAGTAAGTTATATAATGTCTAGTCACTAGGGTGTACACCTGAACCTAATATAATAATTTATGTTAACTATAATTGAAAAGAAAAAGTGATAACATTTTTAAAAAGGAATGTAATTATTACATGTATCAAGAAATCTAAATACAGTAGCTTCAACAAGGATTAAGTTTTCGCTTATAATGAAGTAAGGAGCAGAAGGTTGGTGACATTAGTTTATTGGCTCAGTGAGTCAGGATTAAAATTTCTGTGATTTTCTTAGTTTTCTTACAGAGCCACATGTGATTTTGTACCTACAGCAATCCCATGAAGGCAAGCAGTTCCAGGAAGGGGAATTCGTTTTCTCTTTGCTAAGTTCAGTCTCCATTCCCATGGGGATGTTTTTCATTCCTCCTTCATGCACACAGCCTTGTTCTTCATGTTATTCTCAGGAGGATGCTTTACTGCACCCCTCAGGCTGGCTTCCACACACCTCTCCTTTTGGTAGTGCTGGGTTACAGGCACATCTTTATAACAATACTAGGTAAAGGAAGAGAGATTGCTTTAAATTGATCATGAATTATTTTCTGTTTTCTGAATGAGAGCCCTATATTAAATCAAGGGATATATTAAGATTAAAGATAATATTGGCAAGAAAGAAAAAAAGGACCAGAATGACTACTGGTTAAAAAAAGGCCACTGTGGTCCACAGCTGCATTAGAAAAGTTAGATCAAAGCTCTTGAAACTACTTTGTTTTTATTGTTTCATATTTGTTGTCATTCATGTAACTACTTTTGCTCTTCCCCCTGTTACATGTTTAGGACATTCATATAACTTGCCTGTGGTTCATAAAGAATTATATCATATGCAATCATGTCCGAAAGAAGGCATTGCTTGGTAACAGGTTGAATCATTAAATAGTGTTCATGCACATGCTTTCTACCTGCTAAGGCCAACTTCTGTATTGCTTGTCTGATATAAAACAGATGTCACTCACAAAAATAAACATGCAAATGTGTGCATACATTTCTTAAGGGAGAGAATGTATTCACTAAATATTAATTGCCTTTAGTGTACCTGAAATTTAAACACCTGCACATGCTATGAATGCATCTAGAACTACAAAGTAGAATAGCTGGAAAAATGTCTTACTTTTTCTTCTGAGATTCAGTGAAAATTCTTTGCGAATTTCCATAGAATAAGATGAAAATTTGGTGAATAACATGTATATTATAGATTATAATTTACTCAGTAATAACATCAGTTTTTCTTTCCAGTTGTCAGTCATATCCATAAGAAGCTTTACCACGGACTATATACCTAGACCAATTTGTAAATAAAGATGACTTTTCATTACTGTGGTACTTGGAGATTCTTCCATTACAACCTCCTCTTTGCTGCCATTGTCATATCTTTTCTTTCCCTCTAACAGAGTGCCAAACATGAAACGACAGTGACCAATGTTGACTTAATGTGGATGTTTAATAATGAAAAAAGTGTGTCAGTCCCAGCATTAGTTACAAATGGCAGTAAGTGTATCGGATGGCAGCCCTGTAATAATTTTACATCCATCATTCTTTCCTGATGCTTCGCTGGCCATCTGATGGATGGGGCCAGCAGCGTTAACTCTTCAGAAACTGACACAGCGCATCTAGTTCAGCATTACTTAACACATGCCCCTTCCCTGAGACAAGGAGGAGGCATGTGAGCAAATGTGAACTACAGGTTTTTCTTTGAAAAGGGTGAATACGAAGGCACTCATGCCTCTGCATTCAGTGGAAGATTCTATAATTATTTAATGATTTATAAGTTGTTTTTGAAGATGCTTCCTTTAGTTAAAATGCATTAGAAAAGTCACATTAGAATTAGATATTTCACATATCTAATTAGAGAGAGACTTCACGGAGGAAAAAAGCATGTTAGATAAATCCTTCAGGAGAAAATGAGATGTTGCAACAGTCGTGGCCAAGCAGGAGCTTTTACTAAGGGGTGGAGTGAAGGGAGTGTGTGTGTGTGAAAAGAAATCCCTAAACTTTTAAAGCCACTGGCTAGAATTTGCCTAGGAACAAATGAAAATAACAAAATGATTGATATTTTATCTTTATAAAAGTGAATATATATTATTTTTAAATTTCTAGATATAATTATGTATTTGGTGACTCTAACTGAAAGATACACAAAATCTGGTGTTGAATACTTGCCTTTTATTGCTGGAGTCTTCTACATTGCAAATGTATATAAATGGATGGGGAGCTGCTTTCCAGGCAACTGATTATTTAAAAATCTAGACCAGCTTCTTACATGCAAGTTGGCATTTGATTCTTAGCTTCCCTTTTCTTTTGTTTTTCATTCATAAAACCTTCTTAATTCTGAGGGTCTTAGCTAGGGAACACTTCTTATGGGACAGGAAGGGAGAGGAAAACCCCTCAGTGAATATTATCAGCACAGAGCAGCCCGTTTTGAAAGACCATGACAAAAAGGCAAATAGGTATTATGTCATCACCCATCCATCACTCTATATGTCAGCCTTTCAATAATTCCAATCGACATTCTCGACAGGCTGGTGCAAGTTAAAGGGGCTGTTTGTTTCCAGAAATTGAGTATAGGCTGTCTATAGTCTTTTGTTCCAGATGGGGTTTTTTTCTGTGTCTTTTCATTTCTTTCTTTTCTTTTTGGGCGTATTTAATTGAAATACATGCCGAGATTGCAGACTGCAAAGATCAGAGCTGTTTTCGTCCAGCAGTGGTAACTATGCATTAAACATTTTGATTTGTTTGAGCTTGAAGTTTAGTCCTTTTTTTGCCATTTGCTTCATGGAGTTTGTGTATATTTACAGCCTCTGCATTTAATGGCCACATGCCTTATTTTCACAGATGGCCAGTGGAAGACTTTTTCTTTCTCTTAGTATAGCCCGCTTTCAGTTTTGCTACATTTGTCACAGTGCCACTACTTGCAGCTAGCAAGTGCCTACGCTTGGTGGGGAGCAATTATGGTGTGAGTTTTTAAGGAGCTTTTTAAAGGTTTTTTTTTTTTCAGTAAACTTTTTATGGTTTAATTTTCAAGCCTAGAAAAGCTATGCGTGTTTTCAAACAGAGAGTCTTGTGTTCTTTACATCATTCTGGTGCATGGTGGTACAGGATGGCTCAGTAAAATGGGTCATGCAGGGCACACCAGGGGGGGCTTTCAGAGAGACACCCACCGGCCTCTCTGATGATTGAGATTATCTCTTCACTCAAAGATCTGAGACTATGCTTACAATAGTATTCTTTCTTTTTAAACTTTTATTGAATTTATTGGGGTGACATCACTTAATAAAATTATAGAGGTTTCAGGTGTACAGTTGTATAATACATCATCTGTCTATTGTATTGTGTGTTCACCACCCCAAGTCTCCTTCTGTCACCACTCACCCTCTTTGCCCTCCACCTCCCCTACCCTCTTTCCCTCTGATAATCACTATACAAAGCCAGTTTGAAAACACTATACAGAGAACAATCTAGATAATCTAGATATTTTTAAAGTATATTTTCACAATAGATATAAGACTGAAAAGATAATAAACATAATTGTACAGAAGTGATAGGGTTATAAATTTGCATATATGACCCCATATTTCCAATTTTTCTAAATTCCCCATACATAAAATAAGAATCACTTTTGCTGTTGGACTGGAACACTTCCTTTTTAAAACATGGTTTCTTAAGAATGGCCTTTCCTTCCCTTCTCTTCTCCCTTGCTCCCTTCCTCATCCTGAAGATCAAGTGAGAAAGACTTGCTTCTGAGTCCTAGGAGTAAAAAGGGCTATTGACATTTATTTTGTGTCCTACCATTTTCAGAGTGCTTTCACATTACATTTCAACCCTATATGTTCTGTAATATAAGCACAACAGTATGCTTATCTGTGCTATAATTTTTTTTTAAATACCCCAAATTTTGTGAAGATGACAGGAATTGAAGTGGTAGATGGGTTTGTGAACCAAGGTCGTCTGGCTAGAACTTCAGTGTCTTCTAACAGACCAGTGGACACGCTGGAGTTCATGCAGGTCACCCAGTGCCTGCTCCGGGGTTGGTCATGTGCAGTAGTTAGTGTGTTCTTTCTGAGTCTTCATGACAAAAATCTCATTTGAGCAATGACCATCTCCACACAGTTTGTATATTTTTTCTAATTCTTTATTTTTCCTGTTTCTGCTGCCTTTCTAGATCTTCCTTTCTTCACCATGCATCAGCCCCTTCACCAGAGAATAAACTAAGAGAACAAAAAGAATATGTTCAATCTTATTTTGCATTTTGTAGCAGCCCTGATAAAACATGAAATTTTAGGGTTCGTTAAGTGAGATTTAAATATCTATTCTAAACTACATTTTTCTCTCCCTTCCTTTAAACTGCCGTGGATAATTGAGAAGTGAACTGTAACCCTGATGTGCCTGCTTCTATTTGTCAGACCCAGCATTTCTGAACTAAGCCTCAATTCTTTAAAATAGTCCAGTTATATTTATTTAACTGAGGTAACTACTGGCTACTGAGGCTGCATTTATTAAGAATGCTGACAGTCTTATAGTTTTTAATTCATGAAAAGGAAAGCTAAAGAGAATAATTCTGTACATAACTGAGTAACTGAGTTACCCATTGTTTATAGAACAGTTATCAGACAGCATCCAGTTTGTTTCCATCTGTGCAGCCCTCCCACCTACGGGACATCCTGTGTATGCGGTGAACTCTATCATTTGTCTCTGTTAGCCTCCTGTGTTTTTTTCCCATTAACTCTTCTGACTTGACTGAGTGCGCATAGTATCTATAGCCACCCTGGTCTGAAATTACACCAAAGTCACTTTTAGACTGTCATTGAATGCTGACCACATATACAGACATTTGAAATCTTGGGTCTTATTGTTTTCCTCTCCTGCCTCCTCTTCCACATGTACCCACCATAAGCACCATCGGCAAATAAATAAGGGTCAGTGTTTTACCATGACAGTATTCTTGCCTACATTCTTTGTGAGTGATTTGTTTTCTGCAGATTCCTTGAGTGGCTTTTCTCTGCATCACACAGCCCGCCCCCATGACGACTTCTCCGTGATGGCACTGGTTTTCCTGTTGAAGGACTAAATTATATTGTTGAATTGAGCACATATAACTGTACCTTTTACAAAGTACCTAAATCTGAAAATCTATTATTGGGCAATCTCCTCATAAAATGTATTTTAATAACCACATTTTTGTTTTTAATAAATTGAATTATCTTTCTTTTTTTAAAGTTTTATTTATTTATTTTTATAGAGAGGGTAAGGGAGGGAGAAAGAGAGGGAGAGAAACATCAATGTGTGGTTGCTTCACGTGCACCCCCTAATGGGGTCCTGGCCCACAAACCAGGCATGTGCCCTGACTGGGAATTGAACAGGCAACCTTTTGGTTCACAGGCTTGCACTCCATCCACTGAGCCACACCAGCCAAGGCTGAATTATCTTTCTTGAATTTAAAAAATGATTATATTATTCTTGATTAAAAATGGAGTGCCTTTAAGTTTTAAAACTTAGACAACTTTTGAGGAATTTATCATTTATGGATAGAGAAAATATGTCAAGTAGGACATAGAATTGCTTGTTAGGTTTCTAGCAAAATGAAAAAGATCTTTAATCCAACATGTCACCTGACCTTGGATTAGCTCTTCAACATCTCTAATAAGCCAATACTTGAAAACCTCCAGGGAAACGAAATTTTTCACATCCCAAGGCAGTCCTTTCGAGGGATAGACAGCTCTGACCCCCAGAGAACTCTCCCTTCACTGGTGTGTTGTCTTTCACCAGGTGACTTGCAACCGTTGGTCAGCGTTCCCTTTCTTGATGACATACGGCCATATTCTCTCTCTTTTTCACAAATAACAGGTCTTTATCATTTTTAAACTTGGAGGGTTTTAAGATATGTAAAGATAGCTATTGTTGATCTCCTTTTCCCACTCCATTCAACTCTCTTTTCCTGGGTCCTGTGCAATTTCTCCACCCTAACAACAGGATATTGGTAAGAATCTATTCCAATGCTGAGTTTACGTTCAAAACATTATAGCCATTGAACTTTCCTGGCCTTCATTCCAGGTCCTATAGTAAAAAAACTGAGGTTATTATACCATTGTTTTTATTAATCCTCACTAGCTTCTTGTTATTGCCATGTTCTCTACTAAGTGCTCTTAACTAATCCTCATAACAATAAGCTCTATCTTTTCTGGAACATACATTAAGTGACATTGGTCCTCACATTTCTCTCTTCATTCATGAATCAGAATTAGTTATTTGTCATCAATTTTCTAATACTTCCTCCACTTTAATATCAATTCTTTAAAAGTTATAACTAGGGATTCAATTTTTTCCACATCATTTTACCATCTTGGAAAGTTATTCATGTGGATTAAGACTTGAATTTGTAGAAACTGTGTGTTTCCTTCAGAACCATTCCATTTACCTTCTATTTCATAATACTTCTTAGGAAAACTTGATCTGCAATACATTTCAGTTACATCAGGTTGCCCAATGAAATTACAATTCTAAGAAATTTAGTTAGAATTACACTTCAAGAAATATTTCATGAAGCTGGGTACCAAATTTCATAAACAGAAATTGAAGGTGGAATCATATTGTGACTCCTAATTCATGCTTTCTTTACCAGGAGAATCTAGTGGAATTTAGAAGGGGAAAAAAGTCGGAATCGGAGAAGGCTGATTTTGTAGATGATCAGACCAGAGGTCACTTAAGGACCTTTCCAACTACTTAGCGAATCTACCCCTGTGATACTCTGATGGGAGAAAATGAATGGAAAAATATTCCTAAAGAATACAAGATTTCAGAGTACCAAAGTATCTGATAGCATCTTAATGGATACATTAATATTTGACCACAGTAAAATTAGTGAATGATTTCAACTTACATTATTATTGATATTGGAGGGACATGTGTGTGAGAGTGAGTGTGTGTGTATGTATTTGTAGATAATTTACATACAATTTACAAAAAAGCCTTTTCTTCTGTTTGTGCTGTTAGATTATGTGGGTAGATTATTATTTTTTAGGAAATGGCAATGTTAATAAGCAAGGGTAAAACCAAGAGCTTGAGGGGTAGACACATGCATTGTTTCTTTGTATTTTCCTTAAGCTGATGAAAAAAATTTCCAGCTAATAAATTGTTATGACATTATAAATAATCTTTCATCTTCTTTGGTGGTCTGTGGGATTCACATAAATGGAGGATTAAAAACCTTTTTTGTTTCTTTGTTCTTCCCATGTCATTAGTATAGAAGGAGACCATAAAAAAGTGTAGCCAGAAGGAGTTTAACTATTACTGAGTCAACATTTGACAGTCACACTCTGTTCTGTCATTTCATGCATGTGCCTTTAATGAGTTTTATAGCCTTGTGCGCTTTATTTCAGGGATGTCCATTATGATAGCTGATCCATAACCCATCTCTCCATTTGTGTATGTGTGTCTGGTGGGGAGCAAAGCTCATCACTTAGACGAATCCCAATTTCAAAGGGTAATAGAGGAACCATCTACTGATGAACTGTTTAATTCAGGCTTAGGTATAAGGAAATATCTTCTTCTTCTAAAGTACAGTTTGTGTGGGTTTTTGTGTGTGGGTGTGTTGACTTTTCTATTAAATATCAACAAAAGATGTACATTTCAGACTTTACAAACTGTGACTTTTTAAATGTTTTCTGTATTAGTTGAAGTAATTGGAATAGGGCAAAGTTTCAGTTTAAATATCTGGTAGACTTATATGATGGAGTTGTAAACCATCATGCGTGAGCATCAAATGGAAAATAAAAAAAAATATCAAATATATTATTGTAGCTGGTGGACAAGAGCAAAAAATAACCCTCAGTAATTTTTAGGGTTAATACCAGTACTCTCCTCTTTAACACATTAGTCCACTACTTGGCCACAGAGGGTAGAAGATCATAACCATGTCAGAGTCCTTACTACCCACTGAACTAACTATTCCTATAATTCTTATGTCAGAAAGAATCTTATTCTTTTTAATTACCCTCTTTGACTTTTTAACCTAATATTAAAAGTATATCTGAAATTTTTTAAACTAATGAGAATATATCATATATTTTAACCCCATTTTACAAATTAGGATTCTGGGACACAGGGAAGATAATTAATTTGTCTAAAGTAATACAACTAATATATAAGGCAGTTGCATTAAGCCATGATGTTCCTGATCCCCAAATCCATTATTTTATAGATGGGTTATTGCCTGTACTTACAAATATGTCATCTTCCCATTGATCCCTGTGGCCTTCCTTTTGCCATTCAGAGTGTTCTTGACTTAGAAAATACAGGTCTGTACTGACCATTTCTAACCGACTCATGACCATGTTTCTTTAGGTATTTAGTGGTTCTTCTCATTGGTTCCCATAGCGGCCTGGTGTCACGTCCAAATATGCATGTGCTGTTTCCCATTTTGCAAGTCATTGGATAAGTCACAAAACCCAAGACCAGCTGCCAAATCCCCTAAGTGAATATTAACATAGTAATAATAGTTCTTTGAATGTTGACTTTTAGGGTTATGCATTTGACCCCAAGAACTTGTATAGTCTAAAACTTTCTTCTCTTCTGTAGATGAGATACCATTCATTTGGACCTTTGTACAAGTCAACATAAAATCCTGATATTTTTCAAGTAACACCAGACTTTACCTAATGTTTCCCACCTCAGTAAACCCACACAGTTGTATAAAATTTGATTGGCCAGATAAGAATCATCTTTCCAAAAGATGTGTAGTAGTTAATCTGATTACTAGATTTTATTCAAGAGAGAAAGCATATAGGTCAAGACTATTTAGTTTTGAGTACGTTGTAGTAATAAATCTGTTTGCATCCTCTGCTCTGAAATTACTCAGAGCAATACAGAATTTTGGCAAGTATTTCTTTAAATGTTTGTTTTTCTTTGATTTTTGTTTTATATCTAATAGAAAAAAGGAAACAAAAGAAAATCAGTGAATCTTGTCAGTTTCAGTTCAGTTTCAGTGCCTGGATAGTATTAAGAGGGCAGTAAAGTGTTCTAGAACACTGATCTTAAAGTGGAGGCATGAAGTAGTTTTTTTTGTATAAATTATTGATTAATGAGGTTTTTATTGGAACCTGTTGGAACTAAGAGTATAAATTTGGTAAAAATTGTCACCTCTGCCCATCAACATTTTTTTGTTTCCCCAAACTCAATTTCTTTGGCATTTCCCATTTTCAACATTTTCCTATTTATCCCCTTCCTGCCCTCATTTTGTTTTAACTGCCTATATTTAACAAAGAATTAATTTAACAATAAGAGCATTCTCAGTAATATTTGCACACTTGAATAGAGGCTTCTGGAAAAGGAAATATTTAACCCAAGGAACAGAATCTCAAATGGTTGCATTTTAGACTGACAGTACATAGGTAGACTCTTGGGAGGGGAACAGCCTGAAATAAGTGGGACTGAAATAAGTGGGAATGAGGATATTCCCAATGTGCTAGCATTTGTGCTTTATAACATTTGGCTAATACTTTCTTCTCCTACATGCCTAAGCAGATTGAATTTAAACCTTGGGAGCTATTCTTAAATCAATCTCTTTCTGTTGGTGGTTCAGTATATTATCTAAGACTTCTATCAATGTGTAGATTTATATCTACCTTTATACATAAGAACTAAATAAAAATTTTTACCACAGGATCAATTTTTATATGAAATTACATAACAACTATTTAAAATATAAGCATTATAATTTTGTAACCGATATTTACCATGTAACCATTTTCTTATATCCTCCATGCCTCAATTCTTTTATGGTCTTCTGACTTTATTTTCAGCGAGGGCTTCTAAACTGTGGCAGTGTTACCATTTTGATTTATATGTGTTTTAATTAAAGGCACCCTATTCTCCGATTCCTCCAATTTTCCCTGTTCACATGTCTAAGAATTAGCTTAAAAGACTACGCAAAATGTCACAAAAGAGGTACAGTCTACCTTGTTAACTTCCACTCTCTCCACTGACATCCTCTTAAGAAGTATTGTAAATTCCACTTTGGGGTAACTAATTGAGTCATTTTTATAGTATGTGCTTTAGAGGTAGATGATGAGAGATCACTATTGCAAAGCCTAGGTATGGCTTTCCAACTCATCAGTTGCTAATTTTGCCTCTTGGTAAGATGGTGCAAGATCTGTACAGATGAACTCAAAACCTTAGAAGTCACTTAACATTTCATTCCTTTTCTACTCTGACCACCTTCATTTTTCTTTCTCTTCTTGAAAGACTTTGCTTCAGAATGGAAAACTCTCTAGAATATATGTAGCATAATTTTCCTACACACTGCTAAATCAAAACCTGAGAGGTGATCATGCCCAGTATATTTCCCAAAGACAGAACAGTAGCCTTCATTGACCTGGGGACTCTCATATCATGTTGATGGAATGCGATTTTTTTATGTAACTTCTCCTACTTCAACAGTTACATTTACTATAAAGAGAGTCTGTCAAGC